>OY728137.1:531948759-532573759 GCA_963277665.1 Viscum album
TAATTAATTTTAAAATATTATAAAATTTCATTTTCAAATAATTTATAAATTATTCAAAAAATATTAAATGGAATAATTTTCAATTGTTTTTTGTTTGACTCGGTTTTCATTTTTTTAAATTATGTTACCAGAATGTTCCCTTTTGAAATATATGAACCCATCATGTTTTACCATTTTAATGACAATTATTTATATTGAAATATTATTGATATGTATCTAATTTTATTATATAATAATTTCATTTTCTTTTTATATTATAAATTATCTTTTAAACTCTATCAATATGAAATTTATTTTTCAAAAAAATTATTCGTAGATAGGTGTAAATAATTTTTTCATGGTATTTTCATCATGTAATGAACATTTTATTAATGTAATAGATTATTTAACGTTTTTTATAATGATTCTATCTACCTTATATGATTGTATTTCTCACGATCTTTTTTTTATTTGAATAAACAAAAATATAGACAATATGTGACCTAGATTCCAAATAAATAAATTTATATCAATTTTTTAATTTTTTAATTACTCACTCCTTCCATATGATTAATGAATTGAAAATAATAATTGATAGCAGATGGTTGTTATATCCCCTCTATAAAGCCTTATGTGCCATGTGAAAAAATACCTTCGTATTGTTTGTATTCTTGTATTTTTTTGATGTAATATTATGATTCCATTATGGAATGTATATGATGTATTTAAACAAGGAATTAATTGTATGTTTATCATTCCTTAGAATTAAGATTTGATATAATGTTCATGAATAGTCGGTATAAGGCCTTTATGTTTTGATCATGATTTTTTGAATTATTTGGTACATCATCATGTAATTGGATATTTTTATGAAATAAATTATTTATGTTATTATTTCATTAGCTGATATATTCTACTTTTATGGTATTATATAATTATTATATGTGGTTATTTTTTATCTCTTGTATATTATTGGGTTTTTATTATTTATTTATAGAAACTATTGAACATTATCACATTCTAACAAAACATACTCACCCATTATTATGCATTACAGTCCTCAGAAAACCTAGAAGTAATGTTTGAATTATTTTAGGGATATAAAATAATATATAAAAATGTAACTTCTCTATTTTTTTAAAATGGAAACAATATGTCTGATAGTGTACATGATATACCATACTTATCTTAAATGATTAACTAAACATTATTACTTAAATGTTACCATAATGACATATCCGATATAATTATGAGAATGAATAATATTAAATTAATTTGGATAATATGGTAAACAATTGTATATATACTTAATCATGTTTTTACAAATGAATTAAAACTGAATGTTACATCAATTTTTAACTAAAATGAAATGTTTTTCAAAAAAAATATTTTAATGTGAACAAGTGTTATAATTAAATAATAAACTAATTTTTTCGATTCAATTAATGATATATATATATATTTTATGCAATATAATGTTTAAAATTCTTCTTATATGTTATTTTTTCATGATATAAAAAAATTGACTTTATAGATAAAATAAGTTTTGTTTTCTCAAAAGGTAGTTTCATCCACCATTGTAGTGAAAACATATATTAAATATATTTTATTCCACAAATAAAAATATTATTTAAAATACAATAATATTATTTTAAAATTTAACATCAAATTAAATTTTGTTGAATTTTTTATAATTTTATTGATAAGTTTCATGTTTTGATATATACTAAAAAAATAATGCATTTTAATTTGAAAAGTATTTACTCATATTTATTTTTATGGTTAAATTATATTTATGAATAGTTTTTAGTATAATTAGATATATATTTTTTCATTTTATCAAGTAGATTTCAATAGAATTAATATCAAATTGTACTTTGAAATAAAGAAAATTCAATCTATTAATGTTTAAATATTAAAACGTGTTTTATCAATCACCCAATGATATTAACAATAAATTATATATATAAAAATATCTATTTGGAATTTTAAAAAATATATTACTTATTTGGAATAAAATGGTAAATGTTTTTTAAATAGATCCATTGTAATTATGGATAAAATTTGAATGTAACATTAGTAATTTTTTTTACGACGCTTAAGGATTAATCGTTTGATTAAGGGTAAAAAATATTATAAATATTATAAAATTATTCTAACACTTTTAATAATTTTATTTTATGTGAATTTTTAACACATAGGCATTAATGGATCAGTTATGGGCCCATCTATGTCCTTTTGGATGAAAATACAACCTTTATAATTTTATTTTCAGAGGAAACATAATTTTTTCAAACTCTTGTTTTTTACAATGAGAAATATTTTTATCATGGGGATAAATATATGATATGTTAGATTATAATTATTATTTGGAAATAAAATATTTTTATTTGTATAATTGTAATTTATTTATAAATTTTACAAATAAACTTATAATAATACATTATGACATAACAGTGATGTAGTAATTGAATAATTAATATATGAGTATAAAATATGATATTTAAAATATTAAAATAAATATACTAAGATAATTTTTAAGTCATAATATAATTTTAATGATTTATTTTACTTTTTATGGATGTTATAATTGAGTTTTTTGATTGATTTATTTATTTTTTGATATTTTTGAAAAGTTATGTATTGAATAGTGTCTATATTAATATTAATCATATTTTAAATTTTTTTTAATAAATTATATACCATTAATAAGTAAATAAAATTATGAAAAATAATTAGGATATGTCATAAAATGTATCCAATGACTCATTTATAAGTCATTTTTAATTTTATAGAAACATCACTGACTCTCAATGGTTGAAAACTCATATTGTGAAAGTAATAATGAAATATGTTTAAAATGTGTTATAAAAGTATTTTAAGGATTAATAAATAGTCGAAAAATGTATAAATTTTGTATTATTTATTTATTTCAACACCAAATCATCCTATCATAAAAAATGAATAATATTGTATCCTTTTGGAATTGGTATATAATTTATATTAATTTAATAATTTTAAGACTTCTAAGAGTGGCCTTCCCCTATCCTATAAAAGGGAACACATTATTCTCTTTTTTCACAGTTAAAAATATATTTGCTTCATTGAATATCTAGACAAATAATTTGATATAATCATTTCCCACATTTTTTAGGACATAGTTTAGGTCGAAGACGGTCATTCTAGTTTTTTAGATGTTAATTAAAGGAGATCGTTCTAACAGGAAGTGTAATTTGCAGTTATCTATTTATATTTCTTTATTCTCCCACATACTTAAAATATTAATAGAACATTATTAAATAATATCTATAGAATAATATATATAAACTGAAATTTAATTATTTTAATATTATTACATTAATCAATCATCATGACAATAAAATGGAAAATGAATTACCTATCCTGTGAACATTTAAATACTAAATAAAGAAATAATATAATTTTCATCAAGTTAACTTATGAAATGACTTAAATATTTAATATAGGTTTATATATTTCAATAAAGAAATTTTTTTAAATATGATATTATTATATATCATTTCCTTTCTTACATTTCGATGCACAAGAAAATGGTAATTTCGTTCTTTTAAATGTGTGAACTACCATATCCATGAAGCGATGTGATTCATTTTTATTCACCACATCATATATATAATATATGTAATTATATTTAGTTAATAAATATAATATTATTTATATTTACACAATTCATTAAGAAAATTAATTAATATTCATAATGATCATTGATAAATTGAAACATTTCTCATTCCTATACATGACTTATCATCTCTATGATTTTAACCTTGATCATTTTTAATATCTATACATATTATATTTATTTAAAAGTATAATATATATATAAAATATATTACTATGTCATTAATATGATTTTGGCTATTATTTAATAATTCCGCTTTGAATGTTGACATCAAACCAAGTTCATTTGGACTCATGTATCAAATATTGAAAAAAATCACCCTGAATATTATTAATAATTTAATTGTTATAAAATGATAATAAGTTATATAAATAGAATAATAACCATTAATAATAGTATTATTCATTTAAATTTTTTAACAAAATTAAATTATTTTAGAATATAAATAATGTACATATTTAGTTTGAAATAAGGTAAGAGACATAGTAAGTAAACTGTCATTCTAAATGTTTTAATGATTTATTATTCTAAATCATTTAATTTCATGACCAGTATTTTTGAATAGGTTTAATGAGTATATGTAAATATAAATAAATGTTTTATTGTGTTAAATTTCCACATTCGATCAAATACATCAATATGTTATGGTATTTTTTCAAACACACCTTTAATGATACCAATTCAATTATTTTTCTAATTCCTATAAGAATGAATTTTTCACATTTACCGTATGAAAACAATTTAAAACATTAATTACACTTTAATTCATTATTTTCTCCTTTAAAATGTTATATATTTTTTTATAATGAATGTTATTTCAAAATTAAGTGCACTATTATTATATTTTAAAATTAATATTTACATGAATAGGTTATCTTGATATTTTAAAATGATTTAATCAGGGGTTCAAAATAGTTTCAATGGGATTTAGTATTGAATTAGTTATTTTACATTATATATGAAGTTATTATACAAATTATAACGAATGTTTTACTATGATATATCTTCTAATAATGGTTGTGCCACATTATAGCTCATGAGATATTTGTGAGCCCGATATAAAATATATGAATGGCGAGCCACATTATAGCTTATCAATGTATTGGGTAATCTGGAGAAAAAAGTAGACTGTTAGGTTATTCCATTAATATGGGAAAATTAATGAGTGATATAGTTTTTATTTCCCATGAATATTGAATGATTTTTCTATTCTTCCTATTCAGTTTTTATGAAATGGTTTTAATGCCATTCCTTGTTTACCCTATACTAACACCGTTCTTTCAATATGTTATTTATTATGCCATATTTTATCAAACCATGTACTAAAATTTTTAACTCGGTTTAAATATCGGTAAGGGAAGTGTAGGAGAAAATTTTATATTCAATAAGAGTTTTATGATAGGTGATCAAGATATATTTTTAAATAATGGAGATTGTGGGAAAAATCATTACTATTTGGAACCGTACACTTTATATTCCATGATTTTTTTATGACTTATTTATGATCTAAATATCTAAAAATATAAACATGAAAATATACACAATACGATATAATGAAAAATTAATGACATAAATCAATATTATGTAATGTTTAAGGCACGTTCCTTACAGTTGGTAATAGAGGACAGTTTGGAAAACATTTATGAATATGAATTTTTGATAAGCGTCATAGATTTAATCATAGGTTTATAATTTTTTTAATTATCATAAGTTCAGTGTCTTAGATAGCACTTTATTGGATTTATATTATGAATTTTTAATATGAATAATAGTTTTTTTGGACATAGATATTTTGGAACTAATAATGGTTAATTGCATTTTCAGAGTTAGAAATAATATAATGGGATCAATGTTCTGGTTAAGAAATATTAATGTTATTTTTGAGTATGTATGTCATATTTATATTATTTTAAGTGGATTATATTAATATAGTATTAAGAGAAGTATAACCAATGGGATATGTGACAACTCTTCACGTTCAGAAAGGATGTTAGAAATGAAGACACAACTGATAGGTGAAAAGGGTAAATCGCCTGCCACTGGACTACATTAAACAATTGTGGGTTCAATTTTAATTTTTTATTTAAATGTTTTGATTGATGAAATAAATGTTTATTTTTGGAATATATATTTTATCTAATAGATAACTATTGGATCTAAGAACTATTTTTTCAAAATGTGAATATTATTATTTTGGATTAAGATCACTACTTTTGATATCGTTTAAGATCAAGGTATGAAAGAATAATTTGGTATTTTATTTGAAAGTTAATGGTTGAATTATATTGTGGAATAATTTATAATTTTATTAATATGTTTATTGATTTGGAATTTTATGTAATTAATTGGTTTATACTAGTGATTATGTGATTTTAAATTTTAGATTTGCTTAATGATACATTAATATTAATTTTATTTTTTTAGATAAGTGATAAAAAATTTCTTCTATTATAGTTTGATCAAATACATATGAATATCATATTTCTATATGAGTTTAGATTATTTTTATGATTTTTTAGGGTACTTATTTTTTTGATAATATATGTTGAACATTGTGTGTTATTGTTCAATTTTGGATAGCTAAATAGTTTTTTGTCGTAAAATGGTCTATTATTTTTTTACAAATTTTTGACTGTTATCCTAGAAATTTTGGTTATGAATAATGTATCATGAATGGATAGATATATTGTTATTATTATTTTTGAATATGTGATACTATAGTTGTTTTTATATTACTTTATAATTGATAAATTCATTTCATGTAATCATTGTTTAGAGAATAATTTCTAATTTCCGTGGATATTTTTTAAGGATGAAACTCTAATATTAATTTATCTATGATTCATTATGTTCTCTGTGTCATGACCCTCCTTCACCAAGATGAGAGAATGGATAGCAGATTTCCAGACCCTTCCTTATTCCAGTTGAAGGAGAGATAATGACCCCCGTGACCCGCCTTCAATAGGTCCTGGACTGCCGACTAGCACCAAGGGTATAGAATCACACACAAAATGGAAGGCATTGCCCGTTTTTATAATATATAGAGATAATATAGTAAATCCCAACAAAACCAAAACTAAAGGAAAAAATTAAAGCCAAAAGAAAACCATTCTTTCGTATGCATGTAAAAAAGTAGATTCAACAAAAGTATAAGAAAACACCATAGAAAAGTATCGGAAAAATAAAAATAGCAACAAATACTTTCCCAACGTCTGAGCTAGTATTGTCCCGCGTGATCCCTAATGACCTCCTGGAAACCTAAAAGCAGTTTATATACATCGGCTGAGTATACAGGTATAATCAGTATAGAAAACCAAAGGCTCTAATGCACAAGTGGGGAGGCATTATAATTTCCCGTGAGAAAAGGAGATAACCAGAGCACCAAGAAAGGGAACTATCCTCGCAAACCATACCAAGGAACACTCCCAAAATAACTCAATTCAATTAAAGTAATAGTAATAGCACATCTATATTTGGGTACCCCATGCCACTTTCCCACTGGTTATTGAGGACATATTATGCATCAAACCTCTCCTATCGTCCTCACTGTAGTCCCACTACCATCCCCCAGCACACACACACCTGGGATACCACAATCACACATCCCACCAGAAAACACATGGGCGTTCACTACCACACATCTCACACAGACCTAGGTCCGAACAACTACTGCCATGCCTAAAGTCACATGTGCCTCATCCTGAAGACACTTGGGAATCAACCTGCCCGCACACACCTGGGAGAACCACCACCACATACCCTACCCAAAGAATCTAGGGCTATAATATACCTAAGGCCATCACATCCTGCCCAAAGGATCTTGGGATACTTGGTAAAGGGATCATAAAAAGAGCTAATAACCATCCACTCATAAGAGTGTTGGAAAAAACACCAACCCCCATGAAATGTTGGTGTTCGGAACGATGTGATTAACATGGGTGGGGCATGAATAAGAGTCATAAGAACTAAAATAATATATATAGGTAACAAGAAAACATCCCAGCCTTGGGTTTCCAAAACCATCCCATACACAAGATCCCTTGTTACTATTCATTCATAAGAAGCATAATAGCCACAACCCTCTCACAAGTCATTCCCAGAAAACAATTCCCCATTGAACCCATTCATGTTTTCATATTCATGTAATTCCATTTATGTAAATTCTACACTACTGGGTAACTAAGAGGAATAAACACAAGCCAAGGAACAGAAAACATCCCAAAATAAAATTATGCTTTCACACACGGTTCTCTTTTAAAGTCACAAAAACAAAAGATATCTGTGAGATCCCTCTATGTATTTGAACTAAACCACGACCTATCATACAGCCCCACATGGACTTAGATCCAAAATCCAAAAACTGCACCGAAGTAGAGGATCTCATCCCAATCCACTTCGCTTCCCAAGAATCAACAGTAATCATATCTAAAATAGAGCAAGGGAGTATTAAATATTTTAATATTCCATTCATTCAGTTTCGCCTTTCCATTTTGTTAAACAGTGTGATCACACAAGGATTCGTATTCACGATAAATCCATTTAATCAACCGAGTTTACATGAATAACCAGTTTCCATGTTACATCAATTCAATCACATAAATATCTAGAAAAATAGAGATTCATTAGTGCACATGAAAAGGCCACCAAAAACCATGATTTTTAGTGGGAAAATTCCCTTTCAATTCACAACACGTAATAAAGGATAATGAGTACAACAGAAACATCAGGAAAACCCCCTTTATTCATTCATATTTTGTTTATTATCTACATTAAGGATTGTTTTCATCAATCCCCACAGAAATAATAGCACAACCACTTGGCATGATACACATTAATGAGAGATAAAGGAAAATCCCTACTTGAATGACCAATGATTGACATTTTTCTCATGGTGTAAACAACACTGGATGCGCGACCTATAGGGGAGGAACTTGAAAGACACTAATAATGAGTAGGAACGGCTCCATCACAGGCACACCACTTACCTCATAAAGGAGGACTCCAAACTCACCAAGGAGAAGAACGAAATAAGACAAGTAGGGAAGAAATAATTCTCATGTGATAAAAAGGTGAGATCGTATCATTATGGGATATGAGGATCTTGAGCGGCTTTAAAGGTGGATCATGGTTTCACCTCATGGTTAGAATATTACACAAGATGGAATTAATGGTTTATTTAGTAATTCTCATTGGAGGGATGGCCAAAAATGTTATGCGTTAAAGGATTTTATTTAAGATAGGAATACATGTCCATTGAGTATCTCCCCAATCATAGGGGAATAAAAACGATGTTTATTGTGATAAAAATTGCTTTGAACGACATTAAAAAGGTTAAAAGTCTTAAAAGTAGCATTATGGAAAAAACTAGGGAATGAAAATCCCAACACCCCTCTGTGGACGATTGGTGAGACTGATAGTTGAAACTGATCGGTGGAGCTGATCAGGTGAAGCTGATCCCATGAAGCTGATTGGGAGAAACTGATCCTGTGAAGTTGATCCTTTGAATCTGATCCAGTGAAGCTGACCCTATGATGTAGAGATTGTGATGCTGATCAGTGAACCTGATTTAGTGAAACCGATCTGTGAACCCGAATTGCAGAAACTGATTTGTGAAACCGATTTGTAGAAAACGATCTGTGAAACTAATTTTCTGAAACTGATATGTGAAACCGATTTGGTTAAACCGATATGTGAATCAAATTTGCTGAATCTGATATGTGAAACTGATTTGGTGAAACCGATCTGTGAAACCGATTTGGTGAAACGGATCTGTGAAACCGATTTGGTGAAACAGATATGTGAAACCGATTTGGTGAAACCGATCTGTGAAACCCATTTGGTGAAACCGATTTGGCAAAACCAATATGTGAAATATATTTGGTGAAACTGATCTCTAAAACGGATTTAGTGAAACCGATCTGGGAAACCGATTTTGTGAAACCTATCTGTGAAACATATTTAGTTAAACATATTTGTGAAACAGATTTGGTGAAACTGATCTTTGAAAAATATTTGGTGAAACCGATATGTGAAACCGATTTGGTGAAAAAGAACTGTGAAACCAATTTGGTTAAACCGTTCTGTGAAGCTGATCTATGAAGCTGATTTGTGAAGCTGATATGTGAAGATGATCTATGAAGTTGATATGTGAATCTGATATGTGAACCTGATCTGTGAATCCGATCAGTGAAGGTCACTAATCAGTGTAGCTGATCTGTGGTGCTGATCAGTGGCGGTGATTAGTGGAGCTGATAAGTGGAGATATTTTGTGGTCTTGTGGGGTGGTACTGATCTATGATTCCATAACACCACAACTCATAGGCTTTTGGTAAAGTAATTTAGCAAGCGGTTCTTGGCCATTACATCATATACATCTCAAAAATTATTCTCGCCCTCGAGAATACAAGAGTAACCCAAACGACCCCTACAAAAGATACTTCTTAGGGAAAAACCACCTAAAATATCCATACAAATCCCAAGTATCTCATTATCCTGATACATGGATCATGGAGTTCTTTCCTCCGTTTCAAGATACTCTCTACTTTGGGTGGCACTGACTCCCCCACACAGGTTTAATCACATCCACCTTAATGCATCTTGATTTGGGATCAGGTCCTCCCTTCCCTACATATCAGGACTTTTCATAAGCATTCAGAATGTAAAGAAACAAAACATCTCATTAACCAACAAGGTCATCAATACATCACAACACGTCACAAAAACAAGAACAGCAAGGAAGTATCAGAACAAAAACTCAAAAAATCATTGTATACTGTGCGCGAATCTGAGCTTCTCGCTCCCATGTACTCTCATCGAGGCAATCGTGCCTCCACAATACAAAAACCAAAGGGATGGTACTTCCATGGTGCACTTTCACATTTTGATCTTTGATCCTCACTGGTCTCTCCACAAACGTATCATCATCTCTTATATCCAACTCCCCTCAGTCAAGGTCATGGGAATCATCATGTATATATCGACAAAGTTGGGAGATGTGGAAAACATCGTGGATCCATTCCAACTGAGGTGGAAATGCAAGCCGATATGCCACCTCACCGACTCATCCCAATACTTCAATGGACCTGATTAACGTAGCAGGGTGCTTTCTCCCCTTTTCGATCCATCACTGCCAACATCGAGGGGAAACCCTTAAGAACACATAGTCACTAACCTTGAACTCCAAGGGCCTCTTCCTATGATCGACATACGACTACTTCCGGTCTAGGGATGCCTTCATCCTCTCACGCACAAGATATACCTTCTCCGTTGTGCTCTGCACCACCTCTTGGCCAATAACACTTGCCTCCCCAACCTCAGTCTAGCACACGGGAAAATGACACGACCTCCCATACAGGGCTTCAAATGTTTACATGCCAATAACAGAGTGATAACTGTAATTTTAGGAAACTCTACTAAGGGAAAATTATGTTCCCATGATCCCCCAAAGACCAAATCACATGCTCGTAGCATATCCTCCGATGTCTAGATGGTACTCTCTATCTTCCCATCTGTTTGGGGAGGCAAGTGGGGCTAAGACGCAGCTGGGTGCCAAAAAAATGTTGAAATCCCCTCCAGACTCGTAAGGTAAACCGTGCATCCGTATTCGAGACTATGGACCTCAGAACTCCATGAAACCACACTACCTCATCCATATATCTCTGTACTAAGGCATCCACTGCCCTCGACTCCATGATCACTAGAAAGTGAGCTGATTTTGTCATTCGGTCAACCACTACCCAGATAGAATCATAGCCTCCATGAACCCTAGCTAGTCTTGTTATGAAATCCATCGATATTTGATCCCATGTCCACTCAGGGACATCTAAAGGCTACAATAATCCTCCCTGGACAGGGTGTTCAACCATCACTTGCTGACATACCAAGCAAATTTCCACGAACTCCGCCATATCCAGTTTTAACCCGGGCCCCCAAAACTGTTCTCTTAGGCCTCGGTACATCTTGGAAACTCCATGGTGTACCATTATGAGTGAGTTATAGAGCTGATGGAGAACACCCGGATGCATCATCTCTGGGACAAACAACTTCTATTAGAAAAGAATCTGATTCTGACCATCCTCCAACCACCCTTCCAGAGCATTGCCTTGGTTAACCCAATCATGCAACACTTTACATTCTATGTCTCCCCACTAAGACTCCTCCACCTACCGTAGTAGAGAGGACTGCACTATAATCTGAAACAAACAACCTCTACCATTATCCTCCCATACATCCAGGTGTAAGGAAGACAACTCCTCCACATCTATACAAGCGTCCACAGATACTTGAACAGCTTCTCTATATGACTTCCTACTCAAGGAATCATCCACATCGTTACCCATACATTCAGTGTAAGAGATATCTAAGTTGTAGTAATGGTGAAACTCCACCCACATTCATTGTCACATGTTCAAGTCCCACTGGGTAAATATATGCCTCAAACTCTTGTGATCTGTTAATACCACAATGTTCTCCCTGATGAGGTAATGTAGTCAAAACTTCAATGCGAACACTATTTTCGTAAGCTCTAGGTCAAGGGTGGCATATTTATACTCATGATGATGTTACTACCCAGACCTATAAGATATCACTCCCTATTGTTGGATCATCACACACCCTAGGCCTAGTCCAGAAGCATCACAAAACACCTCAAAAAAAAAACAGCCCTTCCTCTGGTAACCTCAGCAATGGGGCACTAACCAACTTCCCTTTTAGATAATTGAAGGCTTCTTGGCACTTCTCACTCCACATGAAGGCCTGGTTCTTTTCTGGTTAACATTGTCAAGGGAGATGCAACTCGAGAGAAGTCTGGTACAAACCACTGATAATAGCTTGCCAGACCTAGAAAATTTTGAACCTCCATCAAATTCATGGGTTATTCCCATGAAAAATCTTCTTCCACCATTGACGGATCAACTGATACCCCATGTTGAGACACCACATGTCCAATAAAATGAACTTCTCGTGTCATGAATTTACACATGGACAATTTCTGATAGAGCTGGTGATGTCGATGGATTTCTAAGACCACCATGAGGTGTGTACTATGTTCCTCCTTGGATCATGAGTAGATCAAAATGTCATCAATGAACACAATGAATAACCAATCTAGAAATTCATGGAAAACAAAGTTCATGAGGCCCATGAACACTGCTGGTGCATTTGTAACACTGAAGGACATGAATACGAACTCAAAGTGCCCATACCGGCACCTGAAAGCAGTCTTTGGAATATCACTATCCTTCACCCTTACCAGGTGATACCGAAACTATAGATCGATCTTAAAGAACCATCCTACTCCCCTCAGCTGGTCAAAGAGATCGACTATCCCCGGAAGAGGGTAAAAATTCTTTACTGTTACTTGATTCTATCTTCAATAGTCTATGCACAGCCTGAGACCACCATCAACCTTCCTTGCGAACATGACCGGAGCACCCCATGGTGACACGCTGGGTCGGACAAAAACATTTTTTCAACATATCGTCAATCTGGATCCGCAAATCCTTCAACTCTGAAGGCACCATCTCGAACAGGAGCCATGAAAATCGAATGGTCACAGGTTTGTAATTCTATCCCGAACTGAGCATCACGTCGAGGGGGTAGAGTCAGAACCTCCTTGGGAAAAACATCTAGTCACTCTCTAACTACTCTTGAAACATCCATCATCTTAACACCCACGAATTATACTGAAACCCCAGTCAGCATAGATGGAATATTCTCCACATGTCGTGTCCCCACCTGACAACTCCACTCGCCAACAAAATCCACATGATGGCCATCCCCATCAAAGAACATGACTTTTATCAAGAAGCATTCGATAATAGTGTGCACAAAAAATAGCCAGTCGGTGGCTAGGATGACATCATATGGCTGCATTTGTAGTAGAAGAAGGTCCCCAGTAGTCTGATGTGGCCCCAACCTCAATCTACATCCTTGATAAACCTCAAAAAAGAATGGTATGACCCCCAACTGGCGTACTCAACACTAGGGGCCTGGGGAGTCATTCTATATCTTGGCTAAAGGCATGGGAAAGATCGGGTGTAACGAAGGAGTGTGATGTTTCTAAATCAATTAGGGCATAAGAAAGAGTGCTAAATAAGCTTATCGAACCTCGAATGACTTTTGGCCCTACTGGAATTGCTTCCTCTACTGTGTGAAACTGCCCATGCCTAGTTCCTCTACCTCTCGGTTATAGGCCGCCTCCCCAACCATGCATTGGTTGAGGTCCTTGAGGTGCGGCATGGGGTCATCCTCCTCCGGCCACATTTACTCTCGAAGTAGCGGGAGCTCATTGTCTGTGCTGCTGTTGCTGAAGGGGTCTTGGTAAAAACTACTGCTGTTGAGGTGGGCATTGAACCTGCCCACCCCCACTATATTACACTCTATCTGGGCACTAATTCCGAAGGTGACCATGGCATCCACAGATAGAGAACCTTGGTCCTGGGCTCATGAGGAATGGGTGACGACTGGGAGATCGAAACTGGAACAGCTGGGGCCTGCTCCCCACCTGTCGAAACCTAGAAGGCCCGGATGCAAGAGTCTTGCTGCT
Source organism: Viscum album (assembly GCA_963277665.1). NCBI lineage: Eukaryota > Viridiplantae > Streptophyta > Magnoliopsida > Santalales > Viscaceae > Viscum > Viscum album. The sequence continues at coordinate 531,962,943 of OY728137.1, forward strand.
AAATGTCTTCCCCTTTGACAAACTCCACTGGCTCCCCTCTATCAGCACGCCTACTAGCGGTGCATCATTTCTAAAACATAAGCCTTCTTTTCTACCTCTATGTACCTCAATATGGTGAAAGAAGTAACAGTATATTGAAGAGATGGTCGGTGTCCCTCCTCTAAACGTCTCACCCGAGACTCCACATCTGGAAAAAGGTTCGGAGAAAAATGAATTAGATCCTTTATCTTGATCCCCAACTCCCTCACTCACATGATCATCTAATTATGGGGGAGTATCTCATGCCTCTTTTCTGCCTTCATCGTGGAAGAGAGGAATTCCGCCCGGAATTCCCTATTGAAGTCGGTCCACAAATCTTCTACCTCCCTCCCCTCCCTAAGATATAGTGTCCACCATTGACGGGCTTCTCCCTCATCTGTCTTACATCCAGAGGAACCCAAAACTCCGTCAGAGCCCAGATCAAGATGAAAGCTATCACCAACTTCTCTATCCAGCTTACGGTCTCCATGTTTGAGGTACATCCCCCGTATTTCTAGAGGGTCTGCCCCTAAAAGGCATGAAGCATCCTCTCCCACTAACCATCCTCCTCTTCTCAGTCAGCACTCTATTGATAAGACAAGTCAACCTCATGGGCCTCGATCGCTCGCACTACTCATGGTCGTCATCCAGGTGCCATTGCTACAAGGTATGAAAGGAATTCATAAGCCCGAGTAGTGTTTAATATTGTTTTTATTTTTTTTCTTTGACTTTTATTCATTTTAAATCTCCAAAATATAGAAGACGCATAAGGAAACAAGTCAATATGATGCATGTACCTTTCCTAGGGTCTTTATCCTACAATTAGTGTAGCCTCACTTGGTCGTTTGACAGGCCCAGAGTCCTTGCATCGGATCACGGGGGCCCCTAAATCCCCATGTCATATCCGGTCTTCCCTGGCCTATTTCACAAACCATGATTGCATAGAACTGTTGCCCAACCATCCCATTAAATCCTTATTGTGCGTAACCCAATCTCCATCCTATCATTCAAATACAACTTTGATACCATTCTATCATGACCCACCTTCACCCAGATGAGAGAAGGGATGGCATATTTCAAGACCCTTCCTCCATCCAGTTGAAGGAGAGATAATGACCCCCGAGACCCACCGTTAATAAGTCCCAAATTGGAGGCTAGCACCAATGGTATAGAATCACACACAAAATGGAAGGCATTAACAAATTTTTATAAGATCGAACAATAATATAGTAAATCCCAAAAACACCAAAACTAAAGGTAAAAGTAATTGCAAAAGAAAACCATTCTATCATATGCATGTCAAAAAGTAGATTCTACAAAAGTACAAGAAAAAACCAAAAAAAATTACCAGAAAAAGGAAATCAACAACACCAATTGTCTCAACGTCCGAGAAAGTATGGTCCCGCACGATCCCTAATGTCCTCCTAGAATCCTAAAAGTGGTTTATATACCTTGAATCAGTATATATGTATACTCAATAGAAAAAACCAAAGGCTCTCATGCACAAGTGGGGAGGCATTCTAATGCCCCATTAGAAAAGTAGATAACCAGAGAACCTAATAATGGAACTATCCACCCAAACCTTACCAAGGAACACTCCCAAAATAACACAAGTCATGTAAAGAAATATTTATAACACATTGATATTTGGGTACCCCAAGCCACTTTCCCACTAGTTATTGTCGACATCCTATGTGTCAAACCTCTCTCGCCTTTCTCACAATATTCCCACTACCATCCCCCGCCCACACACACCTAGGATACCACAATCACACATCCCTCCCACAAACACCAAGGCAATCACTACCACACATCCCGCAAAACCCTAGGTCTGAAAAAATAATTCCATGCTCGAAAAAACATGGGCATCTTCCCGAAGACACATGGTAAACAACATGCATGCACACACCTGGTCTAACCACCACTACGTACAACACCCGAAGAATATAGGGCAATAATGGACCTTTTTCCATCAAATCTTGCCAAAAGGATCTTGGTCTACTCGGGAAATGGAGTAGAAAAGGAGCTAACAACCAGCCACTCATAGGAGTGTTGGGAAAAACAACCCCCTATGAAATGTGGGTGTTCAGCACGAAGTGCTTTACATGGGTGGGGCGTGAATAAGAAAGATGAGAACTGAATTATATATATAGGTAAAAAGCTCTCATCCAAGCCTAGGGATTCTATAACCAACCCATACAAAAGCACCCTTGTTACTATTCATTCATAAGAAGCATAATTTCCACAACCATGTCACAACTCATTCCTGAAAAAAAAAATTCCATTGAACACATTCATGCTTTCATATTCAAGTAATTCCATTTAAGTAAATTCTTTACTACTAGGAAACTAATAGGCATAACCAGAATCCACGTAATGGAAAACACCGAAACAAAAAATTAACCATTCACACATGGTTCTCTTGTAAAGTCACAACAGAAAAAGGGATCTGTGAGATCCCTCTAAATATTCGAACTAACCCAAGACCCATCATCTAGCCCCACATGGCCTCAGATACAAAATCCAACAACTGATCCACAACACATGATCTCATTCCCATCTACATCACTTCCCAAGCATCATCTGTCAATATCTCCATAACAGAGCAAGTGAGTTTTAATATTTTGAATATTTCATTCATTCAGTTCCGCCATTCCATTTTTTAACTGGGGTGATCAGAAAATGATATTTATTCACTGGGCATCCATGTAATCAACCAACTTTACGTGATTAACCGATTTCCATTTTACACACATTAAATCACATAAATATCCAGAAACACAGTGGTTCATTAGTGAACAAGAAAAGACCACCAACGTCCATGATTTTCTGTGGGCATAAGCCCGTACAATTCACAACACATAATCAAGGATAAAGAGTACAACAGAAAAATTGACAACACCACCATCATTATTTCAAATTCTATTTATTTTCTACATTACGGTTTGGTTTCATCCATCCCCATAGAAACAATAGATTTCCCACCCCGCATGATACACACTAAGGAGATATGAAGGAAAATTTGTTCTTGAATGATCAAAGATTGGGGTTTTTTTTCACGGAGCAAACAATAAGGGATGAGTGAATTTTAGAGGAAGAACTTGGAAGACTATAAGAATGAGTAGGAAAGGCTCTAGCATAGGCCCACCACTCGCCTCGGGAAGGAGGACTCGAAATGCACCACGAATAAGAAGGAAGAAAGACCAGTGAGGAAAAAAGAATTCTAGTGCGATTAAAAGGTGAGATCCTAGAGTTATGGTATATGAGGTTCTTGAGTGGCTTTAAATTTAGATCGTTGTTTCATCTCACTGTTAGATATTAACATACGATGGAATTAATTGTTTATTTAATAATTGACATCGGAGGGGTGGACTAAACAGATATGCGTTAAAGGATTTAAATTAAGGGAGGAAAATGGGTCCATTGAGGGTCTCCCCACACCTAGGGGATTTAAAATGTTGTTAATTATGCTAAAAACTACTTTTAACCACATTAAAAATGTTAAAAGACTTAAATGTACCTTTATGTGAAAACTAGGGAAAAATATCTTGACACCCCTCTGTGGCAGATTGGTGAGACTGAAAGTTGAAACCGATCGGTGGAGCTGATCAAATGAAGCTGATCCCATGAACCGGGTAGGGAAATGTGAATCATGTGAAGCTGATCCTATGAATCTGATCCTGTGATGATGATCCTGTGAAGCTGATCCTATGATGCTGATCAGTGAACCCGACCTATGAAACCCATTTGGTGAAGCTGATCTGTGAAACCAATTTGGTGAAACCGATCAGTGAAAGTAATTTGATTAAACCGATCTCTGAAACCGATTTGGTGAAACGTATCTGTGAAACTGATTTTGTGAAACCTATCTGCTAAACCGATTTGGTGAAACCAATATCTGCAATAGGTTTGGTGAAACCGATCTGTGAAACTGATTTGGTGAAACTGATCTGTGATACATATTTGGTGAAACCAGTCTATGATATATATTTGGAGAACTCGATCTTTGTAAACCAATTTAGTGAAACCGATATGTGAAACCGATTTGGTGAAACCGATTTATGAAACCGATTTGGTGAAACAGATATGTGAAACAGATTTTGTGAAACCAATCTGTAAAACCGATTTGGGGAAATGAATCTGTGAAACCTATTTAGTGAAACCTATCAGTGAAACTGATTTTCTGAAACCGATATGTGAAACCAATTTGGGGAAACCGATCACTGAAATGGATTTGTTGAAATCGATCGATGAAACAGATTTGGTTAAACCAATATGTGAAACCATTTTGGTGAAACCGATATGTGAAACAGATTCGGTGAATCTGATCTGTGAAACCGATTTTTTGAAACCGATATGTGAAACTGATTTGGTGAAACCGATATATGAAACCGATTTGGTAAAACCAGTATGTGAAACTGACATGGTGAAACCAATCATTGAAAATTATTTGGTGGAACTGATCTGTGAAACAGATTTGGTGAAATAGATCTGTGAAACTAATTTTTGAAACCGATATGTGAAACTGATTAGGTGAAACCAATCTGTGAAACTGATTCATTGCAAAAGATTTGTGAAACTAATTCGGTGAAACTGATCTGTGAAACAGATTTAGTGAAACTGATATGTGAAACTGATTCATTGAAACCAATCTATGAAACCGATTTTGTGAAACCGATCTGTGAAACAGATTCGTCGAAACTGATCTGTGAAAAAGATTCGGTGAAACTGATATGTGAAACCGATTTAGTGAAACCGATTTGGTGAAACCGATCTATGAAACCGATTTGGTGAAACTGATTTTTGAAACTAATTTGGTGAAACTGATATGTGAAACTGATTTGGTGACACCAATCTGTGAAACCAATTTGGTGAAACCGATATGTGAAACCGATTTGATGAAACTGATCAATGAAACTTATTTGGTGAAACTGATATATGAAACCGATTTGGTGAAACTGATCAGAGAAACCGATTTGGTGAAAAGGATCTGTGAAACTGATTTAGTGAAACAGATCTGTGAAATGGATTTGGTGAACCCGATCTGTGAATCCGATTTGGTGAAACCGATTAGTGAAACCGATTTGATGAAACCGATCTGTGAAACCTATTTGGTGAAACTGATCTATGAAACCGATTTAGTGAAACCAATTTGGTGAAACCGATCTGTGAAATAGAATTGGTGAAACCGATATATGAATCCGATTTGGTGAAACCTATCAGTGAAACTAATTTGGTGAAACTGATCTTTGAAATGGATTGGGTGAAACGGATCTGTGAAACCTATTTCGTGAAACCAATATCTGAAACCGATTTGGTGAAACCAAACTGTGAATCCAATTTGGTGACGCCCATATGTGAAACCGATTTGGTGAAACTTATATGTTAAACGGATTTGTTGAAACTGATCTGTGAAACTGATTTTGTGAAACCAATCTGTGAAGATGATCATTGAAGCTGATCTCTGAAGCTGATCTGTGAAGCTGATCTGTGAAGCTGATCTGTGAAGGTGATCTGTGAAGCTTATATTTGAAGCTCATCTGTGAAGCTGATCAGTGGAGATGATCATTGGATCTAATCAGTCGGGTCGATCAGTGAAGCTGATTAGTTGAGATGATTTGTGGAGCTGATTGGTGGGACTGATTGATGAGTAGTGGACACCCTAGCACTTAGACTTTTGGTAATGTAATTGACCAAGTGGGTCTGGGCCATTACACTATGTATATAAAAAATTATTTTTTTGTCTCTTGGAAAAGATAATGAATAAATAATGTTATCAGTTTACTTGTTTTACAAAAAATCAAGGAGTTTTTAACAAATTATAGATTAATGGTTTAGTGATTTTTAGCATTCTCATGAACATGTTCTCCATAACTCTCCCTAAAAATTGATATTTTTCCCATCCTCTATCGTGTTTCTTAAATGGAACCTAGTATGTGTCATCTTATGTGACCTTATTACTTATATTATAAGTGGATGTTTCATTAATCCTATTTATGTTTTGGGATTTCCAAAATAGATTATTAAAAATTAAAACTACTTGTTTTTATCCCATGTTCAAATTGAGAGGGAATAATTTATTAATGGGGTGGGGTTGAATATAAAATATCAAGTGTTCAAAAAGGTAAAGACTAAGATATATAGTGTACATGATATGCCACATCAATCTTCAATAGACCAATAAAAATAATATTAATAATTATTACATTATAACTTAGTAGTTATAATGGATGGACTTGAAAAAAAATGAAATTATGAAATTTTTTTCTAAACATGAATATAAATAAATATATGTTTTTATTTTGTGATAATTAATAAAAAATTAATATAAATTCCTTTTTAATATAAAACTATTTTTTCATTAAAATGATTAAAATGTGGTCGTGTGTGTTTATAAAATAATCAAATCACTATTGTGTGATTTTATTAACGAATTAAATATATATAATTTATTAAATATAATTTTTATAATTATTGATATATGTATTCTATACATGACAACAAAACAGATTCTATTCTATGGATAATAGATTTATATTTTAGAAAATGTAGTTTTTTCCTTTTAATGGAACACTTATTGTAAATCTATTTTTTAATAGAATTAAAAATCTATCTAAGGAAATAATCATCCTATTTGAAATCTTAATATCAAAATTAACATTTTTTGAATTTTTAATATTTTTCTGATTTGTATCATGTTTTGATGAATAAGGGAAAAATAATGAAATTAATTATAAAACTACTTCTTTATCAAATGAATTTATAATGATAGATTATATATTTTAATGATTATAAATTATAATAAGATCCATTTTATAAAATATTATTTAATTTTTGTCATTTTAATTAATTATACCTTGATTTTTTATACTAAAATATTCTAATCATATATATATTTTTACTTCTTAAAATCTTTTTATCGATCCATCAATGGATGTAATTTCAAATTTATTTTATAAATTTTATTTCTATATTTAGAAATATATTTCAAAATTTGATAACACTGTCAATATTTAGTAAGTAGGTCCATTTTATTTTGGGTCAAAATATGAATAGTAACATTATTTATATTTTTTATGGCCATGGATAAGATTGAATTTTATTATTAATGGTAAAAAAATAAATATTATCATATAACCCAAATAATTGTAAAAATTATTTTTAATGAGTACTTTTCGACAAAAAAAATAATTTATCAATTATGAGAAAATTTATGTCCCTTTGGATTAGAATTTAACAATTATAATATTATATTCAAAAGTGATTATTTTCTCATTATGTTGTTACAAATAAGAGAAATATTTTTAATACGGGGTTATATATTAGATATGTTCGAATATATATATTATTTTCAAATATAATATATTTCAATAAATCATGGTAATTTATTTATCAGTTTCATGAAATATATAATTAAATTAAATTGTGAAATTATGATTATATATTAATAATTTAATTAATGGATTAGTAAAATAAATGATATTAAAAACATTAAAATAAATATAATTAGATATTTTTGATGCTATACACAAATTATATACATAAATTTTATATTTTAGGGAAGAAATAATTGTGTTTTTTCAAAGATATCTCGTTTTTTTGATATCTTAAAAAATTTATCAAATGAATAGTGACAAAATTAACATAAATGATATTATAAAATATTAATTATATTATGAAATGAAAAATTATTAACAAAAAATGAATAATTAGAAAAATATTTGGGATAAGACATTTAGAATCATAAATTACTCATTTATTAATAATATTTTATTTGATAGAAATATTAACACTCAAAAACTAAGAAAATAATATAGTAAAAGTTGGAAATAAAGATTATTATCAAGTGTTAATAAATTGTAAGGATTAAAAAATAGTAAAATAATTTCAATGATTTTTATTGTTTGATTTCAATAAAGAAATCCTATATTATAAATAAATTATATTAGTAAATTTTTTAATATAAAATTAATTTATATTAATGTAATAACTTCAACCATTACTAGTATTACCCCCCATATATTATAAAAGGGAACCCATTTTATATATTCCTCGTGATTAAAAAGTTATTTTTATAAATATATATAACCAAAATTTATATTAAAATCCCTCCCCACAATCTAGATGGATTATTTTAGCCATATGACCCTCTATATATTTGGTAAGGTGTTAATCAAAGGATATCATTCGAATTAGAGTTATCATTTTTAATTAAGTGTTTATATTTTTTATCTTCGTCAACATAAATAAAACATAATTCCACCATGATGAACAAATAAATAAATTATACTTATTATAATTAGATATCACTATATTAATATGATGATTTGAATACCTAAAGAGTAGAATAAAATAGCAAATGTATTATCATTTGTGTGTACAGAAAACTACACCCACAGAAACTAATATAATTAGTTCTCATAAACACTTCACAATAATAGTTGAAATTATTGAACTAATTAATATAAATTATAATTATGACATATTAATAATTTTTAAATAAAATATATCATTTATTTTTTTACATTTCTATTCAAGGAAAAATGATAATTTCTTTTGTGCGTATGATTGAACTATCACCTCCATGGAGCGATGTGTTTCATTTTTATTTACCACTTCAAATGTATAATATATATAAAAGTTTAATTATTATATATAATTGATATGAATTATTTTATTGTGATTCTGATGAGATAAAATAATACATAAATCCTTTATTCATATTTATCATTTAAAAATGGAAACATTACTAGTGCATAAGTACAAGTTATAGTCTCTTTGATTGTAACATATTTAATGTTTCATATACATATATAATGTATGTATTTAAAAGTATAATTTATTTATAAATTATATTATCATTTCATGAATATTAATCTATTGATAATGGTAAAATTCCACTATTACTATAAACATCATACCCAATTCATTTTGTACTACACTAAAGAATATTTCAAAAATGATAGATACGAACTTAAATAATTATATAATCATTGTAACATGATAATAATTGATATAAAATAAATAATATATATTAAAAATTTAATTAATTATATATATATTTAACTTAAATTTAATATTCAAAATTATATGGAATGTATTGGATGTCTCAGACATGTTGTAAGGGACCCTCTAATAAAAATATCATTTTTAATGTTAAAAATATTTAATTTCCTAAATATTTCTGTTTTATGTACTTGTTTTAAAAAGGGATTTTTTTACTGAATTTATATATATATATATATAACTGTTTTTAGGTGGTAATTTTCTAATTTATCATAAATACTTCAATTTTTTCTGGGAATTGTTTATTAAAAAATTGTATTTAAAGTAATTATTTCAAATATTATCACCAAGAATGAATGAATTTTTTTTAAAATAAGACATTAAATTATTTTAAAACATTCATAATAAATTAATTATTTAATATTTCCTTTATAATTATTCATATTTTTTCCAAATTATAGGCTGTATTTTATATGTTCGTGATTTTTAGATTTTCAATGTAATTTTTACATGAAAATTATATCTTGATATCTAAAAATGTTTTAATCATGGTTTCCCAAGTGTTTTCATGGGTTTAATTCATGTATTAGTCCTTGTAAATTATATAAGATGTGTTTAGAAAAATAATAACTCAATGGTGTATCTCAATATTGCATATTAGAAGGGTTCATCTCCATTATAGCTCATGAGAAATGTGTGAACTCGGTATAGCTTATAAAAATGGGTGAGACCTAGTGTAGATCCCTAATTCATTGGTTACTCTAGAGATTTAAATCATCCATATTTTTATTCCATTTGTAATGGTGACGGTAATATTGACAGTATGTGCCCAATTTTTTTGTAAATTATTTGTATGTATGCATTTTTCATAATTATTAAATAATCATTTCATAAATATTATTGAAATATTTGAATGATAAATAATTACTATAAATTATTTAATTATGGATATTTTTTAATATGGGATGTTACTGTTGTAATGAAATAAATGGATTAGATAATAGTATTATATATGATTATTTCTATGACAATATTTTAATAATTTAATTTAACATAATGGGATAATAATTATATAGTGATCTATAGTATTTATGTAATTGGTACGTCTTTAGATGTTTAATATGATTAGATTAAATTCAGTGACATGTACTGAGTATTAATTAATGTGTTAGGTAAAAAGAAATTTTATTTTAAGAATTTTTTCTAGAGAGAATATTATTTAATAAAGGATCATCATTATATTTTTTTACATAGGTTGATTGTTATTTATTACCATTTTAGCTATGATAATAATTGATAATGAGGTAATTATAGTCAATTTGGATATAATGGAAATTAATTATGGGTATCATATTACATAAAATATGTATAAACATGGGATTTGAAATTGATTTGTTGATAAACTGACTGTTTAATTATTTAATGTCTTTCCCTATACTATGAAATATATATAATTAAGGTAAAGAAATAGTTTATTAGAAAATATGTGATTTTTATTGAGTTATAAAGGATGAGTTATATTATTTAAAATATATAGTATTTATTTTTATTTATGCTTATACATGAAATTTTTAGATTATTATGATTCAATAAAAATATAAGAACATAATTAGGAGTGATTAACGTATTGAATATGATAACAATAAGATGATCATGGTAAATTACGGGATTAAATAAATCTTATACTTGTAGTCGAATTTGGTTAGACATATTTCAAAAAACATTAAGGTTTGTCGTTTAAATACTCTTAATTTTTTTACGAAGTGTGTTATTTTATAGAATTTAGAAATTAATGATCAATTTCATTTTTTTAAATTATCTAAAAATTTATATAAATATTTTTTTTATTAATCTCTATCGTAATTGTACAAGATTCTCCATATTATAGTATGAAATCTTGAAAAATAAAATTTAATGATTTTATGATAATATTTAGGGAATTGATAGTATTTTATCATATCTAAAATGTATAATGTAATGAATTAAATATATATTTTTTCCAAGTATGCAATGTCACTTCCCTTTAATTTTATATATATTTGGGAACCCATATGTTTTTGCATACACAAAATTTTTCTTTTTTAATATTTTTATCTTAAAAAGAAATCATTTTTATATATTATTTATATTTATTTTAATCAAATTTACTTTTAAATATTAAATTTGTTTCTATTTTCATATCTATATATTTCAGTTTCTTCTTATTCTTTAATAATATGTTTTAGAACACATTTTTTTGTAAAGAAGAAATTGTGTGGTACAATTTTTTTGGTTGTTATAATATAACACAGAAATATTTTAGTCTGTTGTCTTTATATAATAAATTTGATAGCCTTTGTATTTCATTAAAATTTGATTAAATAAAATAATATATATTATAATTTAAATATTATTGTTATAACCAAGCTATTGTTTTGGTGCATTTGAATTGAAATAATCATATTTTAAAAGTCATGTACAGATTTTTATAATTAGTTTACTTATCAATAATGCATTCCTTATAAATTTTCTATAAAGGAGGATATACTATATTGTATGTAAGAGTGTTATTTTACATAAAAATATTTTTTTGAAACTTTTTTTTGAACAAAACTAATAAAATTAATTTTTATATATAACATATTCTAATTAAAATAATGTTTTTTATAAAATTATAATTTATATTATTTATATAATTCAATTTCTACGACCCAATATTTTGTTTATTTTATATATATATTAAAAATTAGTTGGTTTTAATTATATGTTATATATTCAATTATGAAATAAATATCATTTTATTTCATTTTTCTTTAAAGCTGTTTTTATGCATAAAAATATTTTGTTAAAAACAATTATTACATTTTATATATTATTACTAAAACCGGATGCATAAAATACAATATAATTAATCAAAAAAAATTATTTCATTATTATATTTTGGAATTTAAATTTTCATAAATTTTTCCCTAATATTATATTATTTTAAATATTAATCTTGGTAAATTTGGTTTACCAAAAGAAGGGTAAAACAAGTTTAACATTTAATGATAATTCATCAAAATCTCTACAAAAATAGAAAATTAAATTATTTAATGAGTTTAAATCTTCATATAAAATTTAATATTACAAAATGTTACAATGTTTTGAACATCTCCTTATATTTCAACATCATTATTATTATTTTTAATGAATTAAAATTAAATAACTCTCTCTTTCTATTGATATCTACAATATATATTATTAAGGAGAACATTATTTAATGATTAATTAGAAATGGAAAATTTTAACAATAAAAAAATTAGTATATTAGATTATTTTGTTATTTTTTGATGTTATAATTACGTTATACTCATATCAAACACTGTTATAAGTCATATGTAAGAGTGGAAATATTTATGAATATGATGCTAAAAAAATTATATGTATTAGATTAATTTTTTTAAAATATTTTCATAGATAATTATAAATTATAATTTTTAATAAATGTGTTTATATAACAATATAATTGTTGTCTAGTTTACATTACTGTCAAATTGAAGTAATAGTTACAAAAACGACTTTAAAAAATTTTATGAATACAATAATTTAAATTTATTATTTATGAAAACATAAATAATTGAAAATTATACGAGGGATGTTAAATCATCTAAAAATTAATATAAGGATAGTTTTTTGAATATTTCAACTAATGATGTAAATTTATATCCCATAATCTATGAAAAATGTGTTCCCGAATTTATTGTTAAAGGGGTCAATGGTAGGATTAAATGAAAAAAAAACTATTTTTTATGAAACATAAACATCTATAAATTATAATAGATGGATGTACGATGTATTTTTCATTTCATGAATACTATTGTTTTGATATTTGATTCAATATTTCATAATTATAATATTTATTAAATTTTTAAATTCTAAATATTTTCAATTTTTCACATCCTAGAACTAATAAATGGGATCCACATCCATTATCATCCATAAACATGTTGAGAAATTCCAATCAACCACAATCTACCAAAATACATTCCAAAAAAATTCTCCCCATGATATTGTTGCTCAAATCTCACTAAAGAATGATCTAGATTGATTAATATGTATACTAATGGAGTTTTTAAAAAAAACACAATACAAATTTCATTCATTTTTAATTTTAATAACTTTATCAATTTTGACTTAACAATATTCAAAAAATAATTATAGTTTCTCCACTATAATAATATGTTATTATATCTATGGTATAACCCTTATTCATCATTGTCTCTATCATATGGTAAATTCAAACATGAATACATGTAGTCAAGATATTCTATGAAGTTACGTGTTTCATTTTTCCTCAACTAATCATAATGATGGTTATTATGTTTTATTTAGTGAATATATATAATATATAATATATAATTAAAATTATATCATTATAATATATTTATTAAATATTATCCTTCGACCAGTTGAAAATTATAGTTCCATGCATGTATTAATGTGGACTACCACCTCCACAAAGCTATGTGATTAATATTTCATGTTAGTAATTCATTGGAGATTATAAACACAATTTTAATTAATAATAATTATAAAAATTATATTATTTATATTATAAACATTATTAAATCATTGAACATTTACCCATAGTCTAAAAATAGAATTTATTTTTTATCTACAAACCATACTCAAAACATCGAGAAATAATTTCAATGATTTAATAAATATATAGGTCTTATTAATAAGTGTAAAAAACTAAAAATAATATCTAAAAATAGTTTAAAAAGTTCTTCAAGAGTTTATAAAATTATTTTTTACTTTTATTACATGATCTAATTTTTTTACATGATGAATCATTATTCCGTTAAGGGATTTGCTGTCAAAATTTCATATCATTGAAAAATATTCCATTTTAAACACATGTTTTCTTTTTTCAGGTGTAGGAAAAACAATACTCATTTATTTTACCAACTATTAAATAAAATAAAATAGGAATAAAAAAATAAATTTATCTTCTTCAATATTATTTTGTTTCAAAAGTTACCAATTTCAAATAATATCCCTTTTTTAGATTTCCTTTCCTTGAGAATTATTCAATTTCAACCACAATAATTATTTATTATTGTATTAATAACATTAAATAACTATTTATCATTTGTTTATTAAAATTAATCTAGTTTAATATAATATTTTATATTTTCTTCATCAATTCCATTTTATTTAAAATTTAATGAAATTCATAAGATATTTCACATCTCAACATCCTTTTATTAAGAGGTATTCAATTTCTTCCGCATGTATTATATTTTATGGTTTTTGAACATCCCTATCGAAGTATATTTTCATTTATTATCTAATTATAAATTCATCTACAAATAGATTTAATATTCACATCATAAACATCCATTCATTCAAAATGTTATGAATGTATTCAGTTATTTCTCATCCAAAATTCCTTTCATTGAGAATTGGTCCATGCTCACAACATCTGTCATTTTTTTGATATTTACAACTTCATGAATATAATTAAAAAAAATTTATAATTTTTTTTTAAATTATATTTTAGGATCACTTCCTTAGTTTCATTTTATTTTGAATTCATTGAAAGTTATAAGTGATTTCTCATCTAAATTTTAATTCATTATAACTTCTTCCCATATCATGACATTGTATATTATTATTGGTGTATAAAATATATTATTTATTTCTAATATAATAATTTAAAAAAATTAAATTCTTTAAATATCAATATCATGTTATCTTCTTGGACATCCTATTGTTTTCAATATAAATAAATATATATTTGATTTATCATCATAATTTTATTTCATTGACATATACATAAATTTAAAAATATATAATATTATATCGTTCTATTATATACTTTATTAATATATTTCATCTTTGATATATTAAAATATATGTTGACAACTAATCATTTAATTGGTCACTCCTTTTTAATCCATTTGTATAATATGATACAAAAATCATAAGAGTGTTATCATCATAATATCAATCAATTTATATTATTCCAGTTTAAAAAACTCTTGTTTTAGTATTTATGATCTAAAATATCGATTTAAATTACAATAAATTTAGTAATAATATTTTTGTTTAAAAATACATTTTTTGATCTCAACATTATCATCTTTTTTCAATATATATGAATATCTTAAGAGAATTTTTATAAAAACTAATTTTATTTATTTACATTATAAAACAATATTGTTAATAGTTATGATCATTATATGTGTCAATAATTTTTTCAATTATGTTTCAAATAAAAATAATCTTTATTTTAATAAATTAATTATTTTTTATATATATGATTAAATGGAATATTTTTTATATAGTTTCCATATGAATAACTTTTTACTTATTACAAAAGTGTCAAATGAATATTCTATTTTAACATATTCTGGATCAGTGGTTTTTCTATCCATCACGATATGTATTTTATTTGTGTCATTCATTATAATTATCCATCTTTATTTTCAGATAATTATGTTTTCCATATTTTATGATTTTTTATTCAAAATGTTATCATAATTAAAGAATATACATCTCATGTTTTTATAAAAATTGTAAAATAATCATTTAAGGTGTTTTATAATATTATAAAATTCTCTCATTGTTCTTAAAATTTAAAAGGGTTTCATTATAAGGATTCTATCAACCTTCTTTTGTCTTGATATCATATGATTTTTTTTAATTTTATCGGATGGGGAAAAATATTGACATTGTGCATACTAGATTTCAAATATGCATATTTATTTAGACAAGGAAATGTGTTTTTTATAACCTCATTTAATATAATTAATACAATGGATATATTAATTGATGGGTGGTTCCATTTATATCCCATCGGTGAATCAATATGTATTATGAGATAAAGACTCCTTGTTATTTGGACTATGCATAAAAAAATAATGTATTGTTAGTATCCCATGAAGTAATGTTTATGAATCCATCGAAAAACAAATAAATGTTATCATTACGATTTCATGGAACAAGTAATTTATTAAATTATTATGATCCCTAACATTATGAACTCCATCACTATGAAATCAATTAATATAAATCTTACATCACAAAATTTTTTAAATAAAATTATCCTTTTGAATTTGATCAAATGTCTTATTATGTAATATGGTAATATAAAAATAGTACACATAAATTATTTAATTATATTCTATCGGATTTAAAAGACCATTAAGAATCATTACAATTTATAATACTTTTGTTCAAAAGTTTTAACATGATTAGAATAAATATATTAGTTTAAAAAATAATAATAACATTGATAAAGGATGTGAGGGAACCAACAAGTCCAATAATACCCCAAGAATCTCGTTTATGAAATAATCCATGGGTACTTGAATGTATTGTATTTATCATTGACTATGTCCATGCATTGGTCCAAATTTATATGCATGATAGAAACTGATAATGGAATATGGTCATTCCCATCATGATTCTAACAAAAACCATGTTCCCTAATCCACCCCATGATAGTCTAATTATCGCGCAGCTTTACCTAAGGATGTTTTCTAGTATATTAACGGAATATGTATCATGACACTTGAAACTGAATATTTTACATTATTTTGTTATATTATTATGAATATATGTTAATTCTAATATTTTTACTTCACAAACTCATTCTATTTGGATTTAATAAAACACAAGTAGTATTATTTGGTAATTTTCAAATTCTAAATGTAATTTTTTTAGAATAAGTACTGAGTTTATTAAATAAATAACATTTTAATAAATAATTATTATAAATAATTTTAATCAAATATAAATTACCATATATTTACTTTGACGTCAAATGTAATTTTTATAAAGGATCAAAAACAATAATGGTCAAAAAACATTGTTTCATAATATTTACAAATGTTACATTTAAATGACAAATTTGAAATATTTAAAAAATTATTTTTAAAAAATAATAATAAAATAATGAATAATAGTTTCAAAATAATAAAATAGTTATTGTTTTGTAAAATTCTGAGACAGTCGAATTTTTGGGTAAAAATTAAATATTGTATAAATTATATTTCTTTTTTATGACATCCTAATGTCCCAAAAGTGATGTAATAAATAATTTAAATTGGATCCAATATAATATATAATTGTTTTTAATTTTAAATATATTTTTTATTATATTTTATATATTTTAAAAAGTCATTACGAATGCTCCAAAACATCTGATATATTTTTCGGTTTTAAAAACAATTTTTTAAGATTTTTAATGACCACCACATCAGAAATATTGATATTTTAATAACATAAGACATTTTAATTAATATAAAATTTTAACCCCCCCCCCCCCAATTTTGTAAAAACCATTGAAAAACCCATAGATTATATTGTGTTATTGAGTATTTTACTATGTAGATTCCATTATCTAAATAATAAATAAATCCCTCGTTATTTCTATATAAACCCAACAGATATCCCATATATCAACATTGAAACTCCTTTGAGAATGTAAACACTAATATTTACACTCTATATATTCCTCATATGGCTCAACATTCTCTCATTAATCCCTTATTAAACCATTAGTGTTAAATATTTAACAATGGGACCATCAAGCGTTTTCATTTTAGCAAACACATATTTTTATAATGTCTCTAAATATAATTATTCAATATTTTTTGATATGTTATTATCCTTCCAAATTAATTTCATATTTATGTAGAAATAATAATATATTTTTTCCACTTTCATTTTGCCTCTACTGATAATTTATATACACCAGTTTCAGTGAATAAATATAGATATGATTATATTCATGTTTCATTTTTCATTATTACATTATCCTATATATTTTAAATTTTTAATATAGAGATATATTTTTCATTTATAAATTACATTCTCTATTATTTATATGTCATTATTTACATATTCTCTATATAATCAACTTATTTTATGGATCATTAACAGTCATAATTAGGTTACCAAAATATCAACAGAATTTTCAATTACAAAACATTTGTGTTGTGAATAAAATACCCATTTCGTACCAAGGTTCTCAAAAAATAAGAACATATAAATAATTATTATATAATTAAATGTATTTATTCCATATTTATTTATTGTGGATAAAATTATTTTTATGAATGATTTCATGCCGTATGATCTTTGTGGAACCCTTCAGACTAACAATGAGTTGAATGAAACAAGTGACCCTTGAATTATATAATGCTCCAATGAATTTTGTAATTTTTATATCATGATATATCAGGTTGTAAAAGGTAGTAAAAATTTTTCTTTGATTTAAGTTATTTCACCCTGATATCTTGGGGGGATATCCTTGACCTATGTTTATTATTCTGTTCATTATATTTTGTCTACATTTCTAAAGATATTATTGTCACTCTATATCATCCCTTGTAATTTATACTCATTTTATTCCCTATTGATTTTCCTATTTATTAACATGTATTTTTTCCTCAACATTATGACATGTTAATACCCTTATAATTATTTATATTTGACCCCTTTCTTATGAATGAATCCAGGTTATCCAATGCAGTTTTATAATTTATGGAATATCAGAATCATGTTATGAATTTCTTCATGAATGATATTGTATCACATATTATTTGTTTTTATAAATGTTAATAATTTAAAAATACACTATACATATCAATCATAATATTTTTATTAAGTGTAATATCATGTAATAAATCATGTATTAGTGTGTATTGTAGAGTATGGTTATAATTGTTGTTAGCATGTCGTGTTATAATTATTTTTATTATTGGATTAACAAAACAATTTCTAAGAATCCATATGGTTGATAATAGTTATAAGAAAACATCCAAAAATTGTTGTTAGTATATAGTAAGTGGTTTATAAAAAAATATATCTTGTTCTGAATGCTACTAGTTGATGACATTCATGAACAGATGTACCTTGGTCTAAAAAATCTAACAATGTGTTCCAATCTTGAACTAGGGTAACCTCATACAGGAAAATAGTCCTTTAAAAACACCTAGTATTACACTCATAGGGGATATGAATTGTTAAAATAAAAATAACAATACGTTACATTATTACGAGAACAAACAATTTATATAATTGTAAATGTATGAAAATATATCGATGAAAATGTATAAAGAATCCTAAAAAATAATAATATATAGAAATAAATATAATGTATATGTTATCCCTTTAATTTCATTGGATTCCCCCTTTAATTATTAAATAGTTTTAAAAAAATCCTCCCTATTTATACTTTTATTCTATCCAATGGCATAATATAGTAAGAATCAGGAATACATGAAATTTGATAGGAAATTTGATGACTTCCCTAATGTGATTCCCACCATAATGGGATTGGGAATCAAAAACAATATAAAAATAATATCTTATCTTACTATGGTTATGAATATATACATAGATCAGGTGCATTTTCTAAATCGTCCTAAAAGAAAATTGATTTCAACTAAGGACTCTGTGGGATAAAAGCCTACTTCCATCAAACGGTCATTATATCCCTTAATCATGGACAACAGATTAAATCCATTGAAAATATCTTTTCTATCCATCAATTTTCATAACAATAAAAGGGTATGATGTTTATCTATATTGTGGATGGAGAATACGATCATTGGTGTACACTATTTAATAATACAAATCATATTGATGTTTTTAAAATGATGGAGTGGAAAGAGTTTTCTTTTTTAAATATTTTCCCCACACTCCATATTAAAATGGAATGGTGTTTCCTCATTCTAATTTAAATATATGATTTATATATATTGTATTATTAGGAACACAATACAATACATTCATGATAAAGCACTATATTTGTTGTTACGCTTCAATTCATGGTTGACTTCTCCATTAATTTGAAAAAGCAAAGTCTACAAATTTTTTTTGGAGATCCATGAATATATTAACTATGAGGAAATTTTCTAAAGTTCCCTATTGGTAGAAATATGTATTGGATAATATAAATGGTATCATAAGTATAAGATGAATATTTTTAATTTCAATTTCTATTGTCATATGAACAAAAATAATAATTCCATGAAATTTCAACATCCCCCTTGTCAAATGTGGTGAATGAAGCTCCATGAAAGTGCCTATATAGAATAATGAAATTATATATGTGTGGGAATGCAAGAAAACAATCTAGTGATTTACAAATGATGAAGAAAACTAATGAAATAATTTAAAAGAATGATACAGACAAACCACAATGTGTTTTTCATTTCATAAAAATGAAGTAATTGTAACACTTCATAATCCAATTTACTAATCCAAGGGTTTTTTACATAACCAAAAACCTACAAGTCTGCAAGGGAAAGGGTTTTATATCGTATCCACATAGGTGGATCACTACTCTAAAGTGTTAATATGCATGCTAATTATTCATTAAATAATATTTAACAATCATTTAGATTTTGGTTCTATACACATTCAAATCCTGAAATGATATTAGAAGAATTCAAACAACACCACAAATCATAGATGTAAAGATGTTGGTAAAAATAGATTATGTTGAAATTATTGCATCCCAAGATTATAATTCCTTACTTGTAAGAATATGTTGGGTTAAAATCCCAAAAAACGTGTTATACTCTATTTTATGTAATATGATGCAATTGTTGACATGGATTGGATTTACCTATATAGATCCAACATAAATTGTTTTGAAAGTAAATCACTCTCTGTATCTCGAATCATCAACTGATTTTGTATAAGTGGAATGAGGAGGATGAATCTTCTTATAACGATAATCTCAATAATTGATATTATTCTCCAAATAAGATTGTATATAGATATAATTATGTTGTATATGCAAGGAATAATTTTAGAATTAAGGACCATTGAATGTGAATACACTAATGTGTTTCATGCTAAATTTCAAGGCATTTTTCATATACGAGAGGAGGAGTTTTCAATTGAGCTTATACCAGTGCCATTAAAAATATCCATTACCCTATATAGAATAAATGTTATTTAAATTGTGAAGCTAAAGAAATAACCATAGGGGAATCTAGATAAAGTATCCATACACTAATGTGATTCATTATGGGGTGCACATGTCCTCTTCATCAAGTGGAAGGATGGGTCAATATGCCTTTGCATTGATTACCATGAGACCAATGAAATCACGATATATAATATGTATCCTCTATAATACATTGACGAAACATTCAATTAGACATTTAGAGAAAAATAAATCACCACAATGGATCTATGGTGAGTATATTTCTATATTATGGTGAAGAAGTGGGATATCCCTTAGACTATTTTTCATATATTGTATTAGCACTATGAGTTCATACTAATTCCATTAAGACTAAAAAATGATCCATAAATCATTATAGACATGACTAATATAGTCTTTAGATATTAAATAGTAAATTTTGTCATTTCATTTATTTATTATATTCCAATATACTCCAACATCAAGGAGGAGTATGAGGATAATCAATGAACTCTTCTAAAATCATTATGAACAGATAATATTTATGAACAGTAAAACAAATGTGAGTTTTTTTGGAAGAATTCAATTCCTTTAGGAAGATTACCCCACGATATGGGATATATTTGGACCCATCAACTATAGATGATTTTAAAGGATTATTAATACCAATATCAGTGATAGATATTTGTTGTTTCGTAAGAATATTTGGTCATTGTCATCGATTTGGGAGAAATATATCCTAAATGTAAAACTCTTAAACCAAGATAACTAGAAAGTGATCCATGTTTTCATAGAATTATGAATTTGATGATAAATTATTGTACTAAAAAATTAGATGATCATTTCATGTGAGCTCACACTACAAAAATTTTTAGAAACCTTCATATCATTTACTGTTTCCTAGAAATATGTATTGGGTTGTCTGTTAACATGGAATAACATATTGATAGCCAATTCGTAAAGTAAATTTAACATTAATGGGTTGAACTAACTGAGTCATGATCTGGATTTGGATTCAATGAAATTTTCATTGAAAATATAGTTTCATTATATCCTTGGGGGATTTGTGACATATATATAGATGACAGAACCACATATATATATTCACATAGATTTATGTGAATTAGCACCATGGATACTGGTTATTGCTTACCAAATAACATGACTACTCAATACACAACCCTCTTATAAAAGGGAATAACATGGGTTATTATCTATATATAATGTATCTAGAAATTATTTCATTAATGAGTAATGAGAGTGATCAAAATATCTTAGACTTAAAGAAGAAGAATGTGGGAATCATTAATGAATAAAAATAATCAGCCTTTTCAAAAATGATTTCTCAACATTTTCTACTTGATAAAATAAAGTAATCTCATATATAATATACGGTAATTCTAGAGAATGTAAAATAATAAGGAAAGGTAAATCCTCTATGATCAATGATAATGTAGAAGAATATGTGATATTCAAGACAACACTATGGATTCAATCAAATCCTTAATTATAAATGGATTAGTTAGATGATCAAAATAGATCTACATTCTCCATCCATCAATGATGCATAATGATTTTATATGATCTCACATAAAATTATTTGTTTGTGAATATAATGATAGATATCACATAATATAAATCAAGATGTCTTGTTTGTAATAATGTGAATGCAGAAATGTAATAATATAAGATGATGATACACCCATTACACATGACTAAATAGAAATTAGAGAAATCAGCATGTACATTGTAACTTGTCTCCCAAATACATAAAGAGGTAATAATGTAATCGGGGTTGTTATGGATCATCATGTAGAGACAGCATACTTTATATCAACTTGATTGGTCTTCAAACACGATTAAATTGCATATATACTCATAAGATAAGTGGTGAGACTCCCTGAAGTACCACAATAGATTATATAAGATCAATATCTACGATTCAAGTCTATTTTTTTGGATGAATCTCCAAAATGCTATGAATATTGATTTGAACATATGTTAGGATTGTTACCATCAAACTAATGGCCAATCAGACTAGATTACATATATAAATTTAGATATATTAAATGCGTTATCAATTTACTACAATGAATGATAGGAGTAACATATTTTTCAGTTTAAGTTATCATAGGAAGGAAATTCTAATTTTCAATCCAAATGGATCCCAATTAGGCCATTTATGGGAAGAGTTATATAACACCATTATATTCAGTTAAATCTTCAGAATGGAATCTCATAGGTCAAATAACTAAAGAGGAAATGGTGAAAAAGATTTAAACTATTTAGCAGGACATAATCGGTGCACAGATTCGAAAAAATAGTTATACATTCAATCATTGACAATACCTAGAGTTTCATATTGGATACATGGTATTACATTAAATATCTCCATGGAAGAAATAGATGTTATTTGGGAAGAATGGAAATCTTAGTTTAAGATACATCAGCCCCTTTGATATCCTTTATCACATTTGAGTGGTGGAATATTGACTAGAACATTCACCAAACATAATTAAAATATAATATATATTATATATATCCAAACTCGGGTTGTACATATATAACCATCACATGTAATCAATCTAAATGTGGTACAATTTCTGAATAACAATTTCTATGAGGATATGTTGGTGAAGATCAGAGATCATAGAGAAAATGATCTAAAAATATGACAACGAACCATGTAAAATTATTATGGACGAAGCACAATCATGAATTAGATACATGTGAACCAGAGGATGTTATGATGTGAAACATCAATAAACTATTTTAGTATAGGAAATGAAAATTTTCAGGGAAAAATATCTTAAGGAGTAATATTGTAACAACCAGAACAAATTTAAATAATATTCCCCTTTTGATTTAATTCAATTTCTCCAAAGATAATATAGTTATAGAAAAATATTGAACTTAATAGGTTTTATTATATTATATAAAATTTAACCGACCATTAATAATCATCCTCATTGATACGTTATACTTTCAACAATGATCACATGATTAGAATTTATATTGGGTTTTAAAAAATCCAATGGACAAAGAAAAAGGACTTGATAAATAAACATGCATAAAAATAACTTATGATGCCCATTTATAATAGATTACAAAGTATATATCATTTATGGTGTTCTCACATGTTAAATACAAATATGAGATCCACCAACATAAGAATGAGAGCAAAACGTATGAGAAAATATCTTTCTCATCGAGATCACGACCCAAACCATGTTCATCAAACCACCCCATGAAGGTCTCAATGTCATACACCTTACCCATAGGTAATTTTATGGAATATTAAAGGGATATCAATTAATTTCCTCAAAATAATAGTATGTACATTTTTTTTGAATAATGAATACAATTTCCACAATAATTGTTACATTATAATTTATTTATATTTTCATACAACAAAAAAAGATGTAGTATTATTTCTTGTTAATATTCATATTAAAATAAAGAATTTATTTTTGTGAATTAATTGTTTTTTGAAATATATATAATATTAATAAAATTTTATTTATAAATAATATTAATCAATTATAAATATTTATACAATATTGATGATGTTAAATAAATGTTTTATAATGGTTTGAAAAATGTAGTTTCCAAAAATACCATCATATTTTAATAAATGTCGATTTTACACTAAAATTATTTAATTAAAATATTAAAAAAGTTGTTTAGATAGAATTATTATTATTATTTTAGTCCTTATATTTATATTATAAAATGGTTATTTTTTAATATTTTTCTTTAGACATTCAAATTTTCTAGTAAAAATTATATATCATAAAAATTTACATTTTGTTTTTTGACATCATGATGAACCTAAAGTGTTATAATAAATACAATAAGTGGGATACCTATAAAAATAAATGTTTACCAATATAAAAATGTGGTTATATTTTATTTTATTTATTTTATAATTCCATAGATTATCCAACAATAAATATGATATATTTTACAGTTTTAAAATGATTTCTTTGAGATTGTCACTCAGGTCAACATCACAATGGGTGAAATTTTAATATGATCATACCTTGTACATATAAAATATTTTTTAAACAATAAAATTATTTTGAAACCCTAACCATACAACGTATTTATGTTGCTTTTGGATATTTTATTATATAGAGTTCAAAACCAAACCAGTATTGATATCCATTTCTTTTCCTATATAAACTCACTTCATCTCACATTTATCTTCCCTCAAACTCCTTGGATAATGACCATAATCATCCCAAAACACTATAGAGTCCTCCAAAAGCACCCCATGATCTCAATATGACATTAACAATAATTTGGTGGAACACATTCTGGTAAGGTAATTTCCGATCTTCTATTTCTATCCAGAACATCATTTTTTAATGTCTCTAAATTTCATTTGTGATTTTGTTGAGATATGTTCTTAAACATCCAACATACATTAAATTTTATGTATAAATAATTATATCTTCCATACACTCTATTTTATCCTCCCATAATCTTCTATGTATATATGTTACCATAAGAATATATATTTATAATTATGTTTAATTTTTATGTTCTATCATTACACAATGCCTACTCTATCCAAATTATAATGTTATGATATGTCTTTGGTTGTACCGATAACATATTATTATATTTTTATGTGATGGTACACCATTTTATATCTCATAATCAAATATTACAGGTCTTTTCGTGGCTCTGTTATACCAATGAAGTATCATCGTGCTTTTCCATGCCACTATTATTATGTATTCAATACCATAGCCATTTCCTATTTAGTGTGGTCACTAATATTCCAATCTATATCATTTTATTGAATTCCATGTATATATTAAATTTATTATTCATTTAATAAATTATGATAACAAATAAATCCATGTTTTATGATCTATATGTATCCTTAAATCATGATATTGAGATGAATTTGATGAGTGCACCTATAATTATAATGATCTCTAATTCATTAGATAATTTTTAGTACAATGATAAATATTTTTGGGAATGGTATTGAACCATATTCCTTTTTTTATTTTCTCTTCCATGATTTCGTTGAATATTATTTGTGACCGTTTCAAATGATGTAGTGTATTATATTGTTTCAATATTTCCCATGTTACGATTATAATGCTATATCATACATTATTATTCTTGTTCTTTTTATTCACTATTTTAATTCCAATTGTGTAACATGTATTATTATCATAATGTTTTTATGTTTTTGGTACCTTACATGGATTTAAATTTCACATCTTTTTATGTATTTCCCCAGGTGATCGTACACAATTTGTAGTTCAATGTATCATTATGATCATGTTAAAATGATTTCCATAATATTGTCATGTATCATACTGGAAGATGTTATTTAGTATACCCATTACCCAAATAACTATACTTCTCAATCATAATGGTTGTATTTAGAGTATTATCATATAATTAATCATGTCTTATTGTTTAATAAATCTCAAGGTTATCAAAAAGAAACATTTTATTATTTATATTCTGATTAAATCCACTTATATATTCCAATGTTATATGGTAAATAATGTGATATAATTTATTATTGTTAACCTGTACCATTTTATTCACAATTTTTATAATTTATAAAATCATATATTTTATAATTTTATTTACTTGTCATCTATTTTAAAATCTTTTATATTTTTTTCCATGAGATACAATGATGGGACATTAAAATTATTTCAATGTTACAATAGAATAAAATATAAATATATTACTATAATTCATGGTTTTAATGTAACACAAAAAATTTATAATCCAATTTATTGGAGATAACATAACTTAGGTGGTAGTGTCAAATTTTTATTATAAGAATTCAATATGGAATGGTTTTATTAATTCACTAATAATATAAACAACATAGATCCAAATAATATTTAAAATATTAATCCATGTAATAAATCAGGTTATTATGTTTATTTGTGTTATGGGGAATTTAATTTTGAAACACTCGTTGTTAGGATTAATAAATTAGTAATATAGGTTAAAAGGATATAAGTAAAAATTATTGTGTCATATATATTTGTGATTAAAAAAATATATATTTTTAAAATATAAGTGAGATAGACCAAAACATCCATTTTTTAATATTTTAAATAATAATTTATTTTTATGTATAATTTTCCCATCCATATAATTTCATTTTATATAAATAGTTTAATTATTAATACTAAAATATTCCCACTAAAAGATAATATGTTTAATTTATTTAACAAATTTTAATTTTTTATATCTAAATATTATAATCTTTATAGAATATATTTTCAATGAAGATGTTGGTGTGTTTTTAGTATAAATTAAGTTCAAATGAAATAAATATAGTATTTTTTAATGAAATCAAAATTGTTTATATGATTAAATACAAAAAGTATTAATGCATACGTCAATAATATGAAAAGTATCGTGTTATATTTAAGTAGTGTAATGATGTGACTGTTACATGATATCGCAATGATATTTGGGTATGTTAGTAATGAAAATAAATAGAGTTATATTAAATTTCCATGAATATGTGAATGGTTAAATATATCATAAAATTGAGTAAACATTTTTCCAATGAAAATAATTTAATGTGTTACACATCGTACTAAATAATCTCAAAGGAAACGTTTGACGGAATAGAAATATTCAAGATTTTTTTAATGGGATTTGGATTATTTTGATGATGTAAAACGTGTTTATTATGATAGTAATTCATCATTTTATAAATTTATGAAGTATAAATAAGTATTGAAATGATACAAAAATAGGAATAATATTCATATTTATAGAAATTAATAAAAAAATATTTTCTTCATAGATGGTAATAAATAAAAAATTTACATTATACAAAATTATATTATCAAATATAGATATTGAACAAAATTATATGGATATTTGAAGTGATCTATGATTTTAGAGATATTGGTATAGACATTGATATTACATTTGGGCAATATAATGGATGTTAATTTATTCATTTTAGAAGATATGAGATGGATTGTATATCCTCCCAATAAATGGTTCTTAATTATGATTCTATTTAATTATGGTAAGAGTATAACTATAGATATAATATTTGAAATAAAAATATAGACTCATATTGTAGAAATTTAATAAATAGATAACATCATATGTTTAAAGTTATGGTATGCGGTCTTTGAGTTTCGTCCTCATATCGAATGACTGGTCAATCGTTATTCATGTAATCGAAAGGTCCTATTTGGGTAGAAGTTGTGTCTTTAGAATTTTTTAATAAATAATGACGTATAAGATAGTTTTAGGTATGAAATCTTAAAGAATAAAATATATTCATAGTAATGGTGAGATGGATGAAGCTAAAGGGACAATCATTCAGTGATCTTGTATGATCACTGAAAATTACATAATTTAATATCCCTTGGAAGTTTATTGAGAGTTTATGGAGATTCATTAAAGGTTCCAAAAATTCTATTCAAAGGAAATCATTAAAATCTACCAATGTCAACACTATATGTAGCTGAAATACCTATTTAATATAATTAATCACTAATGAAAATGTGGTGCCACATAATCAAATTTATCTTTATGAATGATAATGAATAATAATTCCTAAATGTATGTAAATTTACAATGAAATAATTTTTTGAATTGAATTTATTCTAGGTATTAAATCCCATGAACCCAATTTTTAAATAAAGTATATGTGTCGAAATTGGTTTTTGATAATATGTCCCAAAATATTGATCAATTTTGTATATGAATCATTTAGGTTACTTAGTTGATGTTTTGGAAATACCAAACATCAGTACCACATATCAGATTTAATAAATGTGAAGCACAGATGTATAGGTATACTTAAATATTAGAGTCCATATATTAAATGTGAATGTTTATTTAATCGGATTTCTCTAACATATTGTGTGAAAATTTACTAGTTTCCAAAATGAGGACGTGGTAGAATAAATTCAAATTTATCAATAGTTATTTTAAGAATTCAGTATTAAAACATCTTAAATATTATTTTGGACATGATCCAAGATTTTTCTGATTATAAACTATGTATAACAGATAAAAAAATGTTATTCATAGATAAAATATTTTATTATAGGCTTCAAAAATAATATTGATGAAAATAAATTTAATTAAGAATATTAATTAGCATTAATAAAAATCATGATCTTACATTTTTCTAATATTGAAGAATAAAGTTAAGTGATGATACCACTATGCACATATATATGATTAGACGATGTACAATTTTTGTTTAATGTATAATAATACATAATTATTTACACAATATATGATCTTTTACTTTACTATTTGATACAATTGTGGATAATGTTGTAAACATGTTTTTTTGTATATATTTATATAAATGTGAGATTATTAATTCTACAGATATTATCTATATATATAACAAAAATATCCTAAAATTTTTATGAATATAAATAAGATTTAGAGGATATAATTTGGATTAGGAAAAAAATTGAGAAATTAGATTGTGAGAATTTATGGGAGATAAATTTGAATGAATTATGCATTAAATCATTTCCAATAAAAATTATAAACACGGAAATATTATTTTCCACCCACAAAAATATTTTCTCCACGTCGATTAGAGAATATATTCCGTGAAAATTACATCTGTATTCTATTTATATATGTGAAAACGTGGTCCACAAAACTTGAAGGAAATTCTATATTCTATAGAAAAAAATGATTTATGGTTACTTATGTATAAAATGGAAAATATGAATTGAGTGAAAAAAAACAGTAGATATAAGATAAGAGTTGTCATATTTGGTGTAATTTTGATGTAGTATCAATGAATAATATGGAAAGACGAAAAAAATTGATATTAATGATCTTTAAAGTTCAAATTTGGAATAATGAAAAAGTATATGATCATATTTCTATGATAAATTTGAGGGATATCTAATGTATTTAAAAAAATAATAGATGAAATAGAAACCATTATCTAGTTTTTATAGCTAGAATAATGAATTGTGATGTTTTTTGTGATGAAGGTAAAAAACCTAGTTATAATGATCAATGAATGTGATTCTCATGTAATAACCTAGATATTTAGTATTAATGAATATCTACTTTTATTTAAAATGTGTTTTGTTGGTATTAAGGGGGTATATTATATTTTGGCATTATTTTCCAGTTTAGAACAGATTTTTATTCTTATGTATGGACCTCAATGATATATTGTCATATATATTGTTAAACTTCAAATAACCTATGACACTCTGGATATATATATAGACAATCATGTGACATTGTGAAAACATTGTGATATATTTGGATAATTCTTCTGTGATTCTTCAAAATGATTTCATGTGACATTTAGGGAATGTGTTTGTTGAGGATCTGATATAGATAATATTATACAGACTTTGATCTAGTTTTTTATATCAAAATAACAACACCTATTATTTGATGAGTTTAATTATTGTTATTGATCCATGAATAGGAAAAAAGAAAATAATTAAATGAGATGGTAATTATATATAACCTTGTAATAATTTTATTAATTTTACGTTTTCCATAATTTATAACATATAGTACATAAATTAATTGACAACATTAAATATGCTCAATTAAAATAACACTAATTAGTGTCTACTATACTAAATTTTTTGTGAAATATATAAATTAGAATTCTAGTTTCATATAAAAATGACAACACCTAATTCACCCCTCCCCCTCCCCCACCCAATAAGAATCTAAAATGATCCTAAGGGGTATATCAATATGTAATGTGTTTACGAAAACATAAAAAATATCAAACATAAGGATTTATATTTTTTATATAAGATATTGTACGACTACTTATGTAGGGTTTAATATGTATATTATGATAATGGAATACACCTATAATGAAAATATACCATATCAGGTAATAATGTAATGTCCCCGAATAAGAAGAAAATAAACCTGTGCTCCGATATAGGTGGTTACATGACCATATGTGTGCCTCCCTGTATGCAAATGGTTTCCGACAAGCAGCGGGGGTCTGCATAGTAAATTTAAATGACTATACCACTTTTTTTAGAGTAATACACACCAAAAAAAAAATAAAAAAGGTGGAATAATAATCCATATTACAAGAGAATTCTTAAAACCCATTCTCAAATAGGGTACAACCAGATCCAACACTAAATATTCCATGCCTTGTTACTAGTGCAATGCGAAAAAACACAAAATATAGACAAACTATGAAATACCTAAAATGGTCCTGACACTGAGTCCATGACATTTTTTTTGTACACCCATGATAATGCAATTGCCTTGCATGGGCCTTTTACCTTCTCTTAACTTGCAAACATGAAGTCTGCTCAGGTTCCCAATGGTGGCCTAGGTGGGGTCTTAGTATAACTCAGTAGGAAAACACCCATGTTTTCTAAAAAATATCTAGAATTAACATGTGTGCATGAAAAAGGAAAATTAATAATAAATTCCATGGAATCATTAAGTTCCCTTAGCAAGTTTATGTCTTTTACCAACAATTTTTACCATTTCCTTATCTTACAAATTCGTCCCATTTCTCATTATGTACCATTTCTAAAACATTTATCATGGGTTAATCAACATAAAAAAGTTACATAGGATCAAATTAGACAATCATAATCATGAGAAAAAATAGACAGTTTTCTAATCTCACTAGGACCAACTTCCTCATGATAACCATATCATCACCTCGAAGCATCAGTCCGGTTGGATGCAACCATTAAGGAAAAAGAGAATCAGTCATATCCCTACCATGTGAATTAGGGGTGGAGTTTATAGGATCAATCCAACTCACACTGCTGGCATATAACCACTCTCAATACCCCACACTACCATGTTATGTGCAAATGTTATACATATGTGTAACCCTTATCCATATACACAACATCACACATATGCACTAAAGAAAACATAAACCATTACAATAAAATAAGGGTTAAACCCATTCCTTAAAACATTAACACATTTACCACATTCAACATCATTTAACCAGTTATCCAAATTACATTTTCTTATGCTAATATCACCGAGAATTCATTCATTGTGCCTATATTCCATGGCTTGGTACATTAGGCCTAATTCATTAGGCTTCATTACTATGCTCATAACCCATTCCTTTATGGTGATTAATCATTTACAAATATTAACCCAAAATACCTTATGTAATTATCAAGCATTGGTTCACCACCTAACTTCTTACTCAAAACAAATAGTCACATCAACATGTGTATCATGTTCTCTGCATGATTACACAACTATCTCACTTTTTCTTCACGAATCCCAAATTCTAGAAGAGTCATATTTCCCCATTGGTAGCCATAAATTAGTGACATTAACCTCGACACATCCCATGTGGATCATGAGGGTCTCCATTTTTCTTTTTAATAACCATTTTTCTAAAGCAGGACATGGGTGATCAAAACATTCTAAGAGACCCCCATTAACAAAACCACACATGCACAAATCCGTAAATAAACCATGTGATATAACTTGTAGACCACCTACCTCGATTCTGTGGGTGAACACACTATTAATCCAGCCCTTATATTCAACATTAACCAACATTTTAATCTTCAACCTAAATCTCACCCAAGGGGTAGTGTGTTGGAGCTTTGGAAGGATAGGAGAAGAAGATACAAACCATAAACTCAAAAGAGAAGCAAAGATGGGATTATCCTTACCCGAAGCTTCAATATACAAACAACGGCACCAAAAAGTCTTTAGAAACAAGGGATATTGATCTCTTTGAGATCTTAAGAGATTTGGAACGTCCCTATGATGAAGAGAGTAGAAATGGGAGGAATTCACAATTTTGGGTTAAATATCATAGAGTGGAAAAATTGTAAATGGTTTTATTGGGCCGCACAAGATTACCATAATTTTCTAACAAGCCGTGCACAAACTGTGTAGATGATTCTATCCGAAAAGCCCCCCCCCCCCCCCCCACACAAGGTGTACCCACACAGTTATCCGAACCATGTGAAATCCTTGCAGAATACACTGTCGAAAAACACACATCCTGCACGGTTTCCGGGGCTGTATGCCTGGTTAGCACAAATTGTGCGCAGACTATGCGCCTACCCAGAAGACCCAGTTCTCTACACATATAGTGTCCCAAACCCTCAAAATACCCTCTAGCCTCTTCTAGGACTTGGGTAAACACAAAATTACTAAAATAAGGGATTAAATCCAAATTAGAAATGAGTATATACATTTCAAATATATTGTATATTTTAACCTCCCCACCTTATAATGACTGGTCCTCAAGTCGATTTCTGATTCTTCACTTCGCTTCCAATGAAAAGTGATTGGGCCACTAATCCTGCATATCTGATTCCCACTCCCATGTTTCATCATGATCATTCCCACACTTCCACACTACTCGAACCAATGATACATCCTTTCCCTGGAATACTATAGCACTACGATATAGGACACGAATGAGATGCTCTTTAAAGGACGAATCCACAACAAGAACAAAATCCTAAACATCCACCACATGAGTCAGGTAAGGTTGATTCTGCTAAATCTATGATACATGAAAGACATTATGCATCCCGCTATACTATTTTGTATGATAAAATCAGGATGCCACATGCACAATCCTCTCCACAATCTGAAACAACCCCACATACCTAGGTGCCATCTTTCCCTACATTCGTATCCGTCGGTATCCCATCCTTAGCAACACTTGAAGGAACACACTATCACCCACCTCGAACTCAAGATGTCTCTACCTCATATCTACATAGGACTTTTTCATACGTTGAGCCACATTCATCCATTTCCATATCATTTCAATCTTCTCTGATGTCTCTTGCATGAGACTCGGTCCCAACATCTTGTTTTCACCGACCTCGATCAAACACAACATAAATCTACACGGCCTCCCATATATAGTCATAAATTTTCATATCTAAATTGTATCTTGAAAACTATTTTTTGTAGGAAAATTCATCAAGATACATGTGCTTTACCCCAGAACCAGAGAACTCTAGGACACAAACCCTCAAAATATCTTCCATCACATTGATTTTACACTCTGACATCCCATCTCTTTGCATATGGAATGTCATACTTAAGAGCACCTGTGTACCCAGTGCCGT
Organism: Viscum album; assembly: GCA_963277665.1. Lineage (NCBI taxonomy): Eukaryota > Viridiplantae > Streptophyta > Magnoliopsida > Santalales > Viscaceae > Viscum > Viscum album. The sequence continues at coordinate 531,996,978 of OY728137.1, forward strand.
GGGAAACCCTACCCAGAAACACGATGTGAAATGAGGATAAAGAAAAAAATTGTCTATCCTACACCATGAAACTATACTATTTCCAAATCATACAACTCTCCCAACTGATCAACTAAATATGCCTTTTGAATTCCGTAAGAAATGAGCCACTTTCATTACCTAATACACAACCACCGAGATTGAATCATTCTTCCGAGGAATTCTCGGATGACCCACCAAAAAATCCAACTTCAAAAAATCCCACATCCATTTTGTAATGTGTAATGAATGTTACATTCCACCTAGTTATTGATTCTCATCCTTCATCGGCTAACAGGTAAGGCACCATTCCCCAAATCCCACAATGTCCTTTTTCATTACTAGACACGAAAAATGCCTACGGAGATCATGATACATCTTGGACCAAGGATGATTTAATATGAATTTTAATTCATGGAACTCATGTAAAAACTCTTCCCACATGCACACCATCACAACCCCATGATCATGAACACACACAACCACCTCCATACCAAAGGCTCAACCTGATCATTCCTCCCCACCATTACTTCTTTCATTCATGGAAAATCATTTGGGCTCGTAATGATGTCTTCCCATAACAATGCTCAAAAGTGTCAATTCAATATCACTGGATGCAAGAGTCACCGAACCATTTTCCACCCACACCTCCAAGTGAATCTCCGTGAACAAGGCCATAACCTTCCACTCAGTACTGGATTCCTGAACCACCTGATTTTGAGCCGTCATGCTCAAAGAATCAGTAACACTTTTCCCTTTCCATGGTGTATATACTTTATCAACGTCAAAAGACTCGAGATACTCATCCCATATTTAATTTTCTAGATTTAAATCCCTTTACGAAAAGATATGAATTGATCTCATGTGGTCTGTATACACCATTAACCATTCCACCAACAAGTAGTGGATCCCCCACGTTATGCAATACACTACTACAACTAGCTCAGAATAATGTGTGGGATAATTCCACTCAAGGTGCTCAATTACCTCAACCTATAAGCCGCATCCTGATCATCTTGCATTAACACATCCCCATGCCCGATACTTGATGCATCAAAAATCAAACACACATCATATATAGCTCATGTAAGATCATGATCAGTGTGGTTAAAAATCATTTTTTCAACTCTTGAAATACATTATCATAATCCTCCGACCACTCAAATGTGATTACGTTCATTCTTAATTCTGAAAGTGGTTCTACCAAATAATAGAAATCCAGAATTATCCTCTGGAAATATCGGGCCAAAACCAAAAAACTCTAAAAATTTGAAACATTCTTGGTGTGCTCCCAAGAAACAAAAGCTTGCACTTTTCGAGATCTATTGACACACATGCCTCAGTGATGATGTAACCCATAAAATTCACTTTTCCAGTCTAGAACTAACACTTTCATGAAATAACATAATGATGATTATCTCAAAGTGTACTCAAGATGATATTATGAAGTTGGGCATAATCGTCATGTGTTTTCGAGTAAAAGAAGATTTCATCAACAATGATAACCGCAAAATGATCCCAATAAGTATAAAAGACTCGATTCATCAAAGCCATGAACACATTTGTTGCATTGGTCAACCCAAAAGTCATCACTAAAAACACAAACAACCTGTACTGACTCCTGAATGTTGATAGAAGTACATCAGAATCCCTCAATATTAACTGGTGATAAACTAATAATAGATAAATCATAAAAAACATTGATTCTCCCACTAAATTTGTTAAACATGTCATCCATTATAGGTAGTGGGTACCGATTTTTCACCAGCATCTGATTTAAATTCCAATAATCAACACACAGCCGTAATGACATGATAAAATTATTTTTAGAAAGCACATGATATCCCCATGGAGACGTACTAGGACATATAAACACCTTACATTCCAACTCCTAAAGATGAACCTTTTACTCCTACTTCTCTTCCAGTGCCATTCTGTATGGTGAAATAGAAACTAGCACTCCTGCCGTCAGCAACTCGATCGTGAACTCAATATCTATCTAGGGTGGCCACCTATAGAAATCATCAAGAAAAACATCCTGAAATAAATCAAATAATGGAGGAAAGTCAGACTATCCCCATCTTTCTTCATCAAGAAAAAGACAAGGTACTTGCACTGTGAGCCTATCGAACTACTGACAGAACGGTCCCATATGACCTGATCGAATGTACCACTCTCCACGATGGACATAAAAATAACCCTCAATTGACCTGAACAATACCAAACGACGATAACAGTTTATGTGCACCCAATACAACACTAACCAATGCATTCCCACGATTGGGTCAAATCCCGACATCTCAAAAATGAATAGGTCTCAAAATAAATGATACCCACTGACTTCTACATTACATCCCTTTCACTTCTTGATGTCCTGATACCACACCCCCAACAGTGTGTCAATCGACATATCCCCTCACCCATTCTCAATAGGCAAACCCAACACTACCACAAGATGAGCATAAATAAATGTGTGTGTGGAACCATTTTAAAAAAATGCAAAAGAAAGCATATAAGATAAAATGAGAATACCTCGATTAGTTGATGGCCCAACCCATCCATCACTAGGTGAAGACTGAACTAAATGAAGCTGGCCAGCCCCTCTACCATTGGCTCTAACCTGCATGCTTTGCACTGCACTGCCCCGCTAACGTGGGTGATCATACCCTATATTTCCACACCCACCACCCTCTAATGTGAGGTTTGTAGATATCCAAATACTTTACAGATATAGATAATCGAATAACATGCCTCCATTGTGAATATTCATGTCACCAACATTCATACTCTCATTCTGAGGTTTCCAGCTGAACCTTTGCACATGTCCCCATCTTCCGCACAACCGACACCCAACTATAAGATGAGGGCACTAGCCATGCATGTTCCTCGACCTAACACACTAATAGAAGAACACCTTATCACAACCATGAGAGGAAGATCCTCTCTTATGAAAACCATGCACAGATCATCACAACAGAAAAGTTTCAAAATGACACTTTTAGGCCTCAGAAGTTGTACCACATGTCTTCCCAGATGGAACGACAAGCCCACGACCTGAAACTCTTTTCAGGTTCCCTTATGAGATCAATGCTTGATCCACTACCTCTGTAAACCACTTACAAAGAAATAAATTCACCTGAGTCTAGATCTCATGCCTCATCCCATCCAAGAAACACCTCACAACTACATCCTCATCCCCTGCCAATGCTGGAACAAATTGTCGTAGGTAAGTGAAGTGGCCAACATAATCTATCACCTACATTGATCCCTGAAATAGGTTCATGAAATTTGTATCCCTCTCTTGCATTAAATTCTTCGGGTGAAAAATTTTCCATGATAATTTCCTATAAATCATTCTACAATGTCCTGTCAGCCTAAATAGTTTGATCCATGAAGTCCCACTAACACGTTTCCTAAACCAGCAACAGATAAGATGCCAAGTTGACTGGCTTGACATCAAGAGTCTCCAGATTATCACGTATTATCTAGAATGTCTATATCAAGAACACCAATACCACTGGCCCACCCTCTTTAGTAATGTTCAGATGATGCTGGAGCTAAAACCCTCTGGTCTGCTCAAACATATGTGGCACAACCCGCCATCTGTCTTGATCCATCATCTTCATAAAATGAGCAATGTTCTATTGGAGCCTGTCTTCCCTACCTTCGTGTATAACCATATTCTCTTACTCCTATACTGGAGGAGTGTTCTCAGTAGCATCCAATTTTTTCCCAATCGTCATTCGACATCATGGTGGAATTTCACTACATTTCCAAAAATGTAGTTTAGAACACATTCCATAAAACATTCAAAACTTCATAATAATAAGGATTTTCAACATCCATAAAACCCACCACACATGCACCATCCCAATAATCCTTAGTCTTCCAGAAACATCACCCCGGCCATCCCTACTACGGGCCACGGTCTACAAGGGGTAAACAACCATACATAACCACAAAATCACACAACATGTTAAAAAAATAATTTGTTAAAAAATGTAACAACACATATTTCATTTTTCATCACTTGTCATTCGTTTATCTTCACCCACATGAATTATTTCATTAACCACATATATCCTTTTCAATGATCAAATGCACGGTGCATTCTACCTTTCATGGCTAACACATTTATCCCATGTATGCCTACCATGATTCGTGTCACCTACTTCTATAGGTTCCTAAAGTTATGCATGCATGCACAACTTCATTCCATTGATTCCACAAGCCATATATCAAAAAACAATCACATCACACAATATTTTCACCACCCAATGGTGAAATATTATTATATACGACTTCACAAAATCAAGAACATCAATTCCTGACCTAGATGACTTGGGTTTTCCCCTATACATGGGTTAGATACTCCCAATAATAAGCTCATCACTACAGCCTGATACATAATAACTCTTGTCTACCATCCCAAATAAAAATATTTAATATACGGAGAAGAAAATCATTCTTATGATTCCACTTTGTTACATCCATGACCCAGAAGCCAATAAAACGCTACTCTGAGATGGGTGGTTACATGACCATAAATGCACCTCCTCGTATGCTAATGGTTGCCGACTAGCAATAGGGGTTTGTAAAGTCAATGGGGGAGAAAATACCCCATTTTTTCATAGCCATCTACAACAACAAAATAAAAAAATGGGTAATTATAATCAATAATACTATAAATGCATAAAAACCAATTCCAAAATGGTGTACAACCATGTCCCACAGTAAATATGTTATTCCATGCTATAACTTAATAGGTAAAAAAACAAAAAATAAAGACAAACAATGAAATCCCCAAAAGGATCCAGACACCATGTCTGGGTCATCCTCCATGTACACACTCACTAACCCAACAACATAAGAAGGGTCATTTCCCTTCTCTTGACCTACAAACATGATGTCTACTCAGCTTCCCAAAGGTGGCCCGAGAAGGGTGTCAATATAACTCATTAATTCGCCACCAACATTGACTACAAAATATTGAGAATAAAAAATTGGGCAAGAAAAAAGAAAATTAATAACAAATGTCAAGGAAAGATTATGTGACCTAGCTAGTTTTGTTTGATTACTAACAATTATTACTATTTATATATCAAACAACTTCATCCCATTTCCCATTTCTAACCATGTCCAAAAACATTTATCATAGGTTAATCAATACAAAAAGTTACATTGTATCAATGTATATGATAAAAAAACATGAGGAAGAACACACGATTGTCCTATCTCACAATGACCAACTTCCTTATTTCATCCATTTCCCCACATTGAAGCATCAGTGTGGGTGCATGTAATTAATAGGGAAACGGAGTATCGGTCTTATCCCTACCTTATGAATTATTGGTGGAGTTTAAATCCTCAGTCCAACTTGACCTGTGGCCATAGAAACTCAGTAAATACCCCAAAATAACATGCTATGTAGAAATGACATACATATATGTGACCATTAACCATTTACATATAATCACATCCATTTCTCAAGGAAAACATAATCCATAAAAACATGGGGGTTGATTCCATGCATTAACCCATTAACACATTTACCACATTTCACATCATTTAACCTTTTATCGAAATTCCATTTTATTATTCTTTTCTCACTATGAATTAATTCAGTGTGCTTATATCATGGGGCTTAGTTCATTATGCCTAATTAAATAGGCTTCGTTATACCTAATTAACCACGCTTCATTATAGTTCTCATAACCCATTATATTATATTATTTAATCATTACCACATATTAACTCAGTATCACATAGGTTATTATTATGCCTAGGTGCACCACCTTACTTCTGAACCGACACAAATAGTCTCATCAACATGTTAATCAAGGGATCTTCATGACTACACAAAAATCGCACTTGTTTTTTCGCAAATTGTTAGGTCTATAAGAGTAGGTTATCCCCATGGTAGCCCTAGATTATTTTCATTACCCTCGACGCATCCTATGTGAAAATGATAATCTCTATTTAATATTTTAATATTCATTTTAACGAAACATGCCATGGGTTATCAAAACATACCAATAGACACCCATGAACAAAACCACAAATGCCCAAATATTCTAATAAAACATGGTATAACTTGTAGCCCACAAACCTCGATTCAGTGGGTGAACACACTATTGATCAAGCCCTTAGATTCCTCGTTAACCAGACTTTAATTCTTCATCCCGAATCATACCCATGGAGTTCTGTTTTGGAGCTTCAGAAATAGAGGAAATAATATTCAAACCCTATACTGAAAAGATAATCAATGATGGGATTATCCTTACTCGGAGCATCTATCTATAACCAATGTCACCGAAAACACCTTAGATACAAGGTAGATTGATAAATTGTAGATAATAGGTGATTTGGTTCTTCTATAGGGTAAATCGAGGAGAAATGAGAGTAATTCCCGAGTTAGTGTTTCAAATCATGGAGTGGCAAAATTCTAATTTTTTTATAATATTCAGGCTGCCTGGTTTACGAGTAATGTTTTCCATACAGTATGAAAACTATGCAGATGCTTCTATATCAAATGGCCCCCTCTAATGGATTACCAACATGGTTTTCCAAACAATGCCCAATCTTTTTGGAAGCCACTATCCAAAAATACACATCCTTCAATGTTTCTTGGGATGTCCGCACGGTTAGCACTGACCGTGTGACATACCTAGAAAACCCCTTCTCTCCACTTATCAGGTCCCTTACGGTAAGAACACCACTGAGAATCCTCTATGACTTGGGTAAGAACATAATTAACAAAAACAATGGATTCATTCCAATACATAAAAGAGAACATACTGTTCCACGATATGAGATCTTACAAAAAACACTGACCCTAGTAGCCTCGATTTAGTTGCTATTATATTATGGAGTAATATATAAAAGAGGATACATCACCATGGATGTATCAATTTATTTGAATTGTTGAAATAGATACATACATTATTCCATAATTTCATTTCATATTTAATATAGAAAATTAAAAAGGAAAATAAAGGGCAATCGTGAGACGTATTCAATGATTTCGATATTATAAAAAGATGGTGGAATACAAGTAAAAAAAGTGAATGATTAAGGATTATTAATGGTTATAAATAGTAGAAAAAGTAATAAATAATAATGGAAACATTATAAATAAGTCATAATAAATATATATAATTGAATAACTAAAAAACAAATTCAATTAATAAAACGATAATAAAAATGCATCAATATATTTTTTCTTAGTAAAAATATCATGGAAAATAATAAATGACTATTGAAAGGAAGACATGATAAATTATTAGATGAAATGAATTTGGTATATGATCCACTAAAATTATGAATTATAACAATATTTTTTTTCTTATGGAGACAAACTATACATATTCTTCATGGAAACAACATTAAGGGTTTATCATAGATATTATTGTACCATTAAATATATCCAAGAATCGAAGGGATATATAATTTTAGGCCCCATATATCACTAAATGTCCATGTAATTCATCAATGATATATTAAATTCATGAAATCTAGGAATTATCAAAATATCCACATTGAGTAGTGTATACAATTATATAAATATTTCCATTGTTAATGAAACATTCAATGTTAACATCCTATGTTTAAAATGGTAAATGTATTATACAATTATCATAACAATGATACATGAAATATTGTTATTTAGATAAATCATAAATTATTTATAATCATATATAATAGGGAAATTTTTTTAATAAGTAATGATTTAATATGGAATATATCTCACAGAGTTAATTGTAGAATGGAACACCCTTACCTTAATTACTACATAAGTTTTCAATGTTTGGATCTCCTAAATAATTATAATATAATTAATAAATTTTTTACCACGAAGTGTGAAAATGTATTTTATAAAATTATTTATCAACCATAACAATTTCTTAATATTTTATAACTTCCATTAATTAAATTTAAGAATTTTAATATCATGTTTTACTTAATATTTTCTCAATTTTCAACAATTTCACTGATTTGGTAAATGTAATGAATAAATATTAAATAATAATTACAGAAAAATATTTAACATATAATTGAAATTTTAAATATTTTATTTACATTATAATATCCCCGCATGGGGATTTTTATATGTTTTACATGGAAATTTCGTTTTATGTGGTTACCAAACCATTGATGGGACATTGTCAGGTGAGAATGATAATAATGATTAAATTTATATAAATATATAGTAGTAAGAAATATAATGCATTTTAAAATCACTAATATAATTTTTAAATACTTCATAATTTATTCCATTAATGATTATTTGTAAAAGTTATGGTGGAAAAAGTAGGAGAATATTGAGAATAATTAAAAATTGAGGGAAGTGGATGAGAACGTACTTAATACATAGTGTAAATTTTCTTGTACAAAACTAAATCTCATTAGTGATTTGCGTTTTATTTATATAAAATGTTAGTATGTTTTCTAATAAAATTTAGAGGGGATATTATTGAATATATATTTTTTGGATGAAGTGGGGGAGTATTTTCCATGGGAATGGAGAGGGGTTATTTATATCTGATTAGATGGGTATTTTTTAGTATAAAATATTAAATATAATAGTATATAAGTCGTAGAACATGTAATAGTTATTTTTTAATAGTATAAATTACATAATAAATTAATATATTGAGTCATTGACATTAATAAAACTTAAAATAACAATTTATAATTTTATTTAAAAGGAATGTGTGGAGAATTAAAGTATTATATTTCAAGAAATCACTTTAGAGTGTAGGTTTTTAAATGTTCTATTTCTGTTTCAATTTTTAGTTTCTTAAATTTTCATGAATCCTTTATGAAGTTGAATATAAGATGTCCAATCCAAATAGTATACAATGTATTATTTTAGTATAACATCATGAATGATTTCATTTTAGTTACAATAGTTATGTGAAATAGTTTATTTTTACTATTCACTAACAAATTGATGTATTTCAAAGAATTACCAAAAAAATAACCCATAGTTAACATATATATTTTTATTTCTATAATGGATCCAATTTTATGAAATCAATTTTTTAAATATGTGAATATTAATTTTATCCAATAATCCTCATTTATTTGTGAAATTCGGATTTTAATATTATAACATATTTTATGACATATTGAAAAATTAATATTTGTCTCGTAAAATTATATAAGAATTTTAATATAGAGTAACACTAATTAATGAATATATTTTATTAAAATAAATATTCTTATAAATCATTTTATTAATTATAAACATGTTGATAATCATTTACATTTCAAAAAAATGACATCATTTAATTTATCATTTTTTAATCATTTATAGAAATATTATATTAAATAAATATATCATATTATCATTTGTTAGATAAAAATTTTCATGTATAATTTCATGGGTGACTATATTATTACAACGACTTGATTACTATTCCTAATGGTCTCGTAACTATTCTAATAGTCATGTTAATATTTATTAGAAAAACATGGCTAATTTAATCTTTGTGTTTCATGAAAATTATTATATAAAATTTATTCAATTTATTTAAGATATTGAGAACCATAAAGTATTTGGTTTATAATTTTCACCCTCCATTGAAAAATTACAACCTCAAAATTTTCATGAGTATTAGCTTTGACATTTAATTAATATAAAATGATATGTGGAACAAATCATCATATTTATAGGTTTATTAAGACATTTATAAATGGTAATCTACATATGAAATTATTTAAATAATTTCAATTGGTCATATGTACCTATGTGTTAGTTTCCCTTTTATATAGAACTATATGACACCCTTCAAGGAAGATTCCATTATAATGACATGATATACAAAATTAAATTTCGAATCCTTTATCCAATTGTTAGTATAAATCATTTGAATTCATTGATTTTTACAAATATATTCCTGAATAGTTTCTAACTTTTTCATCTCATTTTAAATATGTTAGAGGAATATAAGTCTCCTTTCATAAAAATTATCCCAACAAGATTAAGTGTGACATCTATTTTCATAAAATGTTTTATATAAAAACATTTGAATACTATAATGGAAACTATTAATATCGAAAGAATATATAGATGAAAAATATTGGTTGCACATATCAGGAAATTCAAGTGATCTTTATCTCAACATACGGACCAATTTTTTCAAATTCCATTAAAATTGTCCATCATTTTGAAGGACATAAGAGGTACTCAAATAAAACGCAATATCCATAGAATTTTGAAGCTTCTTACATAATATTGATATAAAATGTGGATCTTTATTATATAAAATAAATAGAGTTTCACCATGAAGTCTTAAAACATCAATAATATAGATAATTTATAGGTTTGAAAATTGATAATATTATTTTCTCTCACAAATTTGAGAAAATTATATAATGTTAAAAAAATTAAAGATGTTGTGTCATTATTTGGTAGTGTATTTTTATAATCTAGTGATGACTTAAAAAGAAACTTCTATCACCCATCTACATAAGAAGAGATAGATATTCCATTCCACATCTCAAAAATTTTCTGTTATAATTTACGTGTTTTCTCACTACAAATCTAAACATGTAGTCATGAATTTCCTATATTATATAAACATCTCAAAATTTTCCATTAGATCTTTGTAAATCGTGGAACTAACCTGGTGCATAGAAACATTGATTTATTAGAATAATCTAATAGTTTCATTTTATATCATGTATTAACAGAACATGTAAACTCCTTATAAATATTTAAATTCCATCATAATACATGATTTCGACCAATAATATATCTATAATGGGTTAATTTTTTTAATAACAATCTTTTAATCAAACATATATATTTTTTCTATTTCAATAAATAATATTTCCTAATATTATCAAAAAAGAAGTGTTGTTTAATCTTCTCTAACTATTCCATTATCCATTTTTAGTAAATCCATGAACATATGTTCCTTATCAATTGTCATTGGGTTTTTATGTGCTTGAACATTTTTATATACTTCTTCTTATACCATATTTTATCTTCCATGGTGGATGTGAAGTGGGAAATAATAATCTTTGAGTAACTTGATCCATCATTATTTCCTCATTTTGATTTATTTCTATGTACATATTAATTTAATACAGTTTTTAACAATATATATGCATAAGGATTCACCATAGAGATATTAATACCATATCATTAGACAAATTATAATGTGTGATTACTCAAGATCATGAGTATGATAACTTTTTTGATGAATCTTAATCAAAATTGATGACTTTGAAATTTCATTATCTTTTTTCATTAGGTTACAAACCATTCCATTCATCGATGCATAATTTTATATCATAAATCCATCATTTCTTGATGGTAGAATTATAATCAAAGCATTGAGTAATCTTCTCTTCAATTCCTCGAAACATTATGCTCATTGTTTTTTCCATACTATATAACCACTTTAAAAGTGATATAGGATTATGGATTAACTAGATGGGAAAAATTCTGAATACACACCTCGTTTATGTTAATTGGATTATTCCATTCACCTATTTTAATTTTTATTATAGTATCAAAAAAGATTCCATTATTATAGAGAACATGAATAAGAAAATATATTTCATATGTCAATAATTCACACTCCATTAATTTAATATATATGCCATTCCTTCAATGTGATACAAAAATTATCTTTGAGTGATTCTCAAGGTCTTCCTATCTTTCAGAATACTGAAGAATATCATAAATTAACACTAAATAAAATTAATATCCTAATTAGGTAATTATTTAATTATATCATTGAATAATAAATTTAAATTTGTCAATACAAATGGTATAACCAAAATCTCATTATAATCAAACAAAATTACAAAAGACATCCTCAGAACATCACTCTTCATTACATGAAATTTATGAAACAAATAATAAGGTATATCTTTATAAAATAATGTACTCTACAGAGATGATGAAATAAATAATCAATTCAAAGTAGAGGATACACGTTCATTATTATAATTGCATGTATATTTCCAAAATCCAGGCACAACCTCATAGATTCATAAATAAGTTTAACAATTTGAATCAGAGAACCCAATAGTGAACAAGTAGGATAAAATACCGTATTACTCAAATCCTATAGTTTTTTATTTAGTTTAAAAACTCCATAGTGTCTACTATATTAGCATTATTGGATATAGGTCATGAATCTTATATTAAAATAATGATAATTACATCTTCATGCTCTGAGGTATCAAGGTAATTCATTAGGAAATAAATATTTTTTCCCAATAAAATTAGTACATTATAAATACTATTCATTCATTCCATATCCATATGTATTTCTTATCTTCCACCACAATAATTGCATCATGTATATCTACTGGTATAGATGCAGTAAATAATCTGATGATGTAGTTTCTGCTCTAAATATAAGTTAGTCTACATCTTCCTTGAAATCTTAATTTCCAATGTTCTGAAATTAATCTTCTCATTATATTTTGAAATGTATTCTATACTATGGTTTTTTTAAAAGAAAACCATATGTATAATGATAAGGTCAGAAAATGAATCATGTTTTTGTGTCATATTAGGGACTGTGTGTTAAATTTTATAAAAAAGACAACCCAAATTATTTTATACTAAAAACAACCTTATGAAAAATAGAAATTTATAATTTTCATATAATATTTATTATATATAAATGATCTCTATAATCCAAAATACATAAAATAATTGGATAATAATATATATAAGAATAATTTAAATTCCACCAAATCATTGTGTATTTCTACATTAGCTATGGTGATCGCATAAGCATGGACATCTCTAAGTAGATTCATAAATGGTAGATTCCCCTGATTCTGGTTAACATAAAGGTAATAATGCCTAATTTTATTATAGTTGATGAATTGAAAATTATTGATATGTTTTTATCCTTATATTTTTTAGCCAAGGGCTATTTTAATCACAATTACAAGAAACTGTCATCACTTTCATGAATTGTATAAGATGTTTATTTCATTAATATTTTCATAAATGGAATCACTTCATTAAACTCTTATTCTTTGAGGATTTATTATATTCATGGTTAATATAAGACCCCATATACTCATTATTTCCCTTAATCTTTTACAATATGGGATGTTCTTTCTCTAGTTTTATGGTGCATAATAATATGTCTTTGAATTATGAAATTATTTAAAAACATAGTGCCCTTAGGAGACATGGATTAAGACCATAAAAGAGATGACCAATCTAATCTTTAGAATAACTTATAAAATCTATAGAAAACCATTACATTCTTTTAAAGGTAACTACATACTAAAAAGAACTCACTTTTACCATTAACATTATTATACAGAATTTTATCTTCATTTCCTTTCATTTCAAATGTTGTATAAATTTTACAAATATATTTTCAATAAATGATTTAAATTCATAAAATTTTATTTCTTCTTACCATTTCATTTTCTGGATAATATGAAATCGTTGATAGATATATCCCTTGAGGAAATATACCATTAGTACCATGGCGTCACTTTTACGTCATCCAATTGCAGGAAATATTATTTATAGGGACATGATCCTCTACTTAGTTACCAATGGATTTGTAGTCCCATTAAAATATGGTTCATCATGATGCATGAAATGATCCAATATAGGTGTATAATAGGTATTACTTATAACCTGAATATTTCTTATAGATATTGTCAGTACGTGATAATCTACAACACTATCTTATTTAATATTCTTATTTGGGAAATAAATACACTATTCATGGGTTTTTATTCCATTTACTCCTTTATGATCCATCACTACATTATATATCAAAATATGATAGCTCATAATCATCCTTATTATTGATTAAAAATCATTTTATAGAAATATTAAAATAATAATTTTATTTAACATATAGTTTCCATGGATTCTACTAAAACTTCTCTAATATGAACTATGATAATGCTAACCCCAGTAGGCCATCGTTTATGATTATTTTATTACAATGGGAAATATTTAACTATTCACATCACCGAGGATAATTAATTATAGTAAACATGATTTACTATATACATACATTTTTCCATTATCACATTGTAAATTAAACATATAACATAATGTATGAAACCAAACTACTTCCTTGACATTATTCAATCATTTCAACTTCATAATATATGGATAAAAGATGAATAAAAGGGTGATATATAAATATTTGTAAGGGTTACTTACCATAGAAAAATGAATTAGTAATATGTGATGAATATTAAAAAATTCCTAATTATCATGTGCAAGAGTGTAGCATATGATTAAATGCCATCAATGAACTGGAAACAAACATGATTTTATATAATTATTCATAGTGAAAATCCCATTAAATGTATTGAATGAATATTGGATAAAGAAAATAAATAATTATTAGATATCTTTTATCTATCACATGAACCACTGCCATGAAAAAATTTTACACAATAGTTTATTTATTAGGTTTGAAACTCATCATATTCTTCTTATGAAAAACCACAAGTATTTTGTCAACAACTGTTTTGCCTCATGAGACATATTGAGGCACATTGTGGACATATAATGTTAGGAAAAAACAATTAGAAATTAAAATTCAATATTCATAAAAATAATTAATTCATACACAATATGTCATATCATAATATTCATTTTGAGTAAAAGATGTGGATTTATCAATATATCCACAGTTAAAACAACATTTAAAATAATTAGTCTATGAAAAAAAATTGAATATCGATATGAAAATAATGAAATCTGTGATACAATAAATATAGATATTTAATGAAATAGTTAATTATTTATAATGATACACAAAAATTTTAGTATAAAAAATAAATAATGCTTTAATAAGGAATATAGGTTATAAAGTAATATTTAAATAAGTAACCCCTTACCATAATTCCAAATTCTTGTTTTCATGTTTTTGCCTCCTGAATAATAAATATATATATATATATTAAAAAAATTATTCTGTATGAATTAAAGTCATTTATAAAATTATTGAAAATTTATAATCATTTAATTATTTTTCTTAATTAAATTTGATGAAATTTTAGTGTTTTGATGACATGATTTAGTTAAGAATTTTCTATTTTCAACTATTTTATAAGATTATTAAATGAAATTTATACACTAATTAAATTAATTGCATACATATATAATATATATAATTTAATTATTATATATTATATATTTTTTATAATATAAAACCTTGACAACGGTTATATTATATATATTATATAACATCCCCCCTTCATGAAAAATTATCAGGAGAGTAGGAAGAATCAAATTAATATATATATATATATATATGTATATATATTTGTATGATACATATATTATGATAACATAGTTAATATCTTTTAAAATTATTTCCAAATTAATTGATTTAAATATATATAGTGAATTAGTTGGTAAAAAAAATAGAATGAAGAGGAATAATAATAATAGAGGGAGAGAAGTGGATTAGAACTTATCATTGTTGGAGCTTCATTTGTAGATAAGTATAACTCAGTGGAGATTGGATTTTTATAGCCCCAATACATTATTCTAGGTTATAAGTAGAATAAGAGGGAATATTTTATGAGATATCTATATTTGGAATAAGTGGGTGGAGGGGTTTTGAAATTGAATGGATATATGTTATTTATAGATGAGGAGAGGTGTATTTATAGATTAAAATACTGAATATAATTATATATCATAATTAAATCATATAATACTGAATTTTCTGACAATATAAATCATATATGAATATAGTATATGTCTTTTATGATGTTATAACAACAGTATATATTAAATTCATTAATTTACTAAAACTAAATGTGGGAAAAATTGATATTTTATAGAATATTTTTTCTCATTTGGTTGTTGCAAATGAATTCTAGGTCTATAAATTTAGTGTATTTTATTTTAATGATATATTTTGAATTCAAACATACAATGTATAAACCTACTATTCCATAGCACGAGTGGAACTTCGATTTCCGAAGAAGAAACTCAATTATTACATTATGAAATTATTAAAATTTTATTTTTTTTCAATAGCACAAACCCACACGGTGTGAGATTTCTTATTTAGCTGGATAGAGAATAATTATTATTACACTCATAGATTTTACTTAATTTTTTTCATATTTAATATTAAAATATTATGATGGTATACACAGACTTTTTTTATATGATGTGATACATGATGCCACAACTAAAATCAATCAAATAATTTTTTCGGAAATATGTATAAAAGTTTTCATTTTTTATAAAAATTATTTTATACGATAAAAAATATGATGATTTATTATAAATTGGTGAGGAATTAGTTATGTGGGTTATTGGTGTAGGTATTCACTATAAATTATATACATATATATATACACCCGAATTACATATAGAAAATATAAGGCATTTGTATTTTATATTTATCAATGACTGAATGATATATTATATGCATTATTTTTTTCTAATTTCCTAAAATATATTGATATCATTTTAATAATTACTTAATGTAAATAAATTTAAGACATTAGAACATCCTTGTAATGTACTTTCATAGGTACCATTAGTTGGTTCCTTGAGCCAGACCACCACATGACCTCAGTCGTGCCTTGACATATGCTAGAAGTTTCCAACTAGTGGTGAGGGTCTAGTAAATCATATGTTAGTAGATTATACACTCGTTTATTGGAGTAAGAAACATGTCACAGTATATATGCAACAACATAAGCATATATATCCATAAACAATAACAATAACTAAGGAGTATCTATAACATAAAATACAATAACAAACTAATGTTGAAATTATTAAATCCAAGTGTATATGTCATATGATTAAAATGAAACAAAAAATAGTGAAACAATAATATTTAATGATGTTCTTGAACCATGACTGGATCCCCAAATAACGATCCATCATGACATATCCATCTATCCTAGGGAACTTTAACTTAACATATCCTATATCCATGAAATATATTCAACTACCCATTAGGAAACCCAAAAGGCAGTGTGTACAACATAGTGGGCCACTAGTAGTAGTGTGTAAATAATATTCTTGAAAAGAAATTACGATGTGGTATAAATAATAAATCTCATATAATAACCTAACCGGTTTTCATTTATTCAATTTTATATTTTATAACCAAATCAACCCAAGGGTGCTCATGGATACCCATATCTCAATACTATCTTTTCCCCATGCCAGAGTCTAAACCATTTCACATTTTCAATTTAGTATTCATTTCTAAAAATAGACTTTTATTATCCATTTTATTATTTTTTTCATTCATTACTAAGACACATGGAACCATATTACATTCTAAATTTTTTGGTTATATAATACCACATCTATTTCCATGTTTTTCCATCATAAATTTATATCACGGTAATATTTTTTTTAAAAGTGATAACATGAACCAGTTTCCCAATTCATGATGTCATGGGAATTTATTATAATCAAAAAGTTGCAGTACAAGCACGAGGTGTAATGTGTATAAACTAGTGGGTATTTAAAGAGAGAACATTGGAAATCATGTAGAACAAAAAAAACAAAGACAAATATACATATATGTTGAGATGAAATCCTTCAAAGTGTAGTGGTATCCAACCTCCATAAGAGTGCATAAAACATCCAGATACAACCATCCATGTTCTGCAAATCAATAGCTTAAATAGAAAGATCCAGCCAGAATGAAAACCACAGAATCTTCAGCAAAAGCTAACAGCCAAACAGAATGAAGGATTCTCCAACAAAGAAACATCATGATGCTCTCTAAAAGAAATTTTTTCCATAATCCATAGAGAACCTAAAACTCAGACATCAGGATAAGTTTATAGCAGATCAAACATGCCCCAAGCTGCCACTAAAACATATAATCAAAGCCAAAAAGGAGGAGAATCAGAACCTAACATCCAGAGTGTAGGAAAAATGAAGATGAATCTATCATTCAATTCATACAGAATTCAACTTATGTAGTGATCCATCCATCCAAATTCTTGACATCAAGCATAAAAGAACCAGCCTGATTGAAACTTCTAAAAATTCATCAAATAAGTAGACTGAAATGACCTTTCAAAATCACCAGGGTGAAGCTAAAACACAAAACCTCATATTTCATCAACACCCCTCCCAACCAGGCTGGAGGTAGAGGTTCAAAGCACAGCAATAAAAATACACATCAATAGTGTATAATACCATGTAGAACACCCAAAATCTCAATCATGATCCTATATTATGTAGTATATCACAATGTCTAACACTCTATTTCTCAATAAAATATATAGATCTATTATTGGTGTATTACATCATGTATATAACCCCATTGTAAAATATGCATGTATATCAATGGTCTATAAAGTCATTTCTAGCACTCCATTCATAATCATTAATTTATATGAATATTTACTTACCTTATATCTTCATTATGAATACCTTATTCATATTTATTCATGTATATAATTATTTACATAGAATAGATCATAATTTATAACTCCTTATTTCACATATATTATTAAATAAAATTAATCCACTTATCATTATTAACCACCTCTACTTCCAATAATTAATTCGTAAATTAATTAATCAATTTCCATTAATTAACTATCTAAATAAGAAAAAATTTCATTTTTATTTAATCAATTTAAAATTCAATTACGAATTTTACAATTTCATCATTGAATAATTAATTCACCAACTAATTATTCTTAATTACAATTAAACAATATGATCATTAACTAAACAAAAAATTATCTCAATTTCCCAGTAAAAATATTTATAATTAATTTAGAATTTAATTATTGTTATTCCAAATAAAATTTCTCAATACAAAAACTTAAATGTAAATCATAATTAATTCCGAAAACGAATAATCAAATCACAAATTCCAATATGTAATAAATAATAACTAAATTAATTATCGTTCTCAACAATCCCTTAATATCATAATCTCAAAAGTTTATCAATTAATTAATTTAAAAAATTAGTTTATTAATTCATTATTTCAACTGCTAAACACTTATTGAAATAATACAACATTCATATATGTAATCAAAATAAAATATATGGGATTTATAAATTAAACCACCTACATTGATTCATTGATTAACGATTTCCCAATTTAAGCCCAAAAAAAGATTAGAGAAATGATGTAGAATCGAATCCTGATCAATTTCCCTAAATAAAGATATAACAGATAATGGCTCCATAGATATGTTTGTAGATAAACAAGACTATTTATATATTTATCAAATATATATTAGGATCTATAAAAACCAAAATATTTCATCTACTAAAAAATCGTGGTAGTAGAGGATGATGGATGGAAATGAAAATGGAAATGTTCTTTATTAAGGGGAGAGGAGTAGATCATCCGTTCTAGATTTGAATCATAATGAAAGTATGTCATTTGGCCTTTAAATCCTTCATAAAATCATAAAAAACGTGAATTTCCTCCTAGGGTCAAATGAGGGTTGAAATATGTGATTTGTAATGGTTTACGGGATTTTGAAATTAATTTTTGGACCACATTAAATGTTGTTCACTATATACCTTATAGAGGTTCATGATCTAACTTAACAATGAACCTATTGTTTTATGGGTGCATAGTTTCTCACAAAAGGTTGCATAGTTTCTTGTGTCTTACACTAGTTGTGTGATTCCTTAAACAGTCGTGATCTTAATATATCTCCACCTTATAAAATTTAATCATTGATTCTCAATCCCCAAGAATATCTAAGATCTCCATTCATAATGTTCAGGCCACTAATCCAACATGTGTTATTCTATTTCCGATTATTCCATCAACACACACAAATTATTCCATACTAAATAGAATATTTGTATAATCATTCACCAAAAAAATTTCCCTCTGTTATCCAACACACTTATCGAATTAACCTCAAAATATGAATATATATAAATTTCATACCCTTTCACATTGATCACATGAGATGTGTTAGGTTTATATTCCTCTAGATGTGATAGATGGAAAACATAAGGCATAATTCTGTATTCTTATAGAAGATCCAAATAGTATTCCATTAATTTGATTCTCTTTATAACCTCTAATGTCCCAACAAACCAGGGCACCAACATTTCATTTCATTGTAACATGTGGTGACCCGACCTAGGTGAAACTCGATGAAATAAATGATCACCCTTTGTAATCCTTAGGGTTCATCTGCATTTATCAGCATATCACATGTGTATACTCTGATCTGTAACCTCGTGTTTCAGTATAAGTTGTACATTCTTTTAACTCTTCTTCATGAGACATTGTCCCATTAACATTAACCCACCAATGTACATCTAACATTGAGGTTATTTTCTTGGACTACCATAATGAAACTAATATTCTGAATTCAATTGAGTTATCGTCTAATTTTTATTATAAGATCACACATCCAAGGATATGGTTTTCTCATAAGTCCAATTGAAGTTGACAAAAAATTCACATATAGTGTCCTTAATAACATATATAGTATTCTCTAACATCCCATTTGTATATGGGTGGATTTATTTAGACAATAATACATGTGTTCTATGGGACTTCTATACTCCCTACCATTGGAATGATGTAAAAGGTGAGGCATGATATGAAACTATAGTTAGTGAAACCCCATTAACATAGAATACCTCCCGAAAATACTTTTCTATCATCTATTATTCTAAGAATATATCCCATATATTAATTAAATAAACATATTTTGAAAGATAATAAAAATAATCCAAATATCAATATTCATCCATGGCTTAATTGGATGAGCCACAACAAAATCCATTTCCACATCATCCAACTACAATAATGTCATGGGAAATTAATGTAGAAAACCTTAAGTTATTTAATATTCTTCATTTAACTTCTTACAGGTGTAACATCATGTGATTAACCCTTCTACTTCATTTGTCATTCCCGAACACCAAAACATTCATTGTAGGTCATGGTAAATATTTTTACAACATGGATCCACCTCCCACCTCGAGTCATGAAATTCTTGCATGATCTGTTATCACATGATCATATACAGAACACCCAGATTCCTATCATAGATGAAATAATCTACATATGTGACCTAATAGGATGGATATTCCCTGATTTCCTGTATTTCTATCATGTTAAACCATTATGGGTCCCCATTCTACCTATCTTGAATCCATCTCAAAAGTGTGGACTCTATAAAAATGTAATCCAGATTCATCCTTTCCGGACATTCCTGAACCACCACATAGATTTTACCGAATAAAGACATCCTTCACCACTCAGCACTATAATACTGACCCATAAGAGTTGTAATTTTCCTTCTCAAGGAATTTCCACACTATTTCCTTTTCTAGGAATATATCTATGATAAAAATCATAACACTACATTTACTCAAATCATCTATGCTATGTTAGATTTAAATAACATTATTAGAAGATATATTTTCAGATCCTATGATTAGTAAACATGATAAAATTATATCAAAACATATATTTAATCCAAAACATAAAATCCTAAACCATTTTTTCAAGATATAGGACGTGTATATGTTATTTAAATCATGTTCTCTCAACTACCAAGAATAGTAAGAAATGACTCTCTCGTTCACTCCATGCATCAAAACAGCTTTATGAATGATAATAGATATATCACAATGATCCGTATACACATCACATTACTCTGGTAGGATAAATATTTGTTCCAATTTCAAATTATTCTTCAACTCATTAAAGGCCTTCTTATAAGCTTCTATTAATTTTAAAATTATCCACTTTTTTTCCAAGCACAAATATTGTATGGCCAAATGGGAATAGTTCAATATGAATCTCCAATAATATCAATATAGTACATCAAATCATAGGATATCAAAAACATTCATGGAATTCTCCCAAGACACAACAAACAAAACACTCTATGGGTCAACTAACATATATTATTCAATGATGATGTGACCCAATAAGTGTACCTTGATGATTCAAAACTATAACATGGATAACATAGAGTAAATGCAGATCTCTATCAGTGAACTCAAAAAGAATTCAAGGTATCCGTAGAGATATTAATGAATCTAGGAGTACACCTAGAGATCGTGAAAACAAATATAAAAAATTGATCCAGATAATGATGAATGATCCTATTCCTCAGAACCTTAAACATTCCAGGTGTATTCATCAACCAAAAACGTATTACACGAAACTCATAAAAGCTATACATTATTCTAAAACCAATCATAATTTTATTATAAGTCATAAATATAAAATAATTATACCCTAACATCATGTCAATCTTTAAAAACTCATCAAATTCTATGAATAGGAAAAATAAATCAATGATACATCAAATAGCATACTTGTTCTTCACAGTAATCTGGTTTAACATCATGTAATAAAAAATAAGTATAAAATGATATCTGTATTGATTACAAATGACATATGTGATCCCAAAAGAATTTTAATCAGATGAATAAGACATAACATCCAATTCCCCTAGGCGAGTCTTGACCACATGATGCTCTACTAGTTCACTTCCATACAGTTAAAAATAATCAGTCTCAGTGCTCGACAAAAGAACAATTTTATATTCCATGATTCCTTAATGTTGAAACACTAAAAAATCATTAAGGAAGATTTCATAAAATAATACCACTATAGGTGGAAGGATTTCATTCTCCCATCATTTATTATCTATTAAAATCATGAATCCATGGCTTTGATATATCATAGTTTCTGAATAATTATACTAACTTGGTGTACATGGATGTCCCATTCTTTACAAAGAATGTACTGTTCAGATTTAGAAGTCGGGAATTTCACTCTTCAATTGTATCGCTCAATTTGGGCGTGGTATTCCACTAAATAGTCCATAAACAAATTTAGGTAGAATCGTATCATGTCATGAATAATGTGGTCCCACAAAAAAAATATGACCCAATGTTGAGAGAACATCACTTGATTAATCATGTGTCTTAATAATAAAATCCAAATAGTGTATCTATAGTCATTTTCCCACTAACATAGAGCATATGCAGGGTAAAACCATTGACATTTTTAGAAGATATAATGGATTGAGAGGAACCAGTATCAAATAAGGTACCAAGTAGAGTAGAATATAATCGACTAATACCTCCCACTATAAAAGGTCCAACCTCACTATCAATGTGTGTAGAATTCACTACATGTAACTGTCTTGCACCTCTTTCCTATGATGCTTTATGACCCACCCTGATTTTCACCGCTCTTATAATATTAGTTATCTTAGACAAAAGAAACAGATTCACTTCCTCTAACACCTTTTATAGTAGACCTACAACTATCGAACCGAAATGATTTAATAGATACCATTCAGACTCCAAGATTCTATGAAGAGTCACATCACTATCATCTTATGATACTACATTGTAAAAACCCATAATAGGTTCCATGTACCGATGACCTCAGCCAGATAGCCACATGACTTCAGGCATGGCTCACCATATATCATATGTTGCTAAATAGATTATAGGGTCTTCAATGTCTGACATGGTATAATATAAACAATTTATTAGAGTAATACACCAGTATAAGTAAAATAAAAATAAAAATATCATATAGAAACATAAAAAATAGCAACAACACATGATTATCAGGGCATGAAAATAAAATATCCAACTAAAGCAGAAAACATGTTATGCCTATGTATATGCCGCGTTTCTAAAATAAACCTCAATGGAATGTCATTATCAACTCCCAAGAGGGTACCAAACCACATCCAGTTCCTTTAACCATGCTCTATACTGACATATCCTTCAAAAACGGGACCCTTTCCCCTAAAATTTCTTGTATCCATGAATTCTGTTATAGTACAGATTATGCATCCCAATTAGGGAATATATACAACTCAGTAGGCTTACACTAATGTTTTCTAAAGAAAATTCAATTCAATGCTGAGTTTGTGTAGTTCTATTAATAAATAATTATATTTAATATGATAAATTGTTTACATTTATTCAATTATACATTATTTAATGACATTAACTTATCGATTCCCATGAAAACTCATATGTCAATACCTACATTTCCCCATGTCATATTCTAAACCATTTCATATTTTGAATTTAAAATTTATTTCTACAAGTGGATTTTCATTATATTATATTTCAAATAATCATTACTATGGCCCCATGGAACCATAGTATAATGCCAATGTTTTTTTATAGAACACCATGTTTTGGAACCCATTTACCCATCATACATATTTATCGTGGTCATAGAACCTCCTGTCTAGTACCCTATATCCTTAATATTGAATACAAATCATTGGGGGTATAACTCTCTGTATAAAACAATAAATATCTATCAACAACATATATCATTGGTGTAAATCATCATATGTTACAAACATATTATCATAAAAAATATAGATCTTTCATTTGTGTATATATTTATGTCT
The DNA here is from genome assembly GCA_963277665.1 of Viscum album. Lineage (NCBI taxonomy): Eukaryota > Viridiplantae > Streptophyta > Magnoliopsida > Santalales > Viscaceae > Viscum > Viscum album. The sequence continues at coordinate 532,021,371 of OY728137.1, forward strand.
CACATTCCATTATAATCTATTAATGTATATCATTTTATTAAAAATTCATTACTAAAAATCCATTAACAATCATTAATTTATATCTATGTTTACTAGTCTTTGATCATCAGGTCTTACATTACATAAAAATTCACTAATTTATATCATTAATTACATTGAATATATCATCATGTCTAATACCCAATTTTAAAAACATGATTAAGCATAATTAATATTCTTTATCACAATTAACATCCACTATGTCTATTTCTTAATTAGTAAATTAATTAATCCATGTACATTAATTAATTTGATAATTCTTTAACAATGCCAATTCTCACTAATCAATTAAAAAATTAATTTACCATTTCATAATTTCAATATCCAATAATTATTTCACAATTTAATAATTCTTAATTAGAGATAAAAAATTTCTTAATTAACCCACCATCTATTTATCACAATTTCCCAGCCAAAACATTTATAATTAATTTATCAAAAAATTATCCTTATTCAACATTTAATTCCAAAATCCAACTATCTCCCTTTTCATCATAATTACATCCCACTATTATTTATTAAATCACTAATCACAATATCTCATTATTAATTATCCAATTATATGTTTTTATCAATGATTATTAAATCTCATAATCTCAAAATTATAAAAATTAAATAATTTACCACATTATTTGACTTATAATGAAATTAATATTTATAAAAAAATCTAGAAATTAAAAACATTGATATATATAATCAAAATCATGGCTATTGTATTTAGAAATTAGACCACCTACATAGATTCATTAATGAATTGTTTTCCAATGGAAAAAACTGAAATTGGGAATCATAGTGATATAGAACACAATCCAGATAAACTAAACAAAATCAATATTTATCAAAACTTGATCTATTATAACTATGCATAGATCCACAAGACTTAATATAGATTCATCCAATAAATATCTATATATAGAAAAAATAGAAGATTTCATCCAACAATCAAAAGACAAATCATAGTTGGTTGAATGGAATAGAAATTGGAAACGATCATCATAAAATGAATGTTGAAGGTTTTCAATTTAGGAATCAAATAATGATAAATGGACATAAGTTGACCTTATAAACCCTCCATAAATCTCAAATGATATGAAAGACCTACTACGGTGAATGAAAGTTTAAATATGTGATTTTTATGTGTTTTGGGGATTTTAAAATTAAATTTTATGAAAATTTAAAAGTCATGAATAGTTTCATGGGTAGAGAACCATGGTTTCTGTAATGATGTTCCAACCATGAACCTATTTTTAGGGTTTCATAGTTTCTTAGTAAAGGTAAAATTGTTCCCTAAGTCGTTCTCTATCCTTGAGAATCCCCTCAATTTTTTGATTTTACTATTTACTTGGCTAGGGAGAATGCTTTTCAATAATCGTATTCCACCCATGAGGAGTCCCATTTTCTTCCAATTATTTCAATTTTCCTCAAATCAAAAATTCATGTAAAACCCAATAAAATGGTACATATTTACAAAAAAAATGTTACGAAAAATACCTGAATTCATCACTATAAATGTTATGGGTCTTATAATAGTACTCCATTGAATCATATTTTTATATTCATATAAATGAGTAATGTTCAATGAGATATAAATCCCTATATTTTTTTAAATATTCCATATAGTCTATAATTTACCATGAATATTCCAAATGATTAACATTTTCTTGAACAGATTTTATTTATAAAATAATGGAATATATGAAAAAAAATTACAATAGTATTAATAACAATCAATATAATCAAACATTATTTAATTAATAAATAAATTTGTAGATACTCTTATAATACCTCAATGGACTTTATAAATTAATATGATACTAATGATATGGATGAATTTGTGACCAATGATTTATACTATTCTCCCTCTTTAACTCTTCTAATTATTTCTTTTTATCATGTAGTAATGTAATTTCATTGAATTTGGGAGGATCATTCAAAAATATTTTCCGATTTGTCATCCCCATTATACACCTCAAAGGGTAGAGTACTTTTTCTATTCCACATTAATTATAATCATATATTATTTTTAAAGGATAATGTATAAACCAAAATCATTTTATGGTATACATGTTCATATTTTTATATATACAAGGTTTCAATTTTATTGAATTTATATGTTGAGAATTGGGATTCTTATTATGTTATGCAATTTAGAATAACATTTTATCAATACCTATAAATCCATAAGTAATGTTCATCCATAAGAAAAAAATTTCATTTATTTTTTTGAAATATAAAATTTCAACAGATTAACACATGTGTACCCAAAAATATCTAAAGACATTGTAATTGTTTTATACATAATAAAGTATTAACTATTAAGTATATTTATTGTGCATATACTATCTTAAAAGTTAACATTATTATATTAATACATTCAGAACCATACTAGAAATGATTATCATCATTCACTAAAATATTACATTGTTATTTGTAATGAGATAAAACCCCACGTTCTGTCAAGAAAATAAATATGTATCTCAATATTATTTTATTTGACCATGTTTCCATGTTTGAAATCCTTTTTATAGGATTATTTACTACGTGAAATAAAGATTTTATGGAAGATAAATTATCATTCTTCTATTATTTATTTACATTTAACACACATGAATCCCATTTAATCTAATATAATTAATATAATGATAATGGGAATCATCGAATAATTTGAAAATCATCACTGTAAGTGGTTTAATAATACATGATTATGATATTATACTAATGTTATTTGTAATTAACAACCTTCACATTAAATTGTAATATCTCAATTCAGTTTTGAAAAAAAAAATCATTGTATCTTCTATATTAATATTTAATAAATATTTGGAAAGGGAATCCACTTTATTAACTCAATTTTATATGATTAGAAAAAATTTTAAAATAAGTTTATAATAATAAATTTTTAGAAAAAAAAAACACAATTAAGAATATATCTTATTATATGTATATAATTTTATAATTTTATATATTTATAGTGATATTTCACCACAATTGTCTAGTGCACACATAATATTATAAAATCAACTGTAAATATGATGTGAAAAATTGTTACACATCTTATGAATCATACACAATATTATTCCACTAAATTCCATTAAAACAATCCATATGTAACATTTAGGGGAAAAATACTTAAGACAGTTCCACTAAAATAAATAAAATATCAAAATGATATATATGTATAATATATACATTGAAATATTTTACTACATAACATGATGAAATTATTAAATTCTTAAATTTGAAGTAAAACTCCAAGAAAATAATTATTTAATCAACCAATAAGATTCATAGTGAAACATTGAAATTAATTCTAGAGTATTATGAAATGAGTAGAGAAGTTATTATACAAAAAAAATTAATCTTGGTGATGTGATATATTATGCACCCATATTTTGTGACATGTCAATAAAACGACCATAAAATAATATTTTGTTATCAAATAACTTTTCAATTATTTGTCCCATATCAAAAAAACATATAATCTATTAAAATAAATTTTTCCATTATTAAAAAACTCGATATTAATTATTTTTCTTCCATACAAGTAGAAAAAAAAATATCTTATAAACAATTCTACCATCCAAGGTTTATTACTTCTTCCAAACAATACGGGGATTCTAGAAATCCACAAAAATATAACGATTTTAATTTTCAATTTCAAATATTTTTGATCCCAAAACATATTAAAGGATAAAATATTTTAATAATAATATCCAAAATATTATTACACTTAAAATACCAATTGATTCAGTTTCTATTGAATCAGATTAACATTAAAATATTCCATGTAATTGTAGATGACAAATAAAATATCATTATACAAATAGTAAAAATAAAATTATAAAAAAATATATATAAACTAACTGTTCAGATCTAGACAGGTAGTAAATAATTCTATAATGGAAAATTAAGTATGGTTGACTAACAAAAACCATTTTATTGAAATATAAAACAAAATAAACTCTAGAGATGCGTCATCGATTACTGATCCCATCAGTTTTGGATATCAGATCCAAATAACTATGGAATGTTGCATATGTCAATCTATTAGCCACTACTAAACATTTAATAATATTAATATCTAATGATTTATTCTCATAATAACCAAAATAACAAAAAAATAACATAAATTACCACCACAGAACCAACTAAACCATTAAACATCACCTTATTATGGTCATCCCATCAATACACCATTACAATTGTCATCTATTAATATTTTAAGTAGTGAGATTGGAATTTAGGAGATATGATAAAATTTAATTTCAATTAAAATACATGAACTTGGTTATTATATGGAAGATTTTATTTAGGCAGGTAATTTTATATTATATAAATAATGGTTTTCAAGTTCCCAAACACATCAAAATGGTAGAATGTGGATATGTTGTTTCCAAATCATTTGAACTAATTTAATGATTTCAAAAATAAAATGAAATACTAGTTATCAATACATATAACTTATTTTCAAGGGTAATTTAAAAAAAAGTATGCCTTATTGATATAAGGGGTTCAATCCCACCCATTATTATTACATATATTATATTTCTTTCAATTGACTCATCATCGTTATCTTCCTGATATTAAAAACCCAGTTATAGAAATAGAATAATAATTGTCCTTATTTTTCACTGAAATTTCATGAAGAATTATATAAAATTAAATTTTATTATAATACTCTTCTGTTTTAAATATATAATAAAAAATATATTTCATATGATAACAAATGAGGAAAAAATAATTAATGACTAAAAAGTGAGAAGTAATTTTTTATATGTATTTAAATCCATCCATTTATTCCTGAGGGATCTTATTTTCTTTGTTAGTAATATTTCATTAATATATAATTAATAAATTTTTAGAGAGGGAATATTATGAAATTATGTATCATATAACCAATATCAATCAAAATATGGTAAAATAATAGATAACTAAATAATTGGGAAATGATATATCTCCCCTTTAAGAATCCCTGATCTCACTATTTTTATAGACTACTTATGCTATGATTTTATGTTATTTTAATATTTCATGATTCATATATAATTACATTAACAATAAAAATAATATTTTAGAATATTCCTATAATGTCATATAATTCATTAGATTAAGGGTTAATATGGAAATTAGGGTTGTGTAATTTCAAATAAGTCATCTAAAATGAACATATAGAAGGATATCATATTTCATGATATAAAAAAAATCCCAAAAAAACTAAAATCTGAAAATGTTGAATAATGACTTAATAAAATTGAAATTTATTAATTTTATCATGTTTAGTTAGGTGTGAAATAATATAAAATCCTTAAATAGCTTTCAATATTTATTATATTTTTTCATTTTCAAATAAGAATTGGTTACATTATAATAAGATTCATTATATATTTTGTAGAAAAATATATAATTATTCTAAAACAATAATTCCACATGATCAGATATCCAATGATATTTTTTTATGTTATTTCCCCAAAACAAAATATTTTTTACATTGTGATTATATATATTCATAATATTCAATAATAATAACTGACATATCCCATCACAATTGTTATTTTGTGTAACATAGTTTGTGATAACTTCCTAAGGGTATATGTCTCTATAAAAGGATATATTAGTTAACAAAATTTATGATTACTTAGATGTTCTACATAAATATTCATATATTTATGCTCTATAGTCCTATTTTTTAATTTGAGAGAGAAAAATGATAATGTCTATAAAGGGTGGAGACTCATAGGACATTGTGTAACAATCTCATTTTTTACACCCATTGTAATATTTGTATAATGATATTATATGAATGGTACCAACTAGAATGAAATAATCATTTATATGTGTCATTAATTGTTCATCTCAATGGCTAGGTTTATTGATCATAAGACATCACTATTATTGTAAATGATTATTTTTAGTTGTTTACATTAATATAATGATGAAAACAGTGACAATATATATTTATAGGGATGTAATATATGTCTGGTGCATCACTCATAATATTGAATTAATAAATAATAAAGGAAATTATTTAACACTTATGACATGTAACCAATGATTAAATTTTAGTACCATTGAAGGAAATGATATCACATGAAAAAATATATGGATACAATGTTCTATAAGGACATAAAATTTATATAATTTAAATGAATGTGGCATTGAGAACCTCAGTTGACAACACTAGTGAACATCCATCATGATTATAAATATCATGAAAAAATTCATATTGCTCTTAGTTTTCATCAATATGTGTTTTTTTTCATTTTTCATTACCTTATTTCTCTACAGCTTCCATGGATTGTTTCTTTATGATAACCATGGACATTAGGCTTCGTCTCCTAATTCCATTATAAATGTACCCTTGACGGTTATAAATAATGCATATCTAAAGTATTATTTAAATAATATATAATTATTTATCATTATAATAGTTAAAGAAATATGATACCCTCTCATTATTTAATAATTATTCTTGTTTTATTTATTGAATATATTATATCACCAATTATTCAAGATAATATTATGTTTAATGATTATTTAATATATATTTATTTTATTTATAATGAATAAAATATTTATTTTTTTATTTGAGAGTAATGAAGTTATTATTTTTATAAATAAACTGAATATTTTCATAACTTGATAATTATTATGGAGGATTTTCAATCACAGCTTTATGGTTTGGTGAGAATCAATATATATTGCAAATTTTTTGAATAAATAATTTTTAATTCTAATTCACATGTTAAGCATGTATTGTGAGAAATTAAAATTAATTTTATTATAGACTTGGGGTTCATCAAAGGTTTAAATAAATAATAAAGGTATATTTTGTAATTTTTTTATAACCAATGCATTATATAAACATAATTATATTATATTAAAATTGAGAAAATTCAATTTCATTGCGAAATATAAATCTAATCAAAATGAGACAATACCTAGAGAGATCTATTCTCCAAGAACCACCATAAATAATGAATGATCACCCTCTACCTCCCCCTTTTAAAACTATTGAGATCATTGATAGTTATATGATTTGAATTACTCTGGAGATAAAATGAAAATGAATATTGTGATTGGACCATCCTTGATATCACTTGGAGATCCCAATAGTTATGATTGAAGGATTTTTTATACATGTCGATCACCATATGAGATGGTCTTTTGATTATTCCCTCAATGAATAGATAATAAAATGATGTTCTATGGTAATGATTCGATAATAATGAAATATTTCTCACAAGGTAATTATTAATTAAATAAATTAGTTATAAATAATAAATAATGGTTTCAAAATTCACTATAATGTTATATCCCTTTCCTTTTTTCCTTTCTTTAACTTATATAGATCAAAGAATTTATTATTATTTAAATTTTGGATTGACCATTATCCATGAGAAATATAAATGTTGTGTATGAATCATCACACATTTCTATTTTCCCAAGAACCATCATGGTGTATCAAAGCGGTCACTTACACATATATAATTATTTAATGAGTATTTGTTCATTGACCATTTTAAATTTAGTTTCTATTCCAGATTATGTTTTTATTAAACCAAATTGAATTATTGGATTCATCATCATTAATTTATTATAGTTAAAATGAAATTAATTTATTTTATGAATGAAATAAAATCGATGATCTCATAAAGATATTTTGAGGATTCTAGGCAGATAGATGAAGAATACATGACATATACAAGGGGGTACACATTGTGTAACAGTTTTTAATTAACCCATTTTTTTGGAATTAATTAATGGTGTGTACATTTATAAATATTTATTCATTTAAATTTTAATCATATGTTAAATTGGATATCTTAGAGCATAATTTTCCATTGTACATGCCATGTATCCCCCACACATCACATGTAATCCTGTAGTAACAGACTGGTTTTGTATCTCATTGCATGGACTATAATACTGGGGAACATGTGACTATGATAACACATGACATGTATCATATCTAGATGCCATGTAATCCAATATTTTCTATGGAAAAATTTATAGACTGAGTCCTTAGGCGTGTGCTATAGATAGACAGTGTAAAGGGTACATGTCCTCTAACAAGCATGTTCATAACATGTACATATAAAAACGTTCATTGAATTAAAATTAATTTATCATACTATATAATAGGTATCAACTTATTACTGTGTATCAAAATTATGTAGATAGAACACAGTACGTGTCTCCAAGAATCACAGTAAAATAATATATTATTATTTAAAATTTATAATATTGAATAAATATTTTTCCCACACTTGGTTTAATAATTATCCATGTATTCTTGACCACATATATTCCATGGGTGGTTATTACAATAAATAAAACAATAGTATAATATTTAATATATATTTAATTTTAATTTAGTGAGTATATTAATCATTTATTAAACATAAAAAAATGAACCTCACTCAACATCAATAGTCCCTTTAATGTTCTTATATATAATTCTAATATCATAAAAAGATGTTAATATTTTAAATATTGTTAAAAATTCATACAAAATGTTATATCTTATGGCTTCAATTTTTTTGATATATTTCACTCCAATTATAAGTCTAAAAATCATATTTCTAGTATACATCAAAAATAATTTCTTCTATACTAAATATAAAAAAATTGAGGCTAATGATAGTGGGAAAGTGAATTTTGTACCATATAATAGTAACTATGTGTTTTTTTGTATATGATTTTTAAAACCATCTATTTCAAGAGATCAACCATCAATAATTCCGTTTAAAGAAATAAGTATAAAAAATTAAATTATGTACATGTTCAAATATTTAAATATAAAATATATTTAATAAAACCTAAAGAAATAACATTTTGTCATACATAGAAATTATTAAAAAAAAGATGATAACAAAACAAATGACCAGAATCCTATAACAAATATAGTGATATGATTAAAAAATATACATAACAAAACTGAGGAGTGAGGAATAATCCCTAAAACTTATACATCATGAAATGCAACATTAATAGAATATGGATTTTAAAACTATTTATGTGGCTTACCTATAAGACATTTTTTGTTTTGGGTCCCTATCTCATATAGAAGTAACTATGCCTGCAAAATATTCATCTACAACATCCAACACCACACATTCAATCATTATATATTATTACAAATTCCAAAAATATTCTAGGGTGTTAGAGATAGATGTAAGGATACATTTTGTATTCAATTTATAGGATATTCGTCCTTATTATTTAGATCTATGTATTCTAAAACATCATCATTACTTAGTCTAAGAGAATATTTAGAAAATATAAACATCTACAATAGATGATTTAAAAATAATCAATTGTAGGAATTTAAAATAACACAAGCGGTGATGAAATTGTGATAGAACACTCACCCACATTAAATTGATCTATTATTTAAGATTAATTGTCTTTTAAACAGTTTACAACCAGTCAGATGATCAAATAACACATCCCCATGGCCATACCCATCTATCATTGGTGGATGTTGTATTTTAATTTCACACATAAACCCTAGATCAGTAAAAAATGTTTATCATTTCCCTTAGAAATATAATTTTATTTTAGAACAATTTATTTTAATATTTTTATTGTTATTGATGTGTTATAAGTGAGGAAATTATATTAAAATATAAAAATACTTGAAAAATTATAAAATATTAATACAACTGATGTATAACAGCTATACAGACATAATTAAATCATCTAATGAAATTTTTTAAAAATAAAAAACGAAATATAAATGTATAATGATGATATAGTGCGTACAAATAGTATATCTAGAATTATAACATGCATTATTCGCAAATTTGTAAATTAGAAAATTTGAATGTTATTAAAAAACAACGAGATAAATGAATGAATCCTTATTTCAGATTAAACAAATGAATATATTACTATTCTAAAACTATAATCGTAACAATCACATTATCTTAATCATATAATACACTGAAATAGAAATTATATTTCCAAATTAATAGTGAATAATAATTAATAATTAGATTAAATTTATATTTAAATAGTACAAATATCTCTTATAGTAGAGTTTCCAAGAATAAACAAGATGTAGAAAATTACATCACAAATAATTTTTTTATCAAAGTTAATTAATTAGAATATTGAAATATTATATACTATAATACACTTATGAAATATGGATTTTTAAAATAATACAATATCTCATACTATAGTGTCACCAAATTATAGATTGAATAATTTTCACGTTTTCCTGGAAACAATGTTACTATTGTTTTAGCCAATACTCATCCTTCAATGATATTATTTCATACAAAAACAAATGAATATAAATAATATTGATCATATTTTATTCACAAGTAAATTAAGTAGTGTTTTGTTAATAACATATTATAACTATTAAATACTCTATGAAACAAAATATTATAATGTGAACTATTGTTTTTTGTTCAAATAATTATTCAATACAAGTTTTAATAGTAAAATATCATGCCTCATAACTGTCAATGCAATATAAATTCAAAATCATAAATTATAATATATAATTTATCTCCTAAAAAATGAACATGAGTTAAGAATGTGTTGAAAAAAGTGTATTTTATCAAATCCTCATGATGATATGAAAAGTATACATTAATACTAGGTATTTCTAAAGATTTTTTTATGTTATATTGAGTGGATGTAATAGTATAAATTTAGTCTCCACACTGAACATGTATTTGGTAAAACATGTACGTTGATATTAAATTTTTTTGAAGTGAAAATTTCATTAATAAAACTAAAATAAATACTTATTTCATTAAATATTTTATGATATTGATATAGGGTATTTTAAATAATAATATTGTTCATTAATAGTTATATTAAACCATTATGGATTATTATAATATTTTTTAAAATGACATTAAAATTAAAAAAATTTAATAAAATGTAGATAGAATATGAGTGATCTTGTGTATCAATGGTACCGAATTGATGAAATTTCCTTTCTTCTAAATGATACTATAGTCGAATGATGAAATATTATGCATTTAAAATTAGATAATTTATGAAATAAAATATTATAGGGTTAATCATGAAATATAGAATATAAGAACAATAATTTTTTATTTCAATGAAATATTAAATTAAAATTAAATATTTCATAATTTAGGTATAAAATATTATTCATAATTTCGGAAACATAAATATATATTATATAAATTTGTAACATATTTCTATTATAATAAAACATTGATGGATTCTTATTATTTATATGATATAATTCTATATAATTATTCACATGTTACTATATTAAAGTCCCTATAGTTGTATAATACTTCAAATTTTATACTAAAACACTTGTAAATCCCTAGGAATATAAATATAATATAATCCCATGATATCAACAATTTTAATAATTGAAATAATAATAATTGATTGATGGATTCCAAAAATATTTAATTTATCCATACATACATATAAAAACTCAATGTATCATAGTTTTATAGTAATAATGTATTATTTGGGATATCCTTATTCCAAGATCCATCAATTTTCATTAAATGTAATATATCGACCTTTATATATACAATCTATATAATATTAAAACAAATGAAATTATTACACAAAGTAGTCACCCAAATGTGATTATTATTATTTTTAATTGTAATTTAGTCATGATAATCTATAAATTTTGGATTTTAATTTTAATGATTTTTTTAGATTTCAATAAATATCAGTTAAAATAGAAATAAAATTCAATGCAAATCTTTTGAAAAGGTATTTACCGTGGTATATTTCACTATAAATAGATATTTTCCCTCCACTTACAACCACGTAATCAAGACATTTTATGAACCGTTAAATGGAAGATAAAGTTACATCAAACTAGACTCTCAAAATAACAATTCAAAAAATGATCAATATGTATTGATTATTTTTCATGTTTTATGAATAAAATATTTTAAAAAACTAAACCCTGGTGGGAAAAAATAAGAGAAGATTCATAAAATTTCATTTATGAAAGTACATCCCAATTATAATGAGGATGAAATATTATTATTTTTGACCTCTTATAGAAAAAAATTCTAAAATAAGTTACCTCACGTGAATAGAGGTATGATAGTATAACATATAAAATTATATTTTCTGACATACCGATCTAGGATGACACATAATGGGTGCTCCATAACCATGGTCCACATCTCTTAAGGAGCATATCCTTGAATGCCAGAGGTTTCCGAGTAATATTGAGGGACTAGGGTGTGTTTTTAGGGATGATATTACCACATTAATAAAAACAAGTGTAGTAGATGAATGTAAAAATAGTTAAATATTGGAGTAAATACAAGTAAACAGAAGGGGAAACCAAAATATAGACAATCATGATAATAGGTAAAACAACTGGAATAACATTCAACAGTTGATGATATGTCATATAACTAGAAAAAAAATGGATACAAGATAGTCGGAATAACATGTTCCACAAAATTATAAATCAAATAAATGATTATCACAATAATCTTGAGCTCTGACTCGGTCATCAACTATCATGATCCATACAAACAACATGTAATCAACTGTTAGAAGTTGTATGATTCCATTTGTCATAACATGCCCCTGTGTAATTTACTCCTAGTATCAAATGGATCTCAAAGGGTGTGAGATAAATCTCATTGGGAAATAATCAATAGGGTTTATATCATCTAGCCTGTTTAATGGTAACATAACGGTGTTCAATCATGCATATATTATTTAATGCAGTACAATGTATCTAAATACCTAAGTACCGACATCACCTGTAACACCCCGATATTTTATGAAAATAAATTCTTTTTAATTTCATTAAGGTCTTGTGTTGTACGCTACACCAAAAGGAGCTTGCATAACACGCATCATTGATTTTCCTGGAATTACACGCAATCACGACCTTCCTCGATAGCGTATGTAGTACGCAATATTGAGTTTCATTAAACAACAATATGCTATTAAAATATTATTAAAACTAGCCATTATGAATAGTAATAACCACTTTTTAAAATTTTAGTTTTCAAAATGGACTTCATTTTTGGATTTGGAATATCTAAATTAGCTTGGGGAGAAATTTTGGTAATTTTTGGATAACTTTCATATTTTGATGAATAGTGAAAATTACTAAATCGTAATTAAAAACAACTTTTTCAATCGAAATAATTAATAGTGATAAATTATTAATTAGTGTGGTTTTATAATATATTTAGAATATATTTTTACAATTTAATACAATGTTGGTCATTGGATGTAATTTCACTTTTAAACCAGACATAAACAAGTGTCAATCTTTTGATAGTTATTATCTCTTTAAAACACGCTATTTGTTTTGATGATGGGATTTAATTTTTAAATTAATTAATGCAACTTATATGTTTTTAATTTGGTAAAATAGACATCATTTTTGAATTCATAATATTAAATATAGCTTAGGCCTAATTTTTGTTATTTTTCTGGAAACTTTCATTTTTTTGATTAATAATGAAACCACTAAGTGGTATTTAAAAAATGAATTTTTCATAAAACATCATTTTACCACTTCTGTGAGAGGAATTTTAAAAATCCTAGAGACACGGTTGATGTCAATAAGTAAAATTTGGTTCAATAAGATGAAAATAATTTTTGGTGAATAGTAACTTTTTACTTTTTTTACCATAGTTAAAAGTAAATATGGTAATTAAGGGTAAAAATGATATTATTATTACCTTAACACATGCCCTAATTCTATTGGATAGGTGTAATTCGACCGAAGACATCCTTAGGAATTATATATGACCATTTAGTCCCACTTGGATTAGATTAGGACATTTATTATTAATTTATTTAAAGAAGGATTAAAATAGTTAAAATCAAAGTTTAATAAGAAAATAATTTTTAATATAGGGTTATACATAAGATAAATTCGACTATAAATATTCATTAAAAAGATAAAAAGATTTCCTACATAATGATATTTTATTTGTAATTTTTGGACATTAAATATTTTTATTTATTTATTACACAAAGATGATGCAGTAATTATCTTATTAATGAAATATTTACATAATTGATGTTATAAAAACCAAAATAAATGTAATTTGAGACTTTTTACGAATTAAAATAATTCTATAGGTTAATAGAACATTTTAGTATTGATTTAATTAACTTTTTTCGAAATAATCATTCTGTTATGTTTTTCACAAAAATCAATTACTAAATAGTGTCAAAATTGACATAAAATAGTTTTTAAAACAAATATTATATTATTGATTGTTATTTTACTATTAAAAATCTAATGTTCTATCAAGATACTTATATCATGATATTGGTATCATTAATGGACCACTTGGGTGTCGCTTGGATGTATATGGTAAGTTTATTAACTATATAATATAAAAATACAAAGTGACATGGTAAATGTCAATCTAATTAACTAAGAGTTAAAACTAAACGATAAGGTTAATATAATGTCCTAAACTTGTCTAAATTCTATTAGATGAGAGGATTTAGACCCATCCCCACATTAGATTCGAAATAAATCAATTTGGAGCTATATAAAACCGAATTTGGATTTATAATAAAATAATATTTTTAGTGATTCCAAAGGTGCCCCTCCCTTACCTTATAAAAGGGAACCTCCTCCCTCTCTTCCTCACACCACTTTGAGCCTTCAAACTCGGCCAACCCCTGCCAAATTCTCTTCTCCACTTCCCTAGAAACATTATAGAGGTCCGGTCTTCTTCAGAGACCAGTTTTAGTGCCCTAAGAGGAAGACTCAAAGAGGCGCTTCAAAGAAGAGGTAATGTCTGTTACCGATTCTTTCATCTTTATTTCTTCTTCCACTTCTTCTTCTTAGGTTGTTTCCTTAATAAGTAATAACATCAGTGTCCCTAATATACTGATATGTTATTATAAGTATTAAACAATCTTATTTCACCATATATCCATCCTACGGAATACGAAATCACCGCGCGTGCGTACGTACGGAATACCGTCTCCACGCCGTGGTGTAATCTATTTTCCACCACCACCCTACTTAGATGGGTATAATAGAGTACATAATAACTATATATTATTATTGTAAATTTATATTGATTCTGAAATAGTATACATACACTCCAATATAATTCCACGATCATGAGAACGATGTCATCGCTCATGCGTACGTACGGACTACTGTCTCCACGACGCGATGAGATTCATTCTCCACGTTAACCATTCATGAATGATTATAAAGTATATATAATAAGAAATCATGAAATATATTACATAATAATGATACTGGATTTATGTGTATATATATGTATGTCATCTACTTAATTCCATTCAACTCAATAAGGAAAAGAAAACAACGTTCATGCGTACGTACGGTCTACCGTCTCCATGAACGGTCTGTTTCTTTCCATTTACTGATCTATTATATATATATATATATTTAATATATATTATATATAAATCATGTTTTATATTCTGGAATTAAGTAATCATTGTTTATTCAATCATATGAATAATGAAAAGTCAAAACACAGATGACAAATGAAATGATTTTAACTAAAACGATCTTTAACATGGAATTTACAACAAAATGTGAAATATAAAGCCATAAGTGAACTATATATGATATCATAACAATGCGTATGATTCTGGAATAAGTAAATGACATTATTTAAATCATCATACAGAAGGTTCGGACACTTACGAATCAAATCGGACCTAAGGTAAGGGAAATATCACAATCTAATTTTTATCTGAGATTGTTTATACTTTGGTATTTACTGGGGTGTATTTTATCATCCACATCCATGTTTCCTCAATATGTAATATTTATATCCTTCTACAATATTTTATATCCATTTTTACCCTTCGTTGAGTTTTCAGTAAAAGATATGAATGGAATCTTTTGTCGTTTTTCATAGGAGGTAATTTTTTTGACTTTTCCAACAAAAGTACGAGAAGAATGTTTTTTTGAACTTATACGGCATGAAAGGATTTTTATGGTTTTATAAAGCCATATTTTCATGAAGACTCCTCAAAAATATTTCATTACTATTTTCACGAAATTAATTTTATTTTAAAAATTCCTGACATTTTGTGAAAAGAAAATGATTTTAAAGAAGAAAGGATATTTTCCTCAAGAATTCATTTCTAGTGTTTTATCAAAACCATTTTCAATCTAAAATGAAATTATTTCATATATGTATGTTTTAAGTATAATGTCTCTTTTATTTACACGGTTTCACTTTTCTTATTATGAAATTATATCCATTTGTTTTATATGGATATGAAATGATGGGATGATGTTTATGAAACCCATTTTATTCTTTGGGTTATGATGAATGTTTTAAGTTTATTTTGTGGCACAAGTAACAATGATTTCACTATGAGATGGGTGGGACCTATATATCCCTCCAATGCATTGGGTAAATATTTATATCACATGAGATAGACATGGCTGGAAGGACAAGTTAAACCGGTTCAGTAATACAGGACTGGAACGAGGAGTGAACTCGATTCAGAAAGGGACTTTGTCCACTAAGATGGTCTTGGCAGCAATGCCTTGGCTACTATAGAAATTATATCATGTGCTTAAATGTTTCCATAATTACATGTTTTATTCCCATTATATTTTATCATTCTTAATATTTCATTATGATCTATGCCTTGCGTACTTCCATGTTTTATGTAATTGCTCAAGGTTTTGATGTTTAAACAGTATGTTCATGTTTTTAAGTTCAAATGTATATGGTATGTTTTATTTTATCCATGCTTACCCTTACTGAGCATTTGAGCTCACCCTTTTTATGTTTTCTTTTCCCCAGGATATAAAGAAAGGTTTTAGGTAAGAAAAAAAAGGGGAAGATCTTTATGGGAGATGTTGAAGATCTTTCACCATGATTAGAAGATTACGTTCCAAGTTTCCAAAGATACTAAACTATTACGGTCCTTGTGTGTCTGTTTTTGTTATGTATTAAGTTTTCCACTAAAGTAATGTAATGTCCATGTACGTCAATCTTTGGGTCTCTACAGTTGGTATCAGAAGAAAGGATTAGTCATCCTTTGGAAACGGGCATGCGAAAACATTAGTGAGATCCCTAGAGATATTTCTAAGGTATGTCTAGGGATTTCCCTAAGGATAAGTATACGTATAAAATATAGTCCTAGAACTACGTTAACGATCATAGAATTTATCCTAAGATGTTAGATATTGTGGATACTCCCCATTTACTATGTTGTTTTCCCTAGTAAGATTTTTGCCTCTCACACTATTCTTTTTGGGTTTTAGAAAATGGATGGAAACAAGAAAATTCATGATAATGGAGGATATGACGGATAATGGAATGATATTCTTCATGAGACACCAAATGAAACGGGATTTGGAATTCCAAGCATCATTATTATGCCTAATCAACAATCTCATAATATTATCAATAATCTCAACTTTGGTAAGTTTCCCGACTCAGATAATAAGAGAAAGATGGAGTTTCATGATGATCGTAGTGGAAAAAAAGTTCAATTTCCCTCATGTAAATCATGTGGGAAGAGGCATCGAGGAGATAATTTCAAGGGAACTGGAAGATGCTTTGGGTGTGGAAAAGAAGGACACAAAGCTAGTATGTGAAAAGGAAAAGGTTCAGTTAACACCATGGACGAGGATAATGGTATTGCTACGACATCTACAATGGTTAAATGTTTTAAATGTGGAATGTACAGGCATTATGAAAACCAATTCCCTAAGGTAAAGTCTCATGAAGAGAATCAGTACGGTCGTATGGGTAGTATTTATGTTGATGATGATGAAGAGACTACAAGTGATATGTGAGAGGAATGAATTGTTGATGCTCGGTAAATGGTTTAAGAATGTAGTAGAATTATTACATGTTTATCAACTGTAATGTTGTATAAGTAATCTCACGGTACTATGGAAAAAAGAGACATCTAAGGATTGTTACACTGTTGTCTTTCCTAAGTTCTGAAAGTGTATGATTAATGGTATTAGTAACCATGAAAGGTTATTCAGATATTTTTGGAAAATAAATGATATTCACATAATGAAGGGATAAGGAGAAAATTAAATGTTTGATAGTATTCATGAGCTCATTAATGATATAAGGAGAAGGTTATATCATGGTTTGAGTATATAGAATTTTTGGATTGTGGTATGTGGAAAGAGTTCACTTTTGAAAGCATTCATGTTTTCACTAATGTTCAATGGGTATTCAATTTTTCAAGATAACACATGATTAAGGTATTCACATGATTGGAATGTGACCAACAATATATATATGGGGGATAAATGACGGTATTCACCTGCTTGGTTGATGAAATTTCAAGTAATCGTTTTCTTTATACTATGAGCTTGGACCGAAGTATTTTAGATAAGCCTAAAGATTGGAATGGATTATGTTGGACATATGCTAGTATTGATTAAGGATATAACTTTTTTCGATATTACTGATGGGATTTTATAGTAATGTAGTTTTAGAAAAAGGACAACCTGCAGGACGGGTGACAACCCATCGCGTCGGACAAGGCTGTGGGAATCGAACCCCCAACCGAAGTGCGACTGACCTTTATCGCCTACCACTGGCCTACATGAAGTCCCTGTTTAGTAGAATTTAGTTTTATTATATTAAGTAGTATAATATAAGAAGTATAAGTCCATTTTAGGAACCATATATGATTAATCTCATTATAGATGGACTTATGTATTTTTTGATAACTTTTCTAACCTTTTGTTTGAGACAGATGGAATGACCCATCATTCTATCGCATGATCTGCTAACACATCACGAATGAAAAATTCAACTTCATTTCTTTAAGAGATGAATTGGAAATTGTCCAAAGAACGATCAACAGTGAGTCTATACCAAAATCATGAAAGTATTTCTTCAAATTCCAATTTCATCAACATTAGGGAAATGATCTTGAAAACCAAAAATATTGTCCTATTGATATTATATTTGATGAATTATATGGTAACTTAGATCATCAAAAATCTATGGATTTTTGATTGTTGGATTTTTCATATCCATGTCCTCTACCACTCTCTATCAGAACATGATGGTTAGATTTATCTTCCATATCCATATTTTCACCTATGTTCTCCGATGTGGAAACCCATTGATTAGTTAATTTGGATAACCGTTACATTTCATACTTTATTTTTTAAAGCCATGTTTTGGTAGTCCTTTTTACGATGTGGGTTTCTATTAGAGAAACTTTCAAGTACTAAACCATTTACAACCCCGACGAATTTCGAGGGCGAAATTCATTTTAAGGGCAGTAGAATGTAACACCCTGAGATTTTATGAAAAAAAATTCTTTTTAATTTCATTAATGTATTGTGTTGTACGCTACACCAAAAGGAGAATACACAACACGCATCACTGACTTTCCTTGAATTACACGCAATCACGACCTTCCTCGATAGTGTATGTAGTACGCAATAACGAGTTTCACTAAACAACGATATGTTATTAAAATATTATTAAAACTAGCCATTATGAATATAAATATCCACTTTTTTAAATTTTATTTTTAAAAATAGACTTCATTTTTGGATTCGAAATATCGAAATTAGCTTTGGGAGAAATTTTGGTACTTTTTGGATAACTTTAGTATTTTGATGAATAGTGAAAATTACTAAATTGTAATTCAAAAAACCTTTATCAATCGAAATAATTAATAGTGATAAATTATTAATTTTAGTGGTTTTAAAATATATTTAGAATATATTTTTACAGTTTAATACAATGTTGGTCATTGGATTTATTTTCACATTTAAACCAGACATAAACAAGTGTCAATATTTTGATAGTTATTATCTCTTAAAAACACGCTATTTTTTTGAAGATGAGATTTAATTTTTAAATTAATTAATGGAAATGATATGTTATGAATTTGGTAAAATAGACATCATTTTAATTCATAATATCAAATATATCTTAGGCCTAATTTTTGGTACTTTTCTGGAATCATTCATTTTTTTGATGAATAGTGAAACCACTATGTGGTAGTTTAAAAAAATGAATTTTTCATAAAACTTAATTTTACCGCTTCTGTGAGTGGAATTTCAAAAATCCAAGAGACACGGTTGATATCAGTAAGTAATATGTGGTTCAATGAGATGAAAATAATTTTTGGTGAATAGTACCTTTTTACTTTTTTTTACGATGGTTAAAAGTAAATAGGGTAATTAAGGGTAAAAATGTTATTATTATTACCCTAACACATGTCCTAATTCTATTGGATAAGTGTAATTCGACCAAAAACAACCTTAGGAATAACATATGACCATTTAGGCCTACTTGGATTAGAGTAGGACATTTATTATTAATTTATATAAAGAAGGTTTAAAATAGTTAAAATCAAAGTTTAATAAGAAAATCATTTTTAATATAGGGTTATACATAAGATAAATTCTATTATAAATATTCATTAGAAATATGAAAATATTCCTATATAATGATATTTTATTTGTAATTTTTAGACATTAAATAATTTAATATATTTATGACACAATGATGATGCAGTAATTATCTTAATAATGAAATATTGACATAATTGTTGTTATAAATTCCCAAATAAATGTAATTTCAGACTTTTTATGAATTACGCTAATTTTATAGGTTAATAGGACATGTTATTATTTATTTAATTAACTTTTTTTGAAATAATCATTCTGTTATGATTTTCAAAAAAATCAATTACTAAATAGTGTCAAAATTGACATAAAATAGTTTTTAAAACAAATATTATATTATTGATTGTTATTTTATTACTAAAAATATAATGTTCGGCCAAGATACTTATATCATGATAGGTGTATCATTAATGGACCACTTGGGGGTCACTTGGATGTATATGGTACGTTTATTAACTATATAATATAAAAATACAATGTGACATGGTAAATGTCAATATAATTAACTAAGAGTTAAAACTAAAAGATAAGGTAAATATAATGACCTAAACTTGTCTAAATTCTATTGGAAGAGAGAATTTAGACCCATCCCCACCTTATATTCGAAATAAATCAATTTGGAGCTATTTAAAATCGAATTTGGATTTATAATAAAATAATATTTTTAGTTATTCCAAAGGTGCTCCTCCACTCCATTATAAAAGGGCACCTCCTCCCTATCTTCCTCACACCACTTTGAGCCTTCAAGCTCGAACAACCCTGGAAAAATTCTCTTCTCCAGTTCCCTAGAAACATCCTAGAGGTCCTGGTCTTCTTCAAACACCATTTATAGTTCCCTAAGAGGAAGACTCAAAGAGGCGCTTCAAAGAAGAGGTAATGTCCGTTACTGATTCATTCATCTTTATTTCTTCTTCCACTTCTTATTCTTAGTTTGTTTCATTAGGAAGTAATAACATCAGTATCATTCATATACTGATATGTTATTATAAGTATGAAACAACCTTATTTCACCATCTATCCATCGTACGGAAAAAAAATCACTGCGCGTGCGTACGTATGGAATACCGTATCCACGCCATGGTGTAATCTATTTTCCACCGCCACCTTACATGGATGGATATAATGGTGTACATAATAACTATATATGATTATTGTAAAATGATATTTATTCTGAAATAGTATACATACACTCCAATACAATTCCATGATCATGAGAACGATATCATCGCTCGTGCGTACGTACGGACTAACATCTCCACGACGCGATGAGATTCATTCTCCACATTAACCATTCCTGAATGATTATAACATATATATAATAAGTAATCATGAAATATATGACATAATAATGATACTAGATTTATGTGTATATATATGTATGTCATCTACTTAATTCCATTCAACTCAATAAAGAATAGAAAACAACGTTCATGCGTACGTACGGTCTACCGTCTCCATGAACGGTGTATTTCTTTCCATTTACTGATCTATTATATATATATATATTCTAAATATATATTATATATAAATAATGTTTTATATTCTGGAATTAAGTAATCATTATATAAGTAATCATATGAATAATTACAAGTCAAAACATGGACGACAAATGAAACGATTTTACCCAAAATGCTCTTTAACATTGAATTTACAAAAGAACGAGTAATATAAAGCCATAAGTGAACCATATATGATATCATAACAATGACTATGATTATGGAATATGTCAATGAGATTATTTAGATCATTATACAGTAGTTTTGGACACTTACAAAGCAAATCAGACCTAAGGTAAGGGAAATATCACAATCTCATTTTTATCCAAGATTGTTTATAATTTTGTATTTACTGGGGTGTCTTTTATCATCCACATCTAGGTTTCCTCAATATGTAATATTTATATCCTTATAAAATCTTTTATATCCATTTTTACCCTTCTTTTAGTTTTTAGTAAAAGATATGAAAGAATCTTTTTTTCATTTTTCATACGAGGTACTTTTTTTGACTTTTCCAACAAAAGTATGAGAAGAATGTTTTTTTAACTTATACGGCATGAAAGGATTTTTACGGATTTATAATGCCTTATTTTCATGAAGATTCATCAAAAATATTTCATGACTACTTTCAATAAAATCCTTTTTAAAAAAAATTCATTACATTTTGTGAAAAGAAAATGATTTTAAAGAAGAAAGGATATTTTTCTCAAGAATTTATTTCAAGTGTTTTATCAAAACCATTTTCCATATAAAATGAAATTATTTCATATGTGTATGTTTTATGTATAATTTCTCTTTTATTTACATGGTTTCACTTTTCTTATTATGAAATTATATCCATTTGTTTTATATGGATTATGAAATGATGGGATGATGTTTATGAAAACCATTTTATTCTTTGGGTTATGATGAATGTTTTAAGTTTATTTTGTGGCACAAGTAATAATGATTTCACTATGAGAGTGGTGGGACCTATATCTCTCTCCAATGCATTGGGTAAAGATTTATATCTCATGAGATAGAAATGGATGGAACGAAAAGTTAAACCGGTTCAGTAATATAGGACTGGAACAAGGAGTGAACTCGATTCAGAAAGGGACTTTGTCCACTAAGATGGTCTTGGCAGCAATGCCTTGGCTACTATGGAAATCATATCATGTGCTTAATGGTTTCCACAATTACATGTTTTATTACCATGCTATTTTATCATTCTTAATGTTTCATTTTGATCTATGCCTTGCGTACTTCTATGTTTTATGTCATTTATCAAGCTTTTGATGTTTAAACATTATTTTCATGTTTTTAAGTTCAAATTTTTATGGTATGTTTTATTTTATCCATTATTACCTTTACTGATCATTTGAGCTCCCCCTTTTTATGTTTTCATTTCCCCAGGATATAAAGAAAGGTTATTGGTAAGAAAAAAAGGGGACGATCTTTATAGGAGATGTTGAAGATCTTTCACCACGATTAGAAGATTACGTTCCATGTTTCTAAAGACACTAAACTATTACGGTCCTTATGTGTCTGTTTTTGTTATGTATTAAGTTTTCCTCTAAAGTAATGTAATGTCCATGTACATCAAGCTTTGGGTCTCTACATCAGCCCTCATCTTGTGTCTGAACATGTACCATGTTCATTTAAACAATTAAATAAAAATTTAATATTTATAGGTCTCGTGAGGCATATCCAATACTAACATCACCTCAGGATAGTATAAATACTGAAGCTTCAAATATGAAATATGGAAACCATGATTAATGATATTTGATAATGAATTCCAATTATAAATACCAAGGTGACGTAGAACTCAGTTGTCCCTAACACAGATTTTACATTATCCTGAAATGGGGTTAGAGTGAATCCATGGAGCATCGTCAAACCAAAATGTGGCAATACCATGTACTTGTTGACTGACCAAGGTAAAATAGGGCTATGTAGAGACATGTCCTGAGGGATTTTACTGTGGAACATACTTTTCAATTTTGAATCGACCGAGTATATTCAAGGAATCCTATAATGATAATAAATGGATCTTACATTGTCATACCAGGAACCCCATAATAGATAAGTATCTGGATCTAGGTGGGTTTCATCCCAATAAATTTGTATCCTTCAATTAGAATGGGGTTCATGAGTTCTCCTATAATTCTATAATAAGAATCGTTGGAGTGTGTGAGTCATTCCATTCTAATTTTATGTTGAAGTCATGTTATATTTATTTATTTTTCAATCCATTCCTTTCATTAGTTTGATATGGACATGTATCATGAAATTATTTTACCAAACCTTTCCTTTCATTAATGTGACAAGTATAAGTAGCATGCAACCTTATAATTCATATGAGTAATATTCCATATTAATGTTTCTTTCTTATGCCTCCCATTAATGTCGTAAGGGGTGCTACAGATATGCGACCTACTATTTATTTATATTAAATATGATCGAGAAATATAATTAATATACATTCGAATTCACATATCATATTTCATTATCAATTGGAAGAACATACCTTATGTTGGTAAAGTGGTGATAATACATTGTACATTCCATTATAAAGTTATTAATATAAATAGTACTATTAATATTGGATGCATACCCTTATGATGTTCAAGCTAAAGTACTCTCGAACGGTGGCATAATCAAGTAAAAACACCAAACAGAAAATATGAAATAACCTTTGACATGGGATGGATGGAGTTATGGTCATAGTGACCAAAAAAAATCAAATGTATAAAAATTCCATATCCATATTGTTCTAATGAGAATACTAATGGAATATAAATTATTTAAATAGCACCCAATGAAATTAGTGGGACCCACATGACAAATCTGAAATAAACTAACATGGAAGATGAGTTATAGACTACACAACATGGGGTCTTATAATATTTATCCATCGATCCTTTCTATTGATTTGGATCGGATTAGACTAGATCAATGAAAAAGGGAAAAATAATAATACCCAAATATCTTGGTTTGGAGAAAAAGAGAAGGATAATGGCTCAAGAGGACTCGAGTACCTACCACTGCGTATCCCACATGATGAACGAGATCCCAACCAGATCGTGAATGAAGGATATCCTTAAATCCCATGATTTGATCTTCAAAAGTCCCCAAATTGAGAGAGAAGTAGGTTATTCCTTAATAAACTCAATTTATGGAATATTGAGGCGGATTAATAAATAATTAATCGAACTTTTGTAAAATTAGCTTGTGCATGTTTGTTTGCATGGTTTGGAAAAACCTTTTGCAAACTGTGTGAGGTTTTATATGTATAAGGGTCACATTAAATGGCTATGATTCATGGTTATTCACAAACTATGATAAGTGGTTCTTCCTAGAAATTTTAGTCTTCATGGTTATCTATACCATTTTCCAACCAGGCACTAACCATCAAACTAGCCCATATTACCAAAAAATGGATTTTGGGCTCCAAACATTCACCAACCACCCATGATACTTTTACTAACTAAAGGGGAATCCATATTATATCCATGGAAGAGATTTATACTAAAAAGTAAAGTAATATGTTAAAAAGAAATCACCCCCTCCCCCCGAGTTCCCCTTCCAATGGCGGAGAATCACTACTTGATAACTATTCCATCAACTGAGCATGTATGTCAGAATTATTGTCCCATGTCTCATCTTATAATCATTAGTGCAGCCATTTCACCCATATTATAGGGACATATATGCTTCATAAATCCTTATTTCTCCAGTAAATGATGTGTACCAGATACTCATCATAGGTTTCATCATAATCTAACTAAAATTCATTGGGATCAAATGTATGAGATAGATCACCATGATACTGGATATGTAGTGAGACATGGAAGACATCATGCGTGGCACGGTGCATTTAAGGTAGTTGCAACTGATAGGCTACCAACCTGACTCTTTCCATAATTTCAAATTTTCCTACATAATGATCCAACAACATCCCATAATTTTTTAATAATTTATACACTATCCTGGGTGATACCCAATGGAAAAAATTATCCATGACATCAAACTGTAGAGGTCGTCGATGATAATTGGAAAATGAATTTTTATAGACTGAGTAGTATTCATACACATTCCGATTATTCAAACATACTTATAGTCTCCTAAATTGGATGAGGACCTAGTTGGGTTTCATCTCCAACCTCCATCCATCCCATAGGTGAGAAACATATCCTACCAAATTGGTCATCAAAAGAATCCAAATGAATTATTTCCTAAAGAAATTTATTATTAGTGATCATGATGAGACGGATATTTTATCTCATGAACCACTGAAATCTAGAACACATTATTGGATCGTGTCCTCTATAACCAATATCTTCCACTCCAATTATCTATCTTTCTAGTGGATAAAAAATATGCTTAAAAGATTTAGAGTTACCATATATTTATAAAATACATATAAGAATATTGATTTCAAATGGGAATCTCTATCAGAAACGATAGTATGTGGAATCCCCATTAGTCATGTGATCTCATGGACATATAGTCTTCACAGCTCAAGGAAAAAATGTTCTCTCCAATTGGAATATAGTGGCCTACGTTTCCTAGTATCTAAATGACTACCGATATAACATCACTAACACTCGGTGACATTGGTAAGATGACTACAAAATCCATAGCAACATATTTCCATTTCCATTTGGGGCAAGATTCATTTTTAGATAGCGTGTAGGTTTCTACGGATTTGCCTTAGTCGGCTGATAGTTTGAAGACATAAAGATAATGCATGAATTTTTTTAATGGTTGGGGTGAAGCCTTATTTATTATATAATACAAATACCTTTTTTAAATTGGATAGAGGGAGGCTCATTACATAGCTTCAAGGAAAATGACCAAGTGGTCTAAATACATGGCACAAAAGCCCATTTTTTCCCCAAAGAGCCCTTTGGTGAATAGTCCTACTATAGTACCTGAGCTGCTATAGTATACTCTACAGTACCATGCCCCCCCAGTTCCTGCTATAGTGCCTCCACCATTATAGTGCAGCCACTACTACATTTTCGTCACTTCTAAAGTACTAATACATTGACCTACTATAGTACTACTACAGTACGGAGAAATTATTCCCTGGCCGCATTTGATCCTAGGTCGTTTGGATGAAAACCTTGAACCTTTTCCACTTGGGTACGGGCTCGTTGGATGATTAACAGTGTAATATGAAGTTTCACTCCAAGGCAACAATATTGGGGTTGCATATCTCAATAAATATTCGAAATGTCTATATGAGCTTCCCACTCAAATGAATGGGAATCTTACATATTATCCTCAGTTATATCAATATGTACCCCAACATGTCCATGAATTCATAGGATGTCATCACTATGTACAGACCAATTTGGAGGCGATTTATTTCTAGATATACTCTTAGAGAGAACCATGAGATCATTATCTAAACATTATATAATCTTCTCCTTCTCAAGGAAGGAAGAGGTAACTATCAAGGATGAGTGATACAATTTCTAATGAACTATAGGAAACTCTAAAAGTATATTACAAAAGTGGGCCATTATCTTGTATTCATCACTGGCTTCCCATACTGCATGTTAATGTGTTTTCTTTCTTTGTGGATTTGAAACCAAATTTCCATTCCTATGCATATATGAAAGCTCAAAATCCCTGGATTGAATATATTCAACACATTATCATTGTATAAGGTTCATGTCTGATTGGGAAAATATATATCTGAGGCTCTTGTCATTTGTGTACACAACAAATCTCTCACCTAACAAATAGTGTCTGGATCTATGTAATGCAAGGAAATCTAATCTTTTCTCCAGTTGGTTTGTTGGGTAATTTCACTCATGAGGAATCAACTTCTAATATACATATAAAAAGAATGTGCCTTCCATTTAGGGTACTATTCCTAGGCCAAATCCTAATGAATCACAGGAGAAGATATAATCTATAACTGGATTTGCAGTAATCATGAATTGGTGTCGAGACAAGCCGCCATTTCTGCATTTGAAATGAATTCTCATATGCTTTTGATAAAAGGAACATTACACCCAACATTGAATTACTGGTTAGAGGTGAAGAAAGGAAATTTATGTCTTCTGTAAAACAAATGTAATATC
The DNA here is from genome assembly GCA_963277665.1 of Viscum album. Lineage (NCBI taxonomy): Eukaryota > Viridiplantae > Streptophyta > Magnoliopsida > Santalales > Viscaceae > Viscum > Viscum album. The sequence goes on from OY728137.1 coordinate 532,049,375, forward strand.
CAACCATCAGTATGAATCCTCGTCTATCAAACATGTTCTTGGCATGCTCATAGGAAACAACCACACTCACATTTTATGGGTCCACATATACTTTTAATTATGACATTATATGACATAATATGGAGAATATTTTGATATATAAGTGGCACTTAGCAAGATTTTCATAAAGCTGATGCTCTATCAGTGTACTCATTATGGTGTCAAGACATTTTTCATGGTCTCTATGATTATGAAAATACACAATGATGTAATACCAAAGACCTCTAAAAATTTTCCAAATAAGGATGGGAATCCCTATTCATAAAATCCACAAAAATAGAGGGTTAATTCGTATGACTGAACGACATAACAACGTACTTATTAAGACCATACATGCTATAAAAGCTGAATGAGTTTAATTTTATTGTTTGACTCATACCTGATGATAAAAAAATATTAGATCGATCATGGAGAAGTCCTTTTCTCTTGGATCTATTAGAAGAGATCATCGATTTGAGGTAGTGGATATTGGTTCATGGATGTAAGATGGTTCATATTTATATAATCCATACATTGATGTATGGTTTCATCCACCTTATTGGAAAATAACATGGGAGAACACTAATAAGTTGTACTAGGACATATGAAGCCTTTGGACTCAAAATCCTCTTACTGCCTCTTGAGTTCCTGAATCTCTATAGATATCATCAAGTATGGTGGAATAGAAATTGGTGCTGCTCCATGAATAAAAACAGTTGTAAACTCTTCCTCTATCTTAGAAGGTAATCCATAAAAATCATCAGGAATTTCGTCCTTGAAATGATCAACTATTGGGGTAAAATCATCTTGATGTAAACCCTGATCCTTCATGAAGTGATTTTGATTATAGGTAAAAACTCAACCTAAACCATGATGCTCTGGTCTATATCATCAAGTCATAACATCCCACTCACCCTTATGTATATTAATTATACAAATTGGTGATGTAAAATATACCCTATGAATATAATAATTTACAAAATCATGATATCAAACCAACCCGTCCATTCTGATAATGACATAAAATAATATAATTATGATAACAATAATGTCCTGTAATATAGGTTATCTGTCTACGTCAATGGGAAAGTACCTAAAATGGTCCATTCCCTCTGTTCATACCCATAACATCTTATCAAGGTTCATTAAATAATAGTAATATAGTATCTATACTTTGAGACATTCCATGATAGATACAGATATAATATAAATTGAATCACCTATATCATATAAGTCTTATTTTAAATAAGATGGAACAAGGATAGTACATCGTACAATATATGGTCCTACATCCCGATCCTCAGGTATCAATTTTATTTCACAAAACTAACCTGATCCAGGACATTTTTCAATAGACAGAATACTATAATCATAAATTATATGTTGGTGTTGATGTTGATCTAGGGACTAGCTACTAGTACCATAACCACCTCCACGTCCAGACCTATCCGGGATAACCGAACTCCCCTCCTGACATGTCATAAAAGAAACTTCTATTGAAAGTAGAGCTAGTGTAGATCATTTTCCTCCCGAAGCCAATGGAAAGGTCCTAAACAAACATTATAAATTCCCTATATTACCACAATATTAACACACTATTGGGTCTATATCAAACTAAGCCATAGATTTCCCCTATCATCCACACTGATGACATTATTTCAGGCTATAGAAATAGATACTCTTGTTGTCACTCATCTGATGAGATTCCTTGAAGGAATGCTTCCGACCACTGGAAGATCTACATTCCTGACGCAACACAGTTCCCTTATTATATGTACTATTTTTGTCACTGAGGTTGATCTTAGTGATAATATCATGATGTACTATTCTAGAAAAAACAATCAGGCGAAAGACATTCACCTGTAGATGGATTTCAAATTGGAGTCAATCATCAATGCTTTTGTCATATGAAAGTCCATCACATTATAGAAGTCTTCCAACGTGATGGTAATCCATGAAATATGATGAATTATACATGATTGACATGGATCCCTACATGAGATACATGAACTCAATTACTCTATCTTCTTTTACTGTCTTAGGAATGAAGTGATCATAAAAGGAAGTCTTGAAATCATCCCATTACATGGCTTGATGCTGACCGGTCTGGGTAATCAAATCCCACCAGTGCATTGTTGAATCTTGAATTATGTACATGGAATGAATCACCCTTCTCTTTGAAGTCATATCTTGAATCTCTATGATAAATAGTGTGGATTCTATCCACGACTCAACATCAAATGAACAACCATCCACTGAGAATGTATCATGATGGAACTGTTGGAACTGACTGGTCAGATCAACCATCATAGGTTCATGTCAAGGATCACCACACATGGACTATGATAGACATAAAAACTATCATGAGCATATTAATAGATGCCCATATTGTGTGCAATAGTTGGGGCCTTGAGTTGAACTCTTGGAGGTAAGTTTGGCGAATCATGGCCCACCACGTCTACTACATAGTCATCGCCACCCTCCAAGTATATGATACAAGGAATTTGTAGAATCATTTGTCCAAAAATTATAAGGGCAACCCATTAAAAAAATTAGAATCAAGGAGAAACATCACTAGTGTATGATTAACGGAATTAAACTCCCTTCTAAAGGCTTGCTACCCTCAATACCTACTTTGACTACTAGTAATTAGTATGTGGTCAAGTATAAGATTCATTTTTTTTAATATTTAGTTTATCAGTTCATTCGTTTACCATTCATAAACATGAATGTATGTGATATGGATGTTCAACCATTACATTTTAGATTTCATGTTTCACTTTATAATGGATTTCCATTTCTGATGAATTATTTCCCACACACCTATAACTAGAAAGGACACCCATTTATTTATAGAATAATGGCCTGACATAGTAATGTAATCAGCCAAAACCATGTGGGCCCACACACCTCATGAATTGAGATATGTAATAATTTAATAGCAGCCAGGTGTAATACAAGAATGAGCTAACTATCATATAATCACACAATAATCACATACATATCATTAAATGAAATATAGTGAGATGTACCTATGTGGCATGGCGATATGCCTGACAAGTGAATTCTAGGTTCCTATAATGTTGCATGTAAAATTCACCTTTACCTAATATCATCAAGATAAAGATGAATGAAAATCCTCAAACAGTGTAATAATCAACAACAACACACCACATGTGCATCACCTAATGGTAAAATAATTTCATTACTTTAGGTAAGAGAAGAATGTCATTTATATTTTTTTTACATTGTTTTTAACCTGAACATGGGTTCATGATTCCCAAAAATGACATATCCACAAGTACCAAGAATTCATAATCTATAATATATTGTCTCAAAATATTAAATAATTAAATGAAAAAAAAATCCTCTAATACAACTTTGTGAGTCCCTGAACTCGGATTCCACATAATGGTTACCCCGAGCCTGGTGGGCCACATGCCCTTAAGTGCATCTCCCAGAATGAGAATGTCTACAGGCTAGCAGCGTGGGCCTATGGTTTTTCAATGGGGAGAGAATTCCATTATTAACAAAGTAGAGCACAATGGATAATTGTATGTCTGGTTAAATATTATATGAAATATAATTAAATAGAAGGGACATAAAAAATAGGGACAATAGTTACCATAGATGAAACAACTGTAATAACATTCAGCATTTGATGACATATCATTACACTCGAAAATATGAATACATGAATAAAAGATAGAATGAATAACCTATTCCACATATATATAAATGAAATAAATTACTTTCCCAAGAATCTGGAGATTCAGCTCAGTCATCTTCTATCATGATACATACTAAATAGAAAGCAATCAATTGTTTCAAGTCATATTCGTCCCTTTGTCAACAATTAACCCATTGTAATCTACATTGGGTACCAATTTACACATTTAGAGGATGTGAGATAAATATCATTGGGATGAAAAAAAATAGTTTCAGTAACATCCAATCCTTGTAATGTAAATGTAATGGTGTGAATGCATGTATATATAATTTGAAGTAGTACAAAGTAACAAAATACCCAAGTACTTGTTTCATCACTTAGTTGATGTTTGAACATGTTCCCAGTTCTTTTAATCATGTTATTACAAATTTTATATTGATATATCTCTTGATTCATATCAAACACTGAAATAACCTCATCATAGTATAAATAGTGAAGGTTCCAAGCTGTAATAATGAAACCGTGATTAGTGATATTTGACAATGAAGTCCCAATGTAATAAATATGGTAACATGCACCTCAATGGTCACCAACTATGTAATAATTGTATCATGTAATGGGATAATAATTTAATCAATGGATAATAGTCCAAGTCATTCAACAATGGGGTTTTTATCAATTCCAAGGTTATTGACCAAGTTAAAATGGGGCTAAGCAGAGATCGAGCTCGATGGGCTTCAACCCTGAAAAATACTTGTCAATGCTGGATCCAGGGAGTGTATACAAGTAATCCTATAATGATAATTAAATAATCCTATGTTACCATATATGGTATCCAAGAATATTAAATTATTGGAAAATAGGTCGGTTTCAATCTTTGAAAGTCATATCCTTGAATCAGAATGGTGTTCCTGAGTGTTCTTGGCTTTTACCAATCTGAATCCAAAGAGATCTTGAGTAAGGATATTTCTATTTGATTATGATGTCAGGTAATATTTTTTTTTATTATTTTACGTTCATTAGTGTGATAAGGTCATGTACCATTTAAAATTTTGTTCAAGCCTCTCCATTCATTAGTTTGATAAGGTCATGTACTATGGATCCTTCTTAATCATGTCATCTGGTTGTAGCCTCAGCTTTCTTTATTGTTGTAATGAAAAATAACATGCTTCCGTTTAATCCATTTGGGGCATATTACATATTCAAGGTTCATTAATCTATCTTCCATTAATGTGGTTAAGGGTGATATAGATATTCATTATACTATTCATTCACAATCATTACAGTCGAGTCATATACATAATATACATGAAAATTCAAATTTAAAATTTCATTATCAAATTGAAGAACATAAATTATGAAGGTTAAGTGGTGAAAATATATGGTATGGTATATTATAAAATTCTCACTATAGAAATTAATTTAATATTGGAAATCTTACCCTTAGTATGGTATTCTACCCAATTTTCTAAACTAACTTGTAAACGGTCTTGGTGGTAAAGGTACCATGTACCTTAAAATCATGTATTCCAATAATCAATCATTTACAATATAAATTGATTTATTATTTATTATTATTATCTATAACATTTTTCTTTTGAATTTATATATGTATGTATTTAATTCTAAATATATTAATTAGTGGAATGTGTTTTGATCTTGTAAATTACCATATTTATTCTTACTTTTAGTGATATTTGTATAAATTGGTGTCTTAGTTATTTTCCATTCCCTGTTAATTTCATCTCATTTATTAATTAGTTAATATTCTTTACATGCCCTTAGGATGAATATGAGGTCACCCTTATGTTTTTTCCTTTCCACATGTTATAAAAAATAAATCATTGAATATTCTTTCAATGGTGTTGTAAATTTTATTTTTTTAGGTATTATGCTCTATTTTAACAAATCAATGTGTCATAATTTTATTCTATGTAACTTTAAAAATATAATGTTACTGGAAAATGGATTTGGGATTCTCAGGGCGGGTAGTTAATATAGAATCATATGAATTTTAATAGAATCCATTAAAACAATTAATACAAATCAATTATTAGGTAACATACAAGAATATATACTTTTATTAAAATTAATGTATAACATACTATAATTTTTGAAACATAGAGATTATGTAGGAATTTTTAGAATTATATCCATGTCTGGATAGAAAAATTTCAGGTGGCTCTATCATAGAAATACCATGGGGTAAAAAATACAAAAATGTGTGTCATTCATGACTAAATAATAATCAAATACACAACAATTGGCCTTATTTAACACCTATATTGAAAATCATAAGGGATAGACAAAGGATACTTCTTGTATTCATCACAAACCACTATAAATAATTTTTAAATAAATATATCCCTAAAGAATCCTTGTTTAAGATTATGAGATTAAATATTATTATACCGGCTAAATTTTTTTGGATTTATTCAATATTTCTAATTATATAAATTTAATAATTTTAGGAGATACATTAGTATATTACATTTTTATAAATGGAAGCTAGAAAGAATAATTTTATCAATAAACATGTTCAATGTAGAGGTGTCCACATAAATAAATTCAATGTAGCTTCTATTGGAACTGAGTATGTTATGGATATATTTGGGATGTTGAATTAAGCTATTATACATAACATTTATTAGATATATAGACTTGTTCCACAATGGAATTCTATAATAATGGTTCTATTTATGCTAAAAATTCCACATCCAATAGTGGGACTATTAATCCAAATATAGATTATAAATGGATAATATATTTAGAGAATATATTTTCTATGTTGGGATGTGGTGTAATGGAAAATATTATAATTATAATATATTTTCTAAAGGATGATGCTGATCAATGGATGTTATTGATCAATAATACTAGGGAATTTTTTTATAAAATTCATTGAATGGAGATCATTTAAGGAGCCACTCTTCAAAAAATATTTCCCTATTGTTTGTTAAATTGAGATGAAGGAAATTTCCCTTAGTTTAATGAATGATATTTAAGACTATGTTTAAAATTTTGGAGGTACATTTCCAAGTCTATAATGGCATGCTATAGATTTCAAATGGAACACAAAATGTAGGATTAGACATTTCATTTAAGGACATAATTTGAGTCTCCAATGGGTGTTGCTGACTCAAAATTTTTATTCTTATGAGGAAACAGTTTTATGTTCTTTCATGTTTGTTATCATATTCCCTATGTCATATATAATTATATGTATGTAATTGAAGAATAAAATAAAATAAAAAATTGAAAATAATTGGCGTGGGTGAAAGAAAAAATTTCTCACATAGGAAAATAATAAAAAGAATTACCTATGGAAATTCATGAAAGGATTGGTATTATGTTATATGTTTGAAGAAAAAGTTCACCAGGAATGAAAATGGATGAAATTAAACGTTTCTATTTAGTGCTACATATTCAAGGATTTGGGACACTATGAACATGAATGCCGGACAATTCATGGTAATTTTTCTTAGAAGAATATATGAGGTATGGTCTAGCTTCTGATATTTAAATACTTGAAGATGTATTATTATATATCTATTATATTTGGATCCATGTATAATTTAGTAAAATTATTTCTTTGATTTTATGTTGGTTATGTGTATTATATAATATAAAAGGATTATATGATAGAACATTTTCATCAAGTATTCAAAAGTAAGTATTGATCGATGCATATGACCAATAAAAGTGAGTTGGTATTAACTTATTGTTTTTGGAAAATAAATGTATGAGGTAATGATAAGAAACAATATTTTATTAATTTTGGGATAATTATTATTGGATAAATAAATGATTTTTAATAAAAATGTAAATTTCATACTAACTACCACATTGAAACTTATTCAATAGTTTTAGCTTTTAATTTTCTGGAAGATAAATAATTTTTTTCATTTTTTGTGTTAGTTTAAATTTAATTTTGTATGAGGATTTATATATAATTTTATTAGATCTACTTATTATAAAACATTTTATTATTAAATAAGTACAAATATTGGAATATGGGACCAACATATATTATTTCACTTATATAAACAAATGATGTAATTGTATTAAATTATATTCATAGATATTGAAATAATTTCTCAAAAATAGAAAAAATGGTCATTATAAAATTATTTAACCAATTATATTCATATATGATGATATCCAGAAATATTATTACGACCTATTGTTTCTAGTGTTGTGTTCAACAACATTATATTGAAGACGTTCTCAATATCTCTCCATCAAAATATGATGGTTATATTTCACTTCTATCTCTATATTTTAACTAATAATCTCCAATTACAATGCACATTTTTGTTGTAACCATCCAATTTCCATTTAATAATTATTAACAAATTGATTTTAGTATCGTTTAAATATTATTTTCTATAATATAATTTTTAAATGTCAAACTTTTTATTATTGATGTAATGTTTATATTCTGAGGACTCAGTTTAAATAAGTAAGTGAAATGTAATAACATAAAGGTATAAGAGATGAATATTTTATTTAATTACATGTATAACACTCGACTCCATTAATATAGAGGAATATAATTTCGTGACACTTTACATACATTTAATATTGTAAAATAAATCTGTTCTAGAGATTTTAATTAACACAACACTGAGTCAGATTGCACTACACAAAATACCGATTCTAACTGAACTACAATATATTATTATTATGATATTATTTATTAGTATATATCATAAGAGTTATTTGGATATTATTAATAGGATTAAATTTATTTTGAAAATATATGGTGGAGTTTATTATATAGAATTTAAAAAGAAACAGTATAGGAACGAATTGAATAGAAAGAGATTCTCTATTATATTTAAAATTAAGTTTTATAATAAAAATATTAATTACTATTATGTAATTATATTAATTAAATATATATATATATATGAATATATAATATACAATCAAAAATTTCTTATACAAATCATATATATTTTATAGTAATAATATAAGAAGAAATCAAATAATACAGTTAAATATTGCATTTTTAATGAAAAGGAGTTTTTTGTCTCATTTTAATAGATAATCTATTTTATATACTAATTTTAAAACATTTATAAAATTAATATGAAAAATAAACATCATTTATTAACCAACAACATAAAATTTATCGAATGGTTCATTTTTGGTATTTTTCAGAATTTATTCATGTTTAATGAATGATGAAAACAACAAATATAGATTCAATACTATTTCTCATCAATTTTAATTATATAATTAAATTATATTTAAAATTTATTTTAATGTGAAATTTGATAAATTATATATATTTTAATCTAATTATGATGTTTTAATCAATTTTTTTTATAAAAAATTGAAATAGAACATTTCAAAAAATTGAATCTTTTGACACTAAAAACCACATTTGTTGTCATGTATACAAGATTAATTTTACATTTTCTTCTACCAATTATACGAAATGAATTTTGGAGATGGGATTACATATTTTTAATCATAATAAATCTTAATTTTAAATACAATCATCACATTTTTACCAAAAATATTAGTGATAGTTATTGAAATTCATTACATGGATTAAGAGAATATTTAACTCAATAGAAAACTAAAACATAAATATAAAATTCAAAATGACCTATATAATTCTATGAATTACATTTTATGGCCATAGGTCCACCATGTAATCCATTTTGTTGAATTTGGACCATTATTTGATCCATATTAAATGGGAAAAAATGGTGAGTAATTCATATTTCTAAAATTTACAAAAATGTAACTCCTACCACTAATTTCTTTTTAATAGATGATTATATAATATTTTATGTATAATAAATAAAATAAAAAAATTTAATCTATTTTATTCTACCAACCCTATCCCACACTTCTATCTAATGGGTAAATAAATTACCATTCATGTGTACGGTGGACTGCCACCTCACTAAATGATGTCGATCCTATTACCATTACCACATTTCTTGGATAGAAATTATGACATAAATTATATATATATATATGATATATATGATTTCATTATTATTATTTATTTATTATATAACACATACCCTTCTATTTAAAATTGTATGAGGTTATGATTTCATTGTATGTGGACATTAGGTCTATTGACTCCTCAAAGCGATGTGATTCATTCACACTATAAATGTAATGTATGAAGGATTATTTTTATTGAAATATATGAAATATATGATAAAATTATTATTCTATAATTATAATATTCATTTATTTGATTTAGATTTCATTATTTCAGTTAATATAATTAAATTGAGGTAATTTTCATGCGTATATATGACATGATGTCTCCATAAATAATGTATTTTATTTCATATTTCAAAATATAATGAATTATTTTAAATATATATTTAATTAATATATATGATATTTCAATCATAGTATAATTGTTTTTATGATGAAATCGTGATCTAAAAAATCCGAAAAATAACTGAAATATCAGAACATACTCAGAAAACTATGTATTTAACAATATGAATAGTAAAAAAATTGGATGATTTTTTACAAAAGGGTAATTTTATATTATGTTTTGGATATATGTGAACTATAAAAAATGATTATGGTTATATTATACGTTAATAAAATTACTAAAACTATTATACATGAGTGTAAAAAGTTTTTAAGAACAAAAAAGTAATCCCAGGGTTATGGATTTTCATCTCAATTTTTATATCTGTGAGATTAATGATATTTCCACAACTAAATGTTTTTTATGTAATGTATTTACCACCCATTTAGATATATTATATCATTAAACCTTTTATCTTTATGGTATTTTATGTTTTATATTATCTTATCTCCCTTAATGGTGTTCACTTGAAAACCTTAATGTTGAAGAAGTTATATGTGCAAAATCATAATTTTTGAATGGTAGAATTCTCATGAAACATTAACATAATTATAATAACAATCCATTATAAATAATTTTTATTTTATATATCCATACTCTTATTTTATGGGTATAATTATTTAGTAATTTGTATTAAATACTTTCTTATGGTGTGTTCTTTACAGTTATTTTATTAATATAGGAAATATTTTTAAAGTCTTATGTTTTACTCAATATGGTTATATATTAAGTACCATTAATCAGGAATTTAAAAAATTTATTTTATAAAATATTTATTCACAGTAATAGTGAATCATTGGTGGGGCCCAGTCATTGATAACCCCTTGATTCGTCGATTGTCACATGGGATGAATCAATTGGCCAAATTAGATGGGTATCTAACTGATATGCTAAACATTTTTATAAAAGGTCGTAGAGAAAAAGGTACAACATGCCTATTATAGATAGTGTCCAATAATTATGGATTTACATGGTTGAGAATTCATTTATTATGATTATTATCCTTTATATTTTATCATTGTCATTATCTTTGGATGCATTTGTTTATCATCTTACTGAATTAATGTATACTATTATGTTTATATACCTTTACATATTTATTATTCCATATCGAATTATTTAAATGGAATGTGTTGATAGTTTATTACCATTCCATGTTATTGTATTCCCATTTATTCAGTATCTCTTCTTATTTTAATACACTTATTTTGAAATTGAGCTCACCCTTATTTTGATTTATTTCCCCTATTTTTATTGAATAATTCATTAAAATTCATTCAGTGGTGATGTTCATTTCAATTAATTATATATTATGATTTATTTTATTTTTTACAATGTAATATTGTTATCATATATATAATAATAATTTCCGAAACTAAAAAACTGACTATTCTTTTAGGATTTAATTCCTCTTAAATATGATAATGTAATTATTGTAGACACTAGTTATAGTCTTCTAAGGTTAGATCTTCGCAGTATCTATGAAACATTATTTTATAGGAATTTCCCTAATTTCATTTTTTAGGTTTCCATATAACTTCCCACAATATTTATTATATGTTTGAGTTAAGGGACATGATACATACAAAAGTCACATATACATAGATAACAATACGTAGATTTTTCATGATCCACACTACAAATTGAGTAATTAAGAATTTTAACTCTAAAAAACCAAATATGTCTTCTGTTCGTTTCAAATAACTGTTTTAATCAAGCACCTATAGATTTATGGGGCTATTGTATGTCAAAATTACATGCATATGAACTCATACTATAATATTCATTATGAAGGGATTTCTTATTAATACCATCCCTACTTAACATTATATAATGATTTCCTAAAATAAAATCCACAATTTATAAGTACTTCTGTGAAAAAAATTTATTTAACACGTCATTATTTCGGGACATGGGATAAGTATTCTTCATATGGGATCATGTTTCTCTCCTAATTATTAATCAAAATCTAGGATGATATATCCTTGTTCAATATAATGAGAACTAATCAGCTCACTGTTGGTGCACTAGGAAATATATGTCTTTTTTTCAAATTATCATCCTTCTGGTTCATTAAATCCACCAATTATACTACGGTCATCATATAAGTTAATTGAGATATTGAAGTTGATTTGGGTACAAGTTCTATTGGGAACTATACATCACGATTTATGGGATGTCATAACATACTTTTGGAAACACATTTTCCTATTGCACCACACTAGTAATTTCCTTATTTTAATTCCTTACTGTTAATTTACTCTTTGGGAATGATATGAATCTTTTATAGTCACAAACATGCATTCAATTGGTTCAATTTTCAAAGGTTACTCGTGATCATAATTCAATTTTTACTTTATCAGGGGATGGTTTATAATTGGGAATCATATTTCTCATATTAGATAGTTGAAGTTGTCCTTATATAATGTTATTATTCCCCAATAGAGATGATTATGTGATTCTAAAAATTAATATCATCATAGCATATAACTAGAGAGTATTTTAACACATGGGATGAAATTATATATCCACTATGTTTTTAAACCAAAATCTATACTTCATTGTATCATGGCTGTGATTTAATGGTTCTATAAAACATGTCGCATATATAAAAAATTGTATTACCATAACCATAAATCTATTTGTCCATTTTTTACTAAATACATTATGTTCCATGTACAACATAATTTTTATGCTTCACCAATGTGGTGGTGGTTGAATAAACATTCACATTCTCCCTCATATTTTTTTTTATTCTTATCAAACTAAATGACCCATTGTTTTTGTCTAATTGATTTCATAATTCCTTTTTTTATTATTTTTTAACCAATAAATCACGGTTTCTGTATTTTTTGGTGCCTTCATTTTCTCCACCATGTTGGATGGTTCATTAATTCTCATCAAAAGTAATGTGCATTATGTCATTATATCTGGTGCTTAGATCATTTCATAATTCTATTAAAGTAATTTTTATGATTCCTTTTACAAAATAATATAAATTTTTGTTGTTTGTTAATAATTATTCTATTATTGTTTGATCCTAAAGATTGAAATTCAATCGCCCATTTCTTATCCCCATTTCCAAGGAAAAATTATCAAAACACCATTCATTCATTGAATTAACAACTAAATATTTCCTTTTTAAATTAAAATTGATCATATATCAAGATAATTTTGTTAATTTCATCTCAATCAATGTTTAATATATAATCTATTCTATAATTATTAATAAAAAATATAAAGAATACATTGTGATCATTATGAAATTTTCTAAATATGTTATGACATATTCACTCTCCCCATTTTTATGATTTAATTTGTACGACTTTAAGGGAAATAATTTTGATGAGATATCATCTTATAGTCATGGCACTCCATTTATATAAATTAATATTTGGATTTCTATTATTGATCAGTGTCTTCAATTAATCTTATTATTTTTCTAAATGATAGAGGGACACACTAAAATTTTCCACCCATGAAAAATTAATCATATAAAATAGAATTTATATTGAGATTACACATTGTTCAATGTCATTCTGATTGTAATATTGATTAAATTTTATTATAATTATAATATTACAACAATGGTTGATTTTTTAATCCTACATGGTTGATGTGGGATGTCATAAAAGGGTCATGTTCCAATTCATAGACCGAGAAACCTCTATATGTACAACTTTATTATTTTGAACTATACCTCCTATTGCATTGGGAATATCATTTACAAAATAATTTCATTTTCCCTCAAAGGGTTATGTTCTTCAAATATCAGTTTTCTGATAACATTCTAAAATAAAAAATATATATATAAAAACATACATCATTATAGTATGTATATATAATTTATCTTTATATGAAAAACAATTCAAAGACCATATAATATGTGATACCAATGATTCAAATTGTTATATTCTAATGAAAAACATAAAAAATTGATGAATCTATGATCATTTAAATTAATTTCATTCAAACATGAATTAAAATAATTTATTTAGTTATATATCCTTTATAATTGTATTATAAGTGATTATTCTCAACCAAAGCATAACCATTAGGGATTTATAGCATGGTGTATAGTCTTAGGCATACCCATCATCTTCTGATTGAATATTTACTTTATGTTCAAATATCCTCATTTAGGGTGATTACATTAAAATTTTTCTATTCCATGGTATTATCCACATGAATTTATCCAGACTAGGATGTCAATTATATGAATCCACAGAATCTTCACATTAACAAAAATTTAATCAATATTCATATATTCATATTTATCAATAGGGTTTTATCATGGTTTACATGTTATGATTCCCAACTAATTAAATATTTATCTAATTCAAACTATTGTTACAATCTATTTTACTAAATGAATATAACTACATTTTAAGATAAATAACCCAACATTAATATATTACAAAATGAAATGTTTTTTCTGGGAAAATTATGTCCAAATATTATTAGTAAACAATAAAAGATAAATATCATTAAAAAAATTCATCATATTCCTATGTCAATATCTCTTATTATCCATACTATATGTATTCACATGGGGATAAATATCAATGAATTGTGTGTGGAAAAATCCTAGTAGTGGGTGGAATACAAATGAAGGAATAAAAGATGAAAAAGAGCAGTACATTGATGATGATAATAATAATAATAACCATATCATAAAAAATAGATCGTCTTAATAAGGTGAGTCAACCTAAGGCATGTATCCCTTGGTCAATACCATCTTAAATAAAATTCCCTTTAAGAAAAGGATTGACATCCCGAAGGACCGAATATTTTAGTAGTATTGGTAACCTAAATTAATAAATTATTGTTTAGTTCAATTTTAATATAAACATTAAAGCTTGATATTTTTTAATAAAATAATTATTTCCTATTGAATATTCTTACATATTATTCTTTATATTCATTATAGATACCTATAAAAGGAAAAAATAAGGTTTATATCTAATAATCTATATCAGTTAAGTATAATAGAATATACAATTAATAATTGATAATAATAACCATGGAATGATAAAAAATGACTACATTTATTAGAATAATATATATATATATTGTAAAATAATTTAAAACACCATATATTTTAACAATAACATGACTCTCATAATGTGATAATTCATAGTGAATATTGAAATGTAAATAATATAATAACCAATTAATTTTATTTATCAATTATAAATGAAATGAATCCACATATAATATCAAAGATAGAATCTCATTGATGGTAATAAATATATCATAAATTATTTAAATGATTAAATATTGGATGTTATATTTCCAAGGAACATTATACCTCAACTATTGAGATTTTTGGTCAATGCATTTTAGAACTAATGAATAGAAAACTGTTTCACTATGGTTTTCCAAATGATTCATCTAATGAGACTATAGATGCGTTGAGTGGATATGGGTAACATAGTTCCAATCATATATTTAATTTATAAATAAATCATAATTTATCATCTTATTGATTTAGTTTATAAATAATTGGCATTATTATAAAATAGCAATATTTAGTAAAGAATACAAATTTATAAAAAATCCCTATATACACAATTAATAATCAGTGTGGACAATCATATATTGAATTAATATATATTTTATAAAATATAAATATCCATGATAAATAATATGCTTATTTATGGAAATTTTAATGTACAGTGATTATAGGTGTTTGACATTTTCTACGGAAACATACTCATTGAAAAAATAAAATGTTAAAGTGAATGTCAATATACTTCATTGAAAAAAATCATAAAACACCTAGAGAAAAGAATAAATATGGTATAAATAAAACATTTACACAGTGAAGTATGTATAAAATAAATGCTTTTTTATATTCATTAACAGAAATAACATAATAATATATTTAATGAAATATATGAGGATGATATCATTCTAAATTGTTAAATAATTTTATAAAAGAAAAATCATTTTGAAAATAAATTTATACAATAATAAGTATACAAAACAATTAATTTAATGAATTATATGAATAATATTCTCAAAAAATATATAATTTTAATCATGGAATGGAATCTTTAAATAAATTATTCTCATTATGGTAGGAATTATGTACCACACAAGATAAATATTTCATTATATTCTAACTATAAAAAGGATAGAAAGGTTATTAGTTAAGAAAAAAATTGTTCCTTTCAAAAAAAATTATAATGTGTGAATGGGTTATATTCTAATTAATAAATAATTTTGGAAAATTAAAGAACATGTTACCATTTCAAGAGAATAAGGTACTATAAAAAACATGAGTGTAATGAATATAGAATTTAACAAAAATCGTTTCTTAAATAACTGATATAAGAAAGAGTAATAAAATTGATCTTTTACTTGAAAATGTCATGAATATACAACATATATGATAATAAAATGGGATTTACTAGTAAATTATCAAATAAGTCAGAGTTTATGGATTCGAAGAATAAGCAATCTCGATTAGAATGAAAATGTGAAAAAAAATTACAATGAATATAACATTGATTTGATAATTAATCAATGAAATGAATACATGTAAATATTTTTAATCAAAAAAATTAATTATAAATAAAAAAATATAATTAAATTTCTTTATACACATAAATATATAATTTTAATGATAGTTCATAAGTAATATAACCCATTGAATATAAATTAAGTTATGAAATTATTTACACATGGTAATTTTTAAGTCAAATCCTCATGGTTGAAATAATTAAATTGATAATGTAACAAAAATTATTACTTAATCACGATATAAAATTTTAATGGGGTAGTATATACACAACATAAATGAAATTAGAGAAATAACATTAGAATACTACTCAATTAAATTAAATTTATAAGATATCTATAACCATGAGTTTTTACAGCATGTATGTTAGTTGTACTCCAAAACAATAAACATTTAATAATAATTTAATTTTATAAGAACCTTTTTCATGTTTATTATTTTATTATTTTCAAATATTAAAATTTTATATATGATTACTTAATCAATTTATGTTTACAAAAGTTGATTTGACATTATTAGACTTATATGTGAGAGATGACATCAGAAGGTGAATACTAGAATAATAGGGTATTATTCCAATTTTTTCAAAATATTTGTCATGAAATAAATATAATAATTGTAAAAAAATTATAGTTCTAATATTAATCATGAATTATTTTCATGGATAATTAACAATGTTCAAATCATGGAGACTATAGTTCATATGTATGCATGAGTAACATTTCTATTTTTCAAGAATTATTATATAAGGGTGGTTTATAGTATTCTATATTTAAAAAATGAATATAATGTCTTATGTAACATATTATTGCTTCATTTATACTAATATATATCTTATTTGTTTTGGGGATGAAAAGAGTGTCACATATTTTTTTGAATGCGACCGTCCACATATAAATGAATGACTTGATCATATTTTAGTGGGGGAAATGTTATGAATTAAAAAAAATATTTTATAATTTTATAATGAATTATATTTCATTAGATACATTGTTATTTTATGTATATCTCATATATTCATTAAATATAAAAATATTACCTTTAATTTGAATCATTATTGAAAACTGAATCAAATCAATTTGTGACGTACAATTCTCCAATACACGTGGGTGAACTTATCATATCCCCTACGGAATGAAAATTTAAAATGGTATATATTTTTTAATGACTAGATAGGTATAATTAAGTTATAAATATCAAATAAATATATAAATTATATCAATAATCAAATCCATGCATTTGAGGAAAAAATGAAAAAATGAATGATATGGGTTCTTGAGTGGGTAGTCACACATACACATGAATAATGATTTGGTAATCTATTAAATTGTGGTGAGGATAGTTCTTGGAAATTAAATTAAAACAATTAAAACAATTATATTAAATTTATTTGTGTTTTTATCCCATTTTATTTTATTAATAATTGAATTAGGTGAATGGTGAAATATATTACGTACATTTGTAGATGGACATTACCTCTTATTTGGATATCCTCTGTATGTTTGTAGAAAAAGCCTTACTTGGTATCCATTATGGGAAAAATATGGAATATATGATTTTTTTAAAAAATATGTTATTTAGATACATATTTTTCAAACCAAATGGTTTTCATGCGGTCAAGAAGAGATAATATGGGATGGCATTTTATATGTTTTGTGAGTTTCAGACATATAATGTTTTTAAATGATTCTAGTATACCAAAATTTACTCTTAATAAATATTAAAAATGCTTCATTATATAACCTATAATATATAATTAATATATCATTAAATAAAATAAAATTTATAGAAGTATATTTCATTTATCCCCATATATTTTTTTATCCCCCTGAAAACCCATTATACATTAACCACATTAACTAAATTTTATATTTTTCAATATTCCTTTTGTAAAAAAATAAGGATTCTATTATAGATAGTACACATTATTATCAGGTAATATATGGAATTAAATTTCTAATATTTTTTAATATAATTGGAAATTTTTATTTTAAAATGTGTTAACAAGACACAATAAAAATGATTGTTTTTAATGAGAAATATTCAAAATACTAGTAAGTTTTTATTTAAAAATTGAATATGAAAATGATTTAAATTCCCTATATTTTTTTAATTGATATATATTTGAGATTATTTGAATAAAATTCTTAATATATTTTAAAATTATAAATTTTTTAAGAGAAATAGATGTTTTCAATTAAAATTCATCATTTCACACTATACATCAAAATGAAAAAACATTTCAAAAAAATACCAAAAATTCACTATAAATAATATTGATAATATTATTTAATAAATTATTAAAATATTTTATAATATATATTATAAATGTTTTAAAAAAAATTAAATGACATATGCATAGCTCAACAATACCATCTATTATAAATAATCATATTTTTTATAACATTTATTTTTCATTTTAATGAATATTATTCTCTTTATAATAAATATATTACCAGGATTTTCATAATATATATAGTCATATTATAAATATCCATTTCAGTTTCTAAGTGATAACGTCAATATTAAATATTATTAAATTAAAAATATTTCCCATTTTGTTTAAACTCATTGTTTCTTGTAATGAAATCTTAACTAGGTGTTCTGTGTAATGAATATGAAAATAAGTGTTACATGTAACTATATATCAAAGAATTTTTTCATGTAATTCAATAAATATAAGATATTGAATTTATTTAAAAATTAATATATCATAATGAATTATGGTGTAATATTTTCATCCATGATTATTTCTGTGTGTCACATAATCTATCTAATATAATTTTATTCTTTTAGGATATTTGGGTGATAAAATAATAATAAGTATATCAATTAATAATTTCTTTGAAATATTATAATGCATAAATAAAAAACATAATCACACAGCAGTCAAATACCACACATATATTATGAAAAAACATGTATATTTTTCATGCCTGACATATGTGTATAAATAAAAATAACATGATTATGAAAAATTAAACCTAAAATTTCATGATTAAAAATTATAATAAAATGATATATATAAAATTATTAAATGAAATTTGCGGAAATATAATTCTTCTCATACCCATCACAACCTGATATGTTCAATATAATGACTTCCACATTGATATGAAATATTTAATTATTGTAGTGTTGAAATAAAAAATGGGAATGAAATTGGATTAAAAAATATTTAATAAATAATACTATAATGAATAATATTTTGGGTTCTATAATGAATAAGGTAAATCCTATATGGGAATAAATGATCATTTTTTCTTATGTGAATAAGAAAAAACTTAATTTAAGTCAATTAAAAGATATTCAAAATTAACTATCTTCAGAAAATAATTATAAAAGGATTAGAAATATTATTTATATGTGTTTAGAATCTAAAACCATGAATAATAGTTATTTATTAGTGAATTTATATATTTTTTACATTATATAATAATTTATAATAATAATAAAGAGATAATGAATATAATCCAAATGGATATGTTTGGGAATGAGAATTCTACATACCTTATATATATATTCACATCATTTTTATCCTCGTATAATTAAGATATTTTTATTAAAAACGAATATAGAAAAATAAAATTAGGTTATTTTTTACACAATATCTTTTATAATCATTGTTTTCTTCTTTTTAAATTTATTTTTTGAAGTTAAATATTTTGATATTATATTCTATATGTAATATCTAGTGTCTATAGTCATTGACATGAATATAGTTATACACATATATATATATATAGTAATTTATTTTAAATATCCATAAATACGGTGATAAGTACAGAGATAAAAAAATCATTATGGGCAGTTCATCAACCATTAATAATAAATTGTTAAAAGTGGATGTGAGAGGTCTATAATACCTCAATATAACTGAAAAATTTAAAGTATTTTAATAACATAAATATATTATAAAATTTTTAATGAATTATTTTTATTAGGTAGTGGTGTGAATAGAAAATATTTATTAAGAAAGAGAACATGGAATGGATTGAAAATATGAAACAATATTACATACTCCTTCATGTCTTTAATTTGTTTTAGATTTTAAATCACTAAAATAAATGAATTATATAACTATAGAACATCCATAAGTATTCTATGTGGATTAATATTTATGAATTGTCCTTTGGGTGTTCATTGATATTTGTAATGGATATTTATTTCTATGGGAATGGTGAGGGAGTATTTATCCTTTAAGATGTGTTTATATGACCAAAAAAATGAATGAAAAATATATTCCTATGTAGTCTTTATAATAGTTATATTTTTCATATAATTAATAATATTTTTTCAGAATATATTATTTATAACTCTCAACACCATTATATAATGATTTTATTTTCGTATGAAATTGGAATGTTAGAAAATGAAAAAAAAATAATAATGGAATTAATTATACTATAAACTATTGGAAATAAATATATCACGTTTTAAATATTAATTTAATTAATTTTTTATCATATTAAAAAAATTTATAAATTCAAATATTTATATAATTGGTTATTGAATTATTACTTTAGAAATGATATAATTTACAATATATCTTGTAACAACCCAAAATTTTATAAATAATGTTTCTTTTATTATTTAGTTATATTCTTTTTTTTGAAATATGTTTATATACATGTACTAAACTTCTATGTTTCTATATCCTTTTTTATTTAAATTACCATTATGTATCATTACCATTTATAATATTTTTGTTGATTAGTAATTACATTACATGTGTAAATATAGGGATTTAATAAATCTAATGGACACATAAAAAATAATATATAACCTAATATAGAATTATCATACTATATTGTGTCCATTTATAATACAATTATAGGGAGATATAATCTTTGGGATTTTCCAATGATCAACCCCCCACTAATAACCAATAAACTAAGCTTGAGGGAAACCTTTTATGGAAGATGTTCATGCTCGTTGAGATTACAACCCAAATAATATTCTTCAAACAACCTAATGAAATTTATAATATTTATAAATATATTTTTTTAAATTGAATATAATTTTTTAATTATAACATTTAAATATCTATTGGAGGTTTTTCATAATTTTTTGAAATGGTTTATTTTTTGGGATAAAAAGAAATATCGTATAAATATTCTATTTGTGTTACGACATCATAATGCCATAAAATTGATGTAATAAATATTTTAATTTGAATAAATTACCAAATAGATGTATCAAACTTGAAATAATGTTATTTTATATTTTTTATTTTATAAAGGAATTATTATTCCTCCAAAATTATTTATATATTTTAAGAATTTAAAATAATTTCTTTAATAATGTGACTCATTTCTACATCAAAAAGGGTAATATTATAATAAGTTTGTACCATTTCCAAAAAAAATAATTAATCGCACTGCCATTTTTTTGATTCCATCAAAAAATTCAATGTTATATATTGTAGTTTTTGATATCATAATATATAGAGTCCAAAACTAAATTATAATGAAATCTCCCCAATTTCCTATATAAACCAACCTAATATCCAATTTCTCTTACCCAAAACATTGTGAATCGGGTTCATAATCGTTCATAATCAATCTAGATTCATCCCAATTCAACTTTATACTCTCAATAATCTCTTCTCAGGAAATTTGTGTCACATGTTCAAGTAATTAAAATTCCACTCCCACCTTTTTAAAAATCATTTCATTTTGTAATATCTCTACATTTACTTTGTGATTATGTTGGGATATGTTTATACACACCACCTTAAATTCGATTGTATTTTTATATAATGAGACCTTGTTGTCAAACTTATTTAAAATCCCACTATTCATTATGTACACCTATTTCCACACTAAAATATAGTTAGGATTATTTTCTTTATTTATGTTTCTTAATTACCCTATGCCTTATATTTATTATTTTTAATGTTAGGAAATTTTCTTAAATGTCTCTATGTATTACCGTTTGATTATAATGTCATTATATACCCATTTAAATCTCATTAACATATATGTAAAAATTATTATGCGATGTCGTTATGCACAAATAAATATTATCATGCTTTTCAAAACAAATTGTTTAGTGAATACCGTTCCGATTTCTTATCAAGGATGTAACTTTTTTCTATAGTTTTTTTATAATTTATTAAAATTTCCCATGTTTCCATTATGATTATTGTAACACCCCAGTTAAATAAAGAATATAACACTTTCATATTTATCCATATTTGTGAATAAAATATTAATATGACTTTAAAGGGGATGCTATGCTCGATGGCATACCCAACATGCAACAATGAGTTTCTTGGGAATCTTACGTTGCACTCAAATAATAAAATAATATTATTTTAAATGGTAGTTAACATTTAGCCGTTGTATTGGCAGGAATGGATATAAATATCTAAAATATGATTATATATGTTTTTAAATGTTTTTACATTTATCCAATAAATGATAAAGGCTTAAAATATGGAATGGATTTAATTTTAGGCGTATATGCCCTAATTTTCACTAAAGGTTCACTTATCGCCTTTTGATGGCGAACAGTCATTAAATATAGTTTTGTTCACTCTTATACATTCTATTGGACCAAATAAAACTCTTCTTCGGAATTTGGAAATCAAAATTTACTTTGTGTAAATTTTTGGTATCTTTCCGATAAAGTTCATTTTTTAATGAATAGTGTAAAATGTTGTATTTTAATTCAAAAACTCTTTTTAATATAATTTATTTATATGATTATATTATCTTTTGAATTGGTTTTAAAGTGAAATTAGAATATATTTTTACCATTAAATCCAATAGTTGTAATTGGAATTAATTTCACTTTAAAATCAGACTTAAACTAGTGTCAATCTTTTGATACTTATTGTTTCATAAAAACAAGCTATTTGCTCTGACAGCGGGAATTAATTATTAAATTATTTAATGTGACTTATATGTTTTGAATTTTGTAAAATAGACTTCATTTTTGAATTCGGAATATCATATATACCTTAGGGTGAATTTTTGGGATTTTTCTGAAAAACATCAATTTTTGATGAATAGTGAAACCACTAAGTGGTACTTATAAAAACTCATTTTTCCATTTAAATTAAATTTTTCCATCTTTGTGTTTTGAATTTCAAAAATCTGACATACATGGTTATCATTAATAAGTAAAATGTGGTTCCATGGGATAAAAATATTTTTTTTGGTGAATAGTAACTTATTAAGTTTTTAACCGCCATTAGAGGTAATTAGTGTAGTTTATGGTAAGAATAATGTTTTAATAAAATAATATGACCTAGAAACAAGTCTTACCCTCACTGGATGTGTCATTTCCGACCAAGAAAATACATGGGTCAACTTGGGGACCCCATGGATCCACTTTGGTTGCAAAATGACATAAATATCTTTTTATTTAATGTTAAAGTAAAAAATGACACAAACATGAGATGTTTTACTAAAACAATTTTTACATGGGGTTATACAAGTCATATTTTTTAATATAAATAGTAATTGGAAAGATAAAACGATTTCCTACATCATAGTAATTGTTTTATAAGTTTTAAACATTAAATAAATTATATTATTTATGACATCATGATGATGCAGCGATGACCTCATTATTTAACGATTTAAATAAAATGGAAAGATAATGTAATATCAAAAACGTACACATGTCCAAAACCTATTTTATGAGTGGATTTCGAACCCTTATCACCTTATACTCGAAATACATCAATGTGGGACCTTTAAAATCCGAAACTCTTTTGAAAATAATGTAACATTTTGTAACTTTACAAGAGTGCCCCTCCTCTCCTCTTACAAAAGGCCCCCACCTCTACCTCCTTACCCACACTCCCAAAGCCTTTGGATCGGCCAAACCCTTCCCATTTTGTCTCTCCACTTCCCTCTCTTACTCCTTGAAGCCTCACATTGGGAAGAAGTCTTCCCAAGGAAGCCTTTGAGCTCAAACCAAAGGGAGTTACCATATTTTAAGGTAATGTCTTCACTTGTGTCCTTTTGTTTTATTTTGCTTCTCCAATCCACCTAAACTCTTTTTATTCATTTATTTTGTAAAAAATACAGTATCTTCAATATAATAGGATGTTTTTATAAGAAGTATTAGAGGTACACTTACACACACCTACATCTAATGGTTAAAGAACATACTGTTTCTGTGGATGGTAAATTTCTGCCTCCTGAAACGATGATTGTTCAAAATTCTTCTAACACCTTCAAAGGTGGCCATTAAGATGAAACTATATTTATATATGATATATAATATGTTTATGTTTTACTTAAGCTTCTGTATTTTTCATTTCTGGCATACCTTTATGGTTTACATTATGGGTAAACGTGATATCTTCATTTAATGAAGTGCGGACTACCACCCCTCAAAGTGAATTGATTCGTTAATACCATATGTGGTACATATAAAGGATATATTTAATGATATTATATATTATGCCATACTAGAATTAAAATACTATTATGTATCATTATGTTTTAATTCCATTAAATATGAAATAGAAATTGAAGTAGCGTTCATGCGTACGTACAGCTTACCGTCTCCATGAACGGTACATTTCATTTCTTATCTCAAAATGTTATGTAAGATTATAAGTACATATATATAATGGATATATATGTAATATATAACATCTAAATTATGTATATAATTCTGTAATTATAAAATATATGTATCTCTCTCATTTTGTGTTAATTCCATTAATATGATAAAAAATGAAAGTAGCGTTCATGTGTACGTACGGCCTACCGTCTCCATGAACGGTGCATTTCGTTTTTATCTACAAATGAAATGGAATAGTATAAAATGAATATTTACTGTATATATATGATATTTTAATCATTAATACTATTCTTTAAATTATTTACTTATAAATACATGGGAAATCTTTTTTCAAACAAGTTCATTTTTGACTCATGTACCAAACATCGACAAAAACATCTGATATGAATTAACATTATTAAAAATTATTATAACATTATAATATGTGATATTAACTGAATAATAATATCTAAAGGATGTACTTAGGAAATTATTAATTGAACAAAGTTTATTATTCAGGAATATAATGAAATGAACAAGACAAGTTGGACTTGATGTAAGGGATCCTACTCCACTCTTTCTTTTTAAGTACACTCTTTTATGTAATTCCTTTTAAAGATAATCTTTCTTGTTATTGGGATGTTATTATATATTAATATTACTGTAATTTTTTTGTTCATGTGATGGGAGACCCTACTCTCTCTCATCAATCCATTTTGGATGTTTTGAGTGGCGCCGTTAGGCTGCCAAATTTTCGTAAGAGATCTAACCTCTCTCTTTATTTTTAAGTACTCTCCTTTATGTCACTTCTTTTAAGCTCCTTTTTTTTATGTTGGGGGATGTTATTTTATATTCCTATTTCAATAAACATTATGTTAATATTATGAGATACCCTATTTGATCTCATCAATCCATTTTTGTAAGTTTTATGTGGTGTCGTTAGGCTGCCGAGTTTTCGTAAGGGATTTTTCATCTCACTTTTATTTCTCTGAGATTTATGCTACATTTGCCATAATTTTCTTTTGAGTGGTGTATGTACTTCCAATTATTTTACTCATTTTGTAATATACTATATTTTATCAGTATTTACATCAATGTTGTATTGTCCTTCTTTCACGAGGTGTATGTTGCGAAAGATAACCATGTCGGTAAGGGAACCTTTCACCCTCCTCTTTTTAAAAGACTTCTTTGTTGGGTCTTTAAATTTACATATTGTTATGTTGG
This sequence comes from Viscum album, assembly GCA_963277665.1. Taxonomy (NCBI): domain Eukaryota; kingdom Viridiplantae; phylum Streptophyta; class Magnoliopsida; order Santalales; family Viscaceae; genus Viscum; species Viscum album. The sequence goes on from OY728137.1 coordinate 532,075,703, forward strand.
GATATGTTCTCATATATCCTTATTGATGTAAATTTTATGTCTAAGTGATGAGATACCCTTTTTTTATCTCTCATCAACTCATTTTGATGTGACGCTGTTAGGATGTCAAGGGAACTTCTTATCCCAATTTCGATTTCTTTGGGTTCAACATGTAGTTATTGAATATGTCATCCTTGGAATATGTGTGAATTAACATTTATTATTTTACACTTAATATCCACTTATATTTGGTTTATTTGTTTGTCACACATAATTATGTAATTGATTTATCCTTAAACCAAGGATATCGTCTTTGTAAGGAACTTCGTCTCAATCTCCTTTCATTGAGGCATATTCTGTTTTATACACAACCTTCTTTTATACAGTTTATATACCCCTTTGACTTTTTACATTTATTCAAAAGGAATATTTTTTATACGAAATGTTTATTAAACAACAAAAGGGAATGTTTTTGTCGTACATATTTGGCGACAATGACTTCTCCGTCGTCGTGACCATTATTTGAGTTTCAGCTTCCTCTACAAGCCATACCATCTTTTTAAAAGAAATATAAATTCCATGTTTTACTTTTCTTTTATTTTTGTATTGGAAATGGTTTTCGTAATGTTTTTATTTTATCAATGTGTTTTATTAATATCATGTGATTGAAATTTGGAAATTTTATGTTTCCTTTATGCATGTTTTATGTGATATGATTATGTTATGTTTATTTGGAATTATTATGAAGATGGGTGGTACTGTGATAAACTAAGGGCGGGTGAGCCCAATATAGATCTCCAATGCATTGGGTAATGCGAAGGAGTGAAACGTTAAGGTTTCTCTGAAGATATTTAAGGAATATACTATGGTGTGAATTCCAAAGGTAACCAATAGGGTTACTCCTTACGTAAGAATGTTATGAATGCCTCAAGTTACCTTTTATGTCTTAGGATTTCTATGATTTATTCATGATTTGATGAGGTATGTTAAAGTGACTATGTTTTATGGGTAAAGTATGATTTCATTCTTATGTTTATATGAACTCATGTTTCCTTTCCATATTTTTATAACCCTTACTGAGCTTTCTATGCTCACCCGATGTTTTTGAAATGCTTTTCACGTGTTAAGGGAAAGGCACATGATGTGATGATAGTGTCAAGGATGTGTCAAGAAATAATCCATGTTTTATTTTAAATATGTTTCCTTTGATGGGAAGAATGAATACTGTCATTTATGTAACCACTTTGTTTAGATGTGGAATGTAATGCGAGTTTCATGATCTAATTCTCTAAAACTCTAAACCTGAAAAGATCATCAATATGTAATCTTTTAATAACTAATGATTAAGTAAGGTTTATGGCTGGGGCCTTATAGTTGGTATCAGAGGTCGGTTTAGATATCATTAGAGGTTAGGGTATTCTTTAAGCCTAAGTGGCATTACTATAATGGTTAGGATTTCAAAAAGAGTCGTAGTTTTTGATAAAGTGAATGAGTAAGTATATCTTAGTGTTTATCTACCTCATTAGTAAATGATGGTTTTTTTTATATAATCACATTGGCCTTTTTGGTTTTAGTAAATGGCTGGATCAAGCAGGCACCAAAGTAACAGTGGATGTGAAGGAAACTGTGACAGTTTTTTTGAGCAAGCAACAGAATGATATGGGAGCTACAATGAGAACTCTTGTGATTATCCTCAACCAACTATTTGGAGTCATGATTGACCACCAAAAACATATTTATTTCTCTAAGGCATCATATATGTGAGAAACAAATCCCTACGGAAGTACAGTTAATAATCACAATGGTATGTTTGTTCAAAAACATATTAGTCAAATACGTGGAAAGAAACACCTAGGAAAATGTTTCAAAGGGATAGAAGTATCCTATACATGTGGAAATGAAGTTCATAAAGCAAGAACCTTCCATGGAAAAAGGACGCATCCAGTTGACTCAAGGAAAGGGAAAGAAGTTCTTTCTGAGGGATCAATAGAATGTTTTAAATGTGGTGTGCATGTTCATTATGAAAACACATGTCCTATGAAGATGTTTCATGAATGGGATCACCAAGAGCGTACAAATGTTCATTTAGCAATACCTAATGCCATTCCGATTGAGGATGAAGAAACTGACAATGACCAATCAAAGGTATGTATTATTTCATGACTATTGTTTTCCTATTTTGGAATCTTAGGATATGATTCATGATTTTGTTTGTAGGAAAGAGGTATTTCGGAATAAGTTGGAAAGGAATGGATAATGGATCATGAAGAATGTTGAATGAGTGAGATGTCAACATATAAGGGCTTCAAGAGTTATGGTGAAATTCTTAAGATTATTAAGTCTCTTTTGATGATGGGGTTACATTAGAAGACTTTTTATATTATGTGTAACCTTGATGTTTAATATATGAAAATTTTATTCAAGGAATTGTAATCTTTTCTTTTGTGGAAATAGTTATAAAGAACCATTTGGGTTTATATGATCCTTACTTTTGAGGTAATTATGGGTTATTATATGTTATGATTGAAGTGAAAGGCATGAGATAAAATTGAGGTTAAATTATGTTATAGTTATTTTTGATGATTTTATCCCTTTTTGGGGAATGATTTTAGAATTATATAGTTTTGGAAAAAGGACAACATGCAGACCGTGTGACTACCCGTCGCGTCGGACAAAGCTGCAGGAATCGAACACACAACCAAAGTGCGACTGGTATTTATCATCTACCACTGGACTACGTGAAGTCCCTGGTTAGTTTGACTGATTATTTTTAGTTATATGATTTTACGAATAAAGAGTAAGTTGATTTTGGGTTATTTATGAAAATGATTAACCTATCATGGAGGATATGTGATTAGGTTAATTACTTTTCAATACGAGACTTTAGGAGCAACTGATATTGTTTGGAGATAAATGTTACAATTTAACTTGGAAGACTATGTGACTAAATCCTTCAAATATTTGGGTTTCAATCTTAGATTGGTTTACTTTGAAGAATTTTATGGAAATTTTTTTAATCAGATGGTTCTCGTTGAACATTCGGTTTTGTTGGTCAAATTTTGGAGATTAAGAAGAGATTTTCTTTTTAAAGGGTTATCCTTTTTTGGATTATCTGACCTTGTACTAACCTTTTTGGTTTTGGTTTTGGTTAAAGCCTAAAGACATGGGAAGTATATTGTTCTATTTGGTGGATTAGGTGATTCTCTAGAAGTTGATTATAGTACTCTTAATGCGAACAAGTCTCCCTAAATACTCGTGTTTTGGAAAAAAAATATGAGTTTGATTAAGGAATCTATTAAAAGTTGAAAGTCAACATGATAAGTGACTATGTTTCCCTATGAATAAATTCCTCAATAAAAAGTAACTTAAAACAAAAATTATGTCGATTAACATTTCCTACTGGGGAATCAAATACCGTTTAACCGATCACAAGTTTTTGATTTCCTTATGCTTAACTTTCTCCTAGATATGTTTACTATCACTCTCCCTCAAGAACATGACCCTTTGCTTTTTCTTCCATTTCCATGTTTATATACAAGGAATCCTAGTATGGGTTAACTTGGGTGACCTCTATACTTATCTTCCTTTATTTTAAAGTTATTGTTTTACCGACTCTTGTTCCGATGTGGGACTATCAAGGATGTTTCCATGCTCAATTTTAAAAATTGCGAGAACGCAATTCCTAAAAAAGGGGGGGAAGGATGTAACACCCCAGGTAAATAAAGAATATGACATTTTCATATTTATCCATATTTTTGAATAAAATATTAATATGAATTTAAAGGGGACGCTATGCTCGATGGTGTACCAAACACGCAACAACGTGTTACTTGGGAATCTACTCTAATAATAAAATAATATTATTTTAAATGGTAGTTAACATATAGCCATTTTATTTGCGGTAATGGATAGAAATAACTAATATATGATTATATATGTTTTTAATTTTTTTTACATTTATCCAATATAAGATAATGGATTAAAATATGGAATGAATTCAATTTTAGGCGTATATGCCCTAATTTTCACTAAAGGTTCACTTATCGCCTTTTGATGGCGAATCGTCATTAAATATAGTTTTGTTCACTCTTATACATTCTATTGGAGCAAATAAAACTCTTCTTAAGAATTGGGACTTCAAAATTTACTTTGTGTAAATTTTTGGTATCTTTCCAATAAAGTTCATTTTTTAATGAATAGTGTAAAATGTTGTATTTTAATTCAAAACCTCTTTTTAATCTAATTTATTTATATTATTATATTATATTCTGAATTTGTTTTAAAGTAAAATTAGAATATATTTTTACCATTAAATCCAATAGTGGTCATTGGAATTAATTTTACCTTGAAATCAGACTTAAACTAGTGTCAATCTTTTGATACTTATTGTTTCATAAAAACAATCTATTTGATCTGACAGCGGGAATTAATTATTAAATTAATTAATGTGACTTATATGTTTTGAATTTTGTAAAATAGACTTCACTTTTGAATTCAGAATATCAAATATACCTTAGGGTGAATTTTTGGGATTTTTCTGAAAAACATCAATTTTTGATGAATTTTGAAACCACTAAGTGGTACTTATAAAAACTGATTTTTCCGTTTAAATGAAATATTGCCATCTTTGTGTTTTGAATTTCAAAAATCCGACATACATGGTTTTCATTACAAAGTAAATTTTGGTTCAATCTGATAAAAATAATTTTTTGGTGAATAGTAACTTATTATGTTTTTAATCGCGATTAGAGGTAATTAGTGTAGTTTATGGTAAGAATAATGTTTTAATAAAATGAAATGACCTAGAAACATGTCCTACACTCATTGGATGTGTCATGGCCGACCAATAAAATCCATGGGTCAACTTGGGGACCCCATGGAGCCACTTTGGTTGGAAAATGACATAAATATCTTTTTATTTAATGTTAAAGTAAAAATGACACAAACATGAGATGTTTTACTAAAACAATTTTTACATGGGGTTATACAAGTCATATTTTTTACTATAAGTAGTAATTTTAAAGATATAAAGATTTACTACATCAAAGTATTTTTTTTAATTTTTAGACATTAAATAAATTAAATTATTTATGACATCATGATGATGCAGCGATGACCTCATTATTTAATGATTTAAATTAAATGGAAAGATAATGTAATATATAAGACTTAAACATGTCCAAAACCTATTGTATGAGTGGATTTAGAACCCAACCCTTATCACCTTATCCTCGAAATACATGAATGTGGGACCATGAAATTCCAAAACTCTTTTGAAAATAAAGTAACATTTTGTAACTTTACGAGAGTGCCCCTCCTCTCCTCTTATAAAATGCCCCAGCTCTACCTCCTTACCCACACTCCCAAAGCCTTTGGCTCGGCCAAAACCTACCCATTTTGTTCCCCACTTCCCTCTCTTACTCCTTGAAGCCTCATTTTGGGCAGAAGTATTCCCAATGATGCCTTTGAGCTCAAACCAAAGAGAGTTACCCGATTTTAAGGTAATGTTTTCACTTGTGTCGTTTTGTTTTATTTTGCTTCTCCAACCCCCTAAACTCTTTTTATTCATTTATTTTGTAACAAATACAGTATCTTCAATATACTAGGATGTTGGTATAAGATGGATTCAAGCTAAACTTATAGACACCTACATCTAATGGTTAAAGAACATACTGTTTCCGTGGATGGCGAATTCCTGCCTCCTGAAACGACGATTGTTCAAAATTTTTCTAACACCTTCAAAGGTGGCCATTATGATGAAACTATATTTATATATGATTTATAATATTTTTATGTTTTACTTAGGCTTCTGTATTTTTCATTTATGGCGTAACTTTATGGTTTTCGTTATGGGTAAACGCGATATCTTCATTTAAGGAAGTGGGGACTACCGCCCCCTCAAAGTGATTTGATTCGTTAATACCCTATGTGGTACGTATAAAGGATATATTTAATGATATTATATATGATAAAATACAGGAATTAAAATAATATTATGTATCATTATGTTTTAATTCAATTAAATATGAAATAGAAATGGAAGTAGCGTTCATGCGTACGTACGGCTTACCATCTCCCTAAACGGTACATTTCATTTCATATCTCAAAATGTTATGTAATATTATAATTAAATATATATAATGGATATATATGTGATATATTACATCTAAATTATGTATATAATTCTGGATTTATAACATATATATATCTCTCTCATTTTGTTTTAATTCCATTAATACGACAAAAAATGAATGTAGCGTTCATGCGTACGTACGGCCTACCGTCTCCATGAACGGTGATTTTTGTTGTTTATCTCCAAATTATATAGAATAGTATAAAATGAATATTTACTGGATATATATGATATTTTAATCATTATTACTGTTCTGGAAATTATTTACTTATAACTACATGGGCAATCTTTTTCCAAACAAGTTCATTTTTGACTCATGTACCAGACATCGGCAAAAACGTCTGATATTAACTAACATTATTAAACAATTATTATAAAATTATAATATGTGATATGAACTGAATAATAATCTCTAAAGGAGGTACTTAGGCAATTATTAATTGACCAAAGTTTATTATTTAGAAATATAAAGAAACGAACAAGACAAGTTGGACTTGAGGTAAGGGATCCTACTCCACTCTTTCTTTTTAAGTACACTCCTTTATGTCATTACTTTTAAAGATCTTATTTCTTGTTATTGGGATGTTCATTTATATTAATATTACTGTGATTTTTATGTTCATGTGATGGGAGACCCTATTCTCTCTCATCAATCCATTTTGGATGTTTTGAATGGTGCCGTTAGGCTGCCAAATTTTTGTAAGAAATCTAACCTCTCTCTTTATTTTTATGTACTCTTCTTAATGTCATTTCTTTTAAGCTCATTTTTTTATGTTGGGGGATTTTCTTTTATATTCCTCTTTCTATAAACTTTATGTTAATATGATGAGATACCATGTTTGATCTCATCAATCCATTTTTGTATGTTTTATGTGGCGTCGTTAGGCTGCCGAGTTTTTGTAAGGGATTTTTCATATCACTTTTATTCCTGTGAGATGTATGGTACATTTCCATAATTTCCTTTTAGTGGTGTATGTACTGCCAATTATTTTACTCATTGTGTAATATAATTTTTTTATGAGTATTTACATCAATTTTTTAGTGTCCTTCTTTCAGGAGGTGTATGTTTCGAAAGATACCCATGTCGGTAAGGGAACCTTTCACCCTCCACTTTTTAAAAGACTTATTTGTTGGGTCTTTTAATTTACATATTGTTATGTTGGGATATGTTCTCACATATCCTTATTGATGTAAATTTTATGTCCAAGTGATGAGATACCCTTTTTTTATCCCTCATCAACTCATTTTGATGTGATGCCGTTAAGCTGTCAAGGGAACTTCTTAACCCAATTTCGATTTCTTGGGGTTCAACATGTAGTTGTTGAATATGTCATCCTTTGAATATGTATGAATGACCTTTGATTATTTTACACTTAATATCCACTTATATTTGGTGTATTCGTTTGTCACACATAATTATGTAATTGATTTATCCTTAAACCAAGGATACCGTCTTTGTAAGGGACTTCGTCTCAATCTCCTTTCATTGAGGCATATTCTGTTTTATACACAACATTCTTTTATACGGTGTATAAACCCCTTTGACTTTTTACGTTTATTCAAAAGTAATCTTTTTTATACGAAGTTTTTACTAAACAACAAAAGGGAATGTTTTTGTCATACCTATGCGACGACAACGACTTCTCCACCGTCGTGACGATTATTTGAGTTTCAGTTTCCTCTATAAGCCATACCGTCTTTTTAAAAGAAAAATAAATACCATGTTTTACTTTTGTTTTATTTTGGTATTGGAAATTGTTTTCATAATGTTTTTATTATATCAATGTATTATATTGATATTTTGTGATTGAAATGTGGAAATGTTATGTTTCCTTTATGCATGTTTTATGTGATACACTTATGTTATGGTTATTGGGCATTATTATGAAGATGGGTAGTTTCGTGATAAACTAAGGGCGGGTGAGCCCGATGTAGCTCTCCAATGCATTGGGTAACACGAAGGAGTGAAACGTTAAGGTTTCTCCGAAGAGATTTAGGGAATATACTGTGGTGAGTATTCCAAACATAACCAAGAGGGTTACTCCATACGTAAGAATGTTATGAATGCCTCAAGTTACCTTTTATGTCTTATGATTTCTGTGAGTTATTCATGATTTTATGAGGTATGTTAAAGTGCCTATGTTTTATGGGTAAAGTATGATTTCATTCTTATGTATATATGAACTCATGTTTCCTTTCCATATTTTTATATCCCTTACTGATCTTTTTATGCTCATCCCAAGTTTTTGAAATGTTTTTCACAGGTCAAGGGAAAGGTACATGATGTGATGATAGTGTCAAGGATGTGTCAAGAAAGAATCCATGTTTTATTTTAAATATGTTTCTGTTGATGGGAAGAATGAATATTGTCTTTTTTGTAACCACTTTGTTTAAATGTGGAATGTAATGCAAGTTTCATGATCTAATTCTCTAAAACTCTAAACCTGAAAATATCCACAATGTGTAATCTTGTAATAACTCAAGATTAAGTAAGGTTTAAGGCTGGGGACTTATAATTATCATGATCACTTATTTTTGTTATTCATACTATATTTATATTAATATTGTCTACAATTTTCTACTTTCACATTTTAATTCAATGTCTAATCATATACTACTCTCTATATCTCACCCCTTTCTTTTGTATGAACCCATTTTATACCATTCAATGATTAGTATGAAAGAATCTGTAATCCTGTTAAATAATATTTCAAAAAAGATTTTGATTTTATGTTTTAAATTGTTATGTAAAGTACCTAAATCCATAAGAAACTATACATATTTATTTTTAAGGATGTATTATGTGTATTTTAATGTAATAAATCATATATTAATTTATAATAAATAGAATGGTTTTCATATTTTGTATCAGAATATATTAATGTTTATTTTCGGATTAGGATTATAAAACCTCAGCTACAAAATGTAGGGTTAAGACCAAATATATAGAAACATCCCTAAACTTTAGTATGTATAAATTATATGTTTAATCATGTAAGAAAAAATATTTATTTTAAATAAAATTTTATGTTTCCCGGGCGTATATTTAGATATGACTAACAAATCTAACATGGTGTTCTAGGCCATAATGCGGGTAACCTGGTATATGAAATCATGCCCTTCTACACACATGGTATGACACTCCCAAGGGTAATGATTTTATATATTCACAATCCCATTACAATAAAATTTTATTGGAACAAAAAAATAACCATAATAGTATATGTTATGATATTTATTAGGGATAAAATAGAATGAATCCTATAAATTCATATGTTAAGGAAGCAAATGAAATTTACAAGTAATCTATTTTCTCTTAATGGATACACCCAATATGTATTTAAATTGTTTTACATAAAAATTACTGATCTTCCTTTTATTCGATGAATTCTATATAATTATGTGGAATCAAGTGAACAACCAATGAAACATGTGAAGTGACAACTTCCCCAAAAATATTCCCCACCCAATAAAAACATCATTCTAAAAAATCATCACAATACTCTTTTAGTTGACTCCAATTCTAAATGAAATCCAAGATAATGAGGAAAATCCAAATACTCATATTTGATAACAATTTTTAATTGATACCTTATTTTGAATAGAACATTGACGTTCAATGGATCATTTGAGGCCTAAATCTCAATAAATTGGATGCATCCCATTGAAGTCCTCTTATACATAATTAAATGTTGAGAAGAAGATATGTTTCTTGACGCATTATATAGTACTGTGTTAGAGGATTATTAGTGGTGGATATTGATCATGAATAGAAATATTATGGAATATATTGAAGAGATGTAATGTATGAGGTTCTAGAATAATAATAATAAATATTTTTCTCTCCCCTTTTCTTAAAATAGAAATGTATTTATTCTCCCCCACGGAATAAGACACTGAATCTATACAGAATAGTGAAGAAAAAATAAAAAATAATTTCATGATATGGATTTTCAATTGTCATTACCCCTATATTCCAGTTTCTCTGCTTGTTTAGTGGGATAAATCCTAGTATATGAAAAGCACTGGTGATCCATAACACTGATAGTTATGATGGAATTTTTTGATTGACCACCACCAAAGAAATGTAGGTCATTGAATCTCATGGGTATCTCATGGATAATATGAAGAATGTCGATTTTAATTCTGGTGGTATTATGGAGGAATATAATGTTACTATGAAATTTCATTATCCTAATTGTGAATGGTGGGGAGACAAGAACCCAAGAAATTACATAAGGGGGACAAGGAATTTCTATATGTGTAGTAAGGAAGGACACCTAATTAGAGATTACCAATACTATAACCCCTAAAATGGTATGTAAAAATGAATACTCTTGTCAATCCCCAATTACCATTTCATTAACTAAACTATATAGAATCAATGAACATTGAAATAAAATGCACTATTATATTCATTTTGATGAAAAATAATAAACTCCACGACAGAAGGGGGGGGGATTTTCGTCACAACCACTGAGGTGGATCCCAATAATTATGTGGTGATAGGTATATTATGTATTAATTAAATAATATAAAACATGATTTTTTATTCTTGTTTTATCCAATCCATCATATAAAAAATGTTTAGTATAACTATTCAAAAACCACAACAAAAAATTGATGTAGATATGTTAGTGTAAATAAAAATTTGGGATGTTATTGAATATCTACTATATAACTACTACCCTAAAAAATATGGTTTATACGTCCCATAAGACCTTAACATTATCACTTTTATAGAATTAAAAGGAATAATAGTCCTGAATTGTTGTTACCCATATAGACCCAACATTAAATGTAGTGAGAAGGAATTATATCTTGGTATTGTGAATTATCCATTGATTTTAATTAGATTTATGAAGATGGATGAAAATTATTTATTATAATAATCTCAATAATGAATATTATTTCACTATAATAAAAAATATATTTCTCATTTGAATGACTATTTGTAATGAATCATCATTAAGGATATGCCCATTTTATGGAATAATATAGTATATTTTCAGAGGAATTCCCTTATCTTTCTCTAAATTGAGAGTTTGAATTTTTATTTGAGTTTATACATTAGAGGTTACCATTATCTATGAATCTATAGAGAATGAATTTTTTGGAGCATAATGTGTTTAGAAAAAACTATCTATGAATCTGGATGAATGTTTTATATTCCGATGTTTTTCACAATGGGGTGAACCAGTTATCTTTGAAAATAATAATAATGGGACAATGAACCTTTGAATTTTTTGTATTTAGATCCACAATATCACTATAAATAAGGTACCATATAACACATATGTTTTAATTTTAGGTTAGATACATGGAAAATAATACTTCCCAAAGTGGATCTGTGGTCATGATATTATCATGTTATAATGAATGAGTAGGATATTATCAATTATACTTTTCATACAAGGTACAATTATTATAAGGTCATTATGATTCTATTGGGACTCACTAATTCCCCAAAAGTCATTATTGCAATGATTAATATAGTTTTTATGGATTATCTTCAAAAATTTATGGTATCCATTATAGTTGATATTCTCATATACTCCAAACGAAAGGAGGGGCATGAGGAGAATATGAGAACTATGTCAATGACTGTATAATACTATAGGATTTATTTCAATTATGTAAAGTGATTGTTCTTGTTTGTTGATCTGTCATTCATGGGAAATATCATTATAAAAATTGAAATATCTGTTTTCTATTAAATGACTAATGAAATTGATGATCGGATTAGTCCATCATATGTGATAGATATACATAGTTTCTATGGGTTAGAAATTTATTATTTCTTAACTGTAAAAAATTTTCACATGATTGTAAAACACTTTTCCCAAGATAAATTTAAAGGTATTTGTGTTTTTCTAGAAGAAAGAATGTGTGTGAACCATTCTACTGATCAAAAGATGTCATATTTATACACCTATTCTCACACTACTATCTAGTCGGAAACTTTTTGTGGTATATAGTGAATCGTAAATTAGTATCACATGAATTTAATTGATGGTAAATGATCATTTTATATCCCACACATCAAGGAAGATTTAAATTCTAGGTAAAAACTATCCCAACCATGATCTTCAGTAAAAATATCTGATGTTTTCATCAAAAATATAGAGGAATTATTTTTATGGTAGGAAATGTAAGATATATACTGATCACAAGATCCTCATATATGTATTAACACATAATTTGATTAACATGCATTAATGAATATGGTTAGGGATCATAATTGTTTCTCTCTCCCAATTGAATACAATGATGGTAAAAAAAATTGTTTCTTATTCCCTATATAGATAATATCCCACATCATAATAAATTCCTAGAGTTGAAAATGATATAATCATATAATACTTGAATAGGATAGATATGTGAATTATTATAGAGAAATCATCAACAATAATTTCACAAATATTTTCTCAACCTTCTCTGATAGAGAATGTAAATTCTTCTCAAGATGATGATGTGAGAATTAATTAAAAAATTTGTAAATAATAATTAATGAGAATCCCTCAGAGTTCAGTATTGATAACAAATTAATGAGATTTCTGACACAAATATTTGAACCATAATATCCAGAATTAAATTAGTAGTTGTCGGATTATGCACATTGCTCAAGGTTATCTTTCCATCATGGGAGTAGAAAGATGTACTGATATGAAAATGAACATTATTTGTGGGAAAATATAAATTAAGAGATCACTTAATATTAAAAAAATCAAGAATATCATAAATTGATGTAAAAAAATTTATAACTCTATGGTTTTGATGAAAACATTACTCATACCAACATGGAAATGGTAAAACATCAATGTGAACATTTTCACTGTACATAAATTTTCATCCAGAAAAATCTGATATATTTACGTCATGGTGGGTAATCATACAAAATATATACACTTCATTATGTTTTTAGATGACTTCTCATTGTATCAAATTGAAATTATATACATTATGAAAGTGGTAAAATTTCTTGGAGGACCACTATCAATTGTATCTGATCAAGATCAATGATTCACCTATATGTTTTGGAAGATTCTTCAAGATTAATTGAATACTTCATTGAACATCCTAATAGCATATGACCCTCAAAATAATCGGTAATAAGACCATTCTATCGAGACACATAATTTTATTTTTAGAGAATTAATAACTGACATCAATGGATGATGAAATTGATATATTCTTTTAGTCTAGTAATCATACCAAAATAGTTTCTACTCAAAAAACCAAATTGATACATATGAAGCTCATTATGTGATGAGATGCCGAACACCGACATGTTGGGATGAGTCTAGGGAATGAAAAAATTTTGGACTAGAAATGGTTGACGAAATGGGGGAACTGTTTAATACCATTCAATAGCACATCCAAGATTCCAAGAGTTGAAAAAGAATTTTTTATCATTCTTTAACGAGACCAATATTTTGATGTTGGAGACATAGTATTCCTCTAAAAAATCAATGGAATAATGTCTAGATATATGAAAAAAATTGAATTATTATTAAAAGTTAAATCAACCATTTTGGTATCCGTCATCATCTTATATTTTTGGCTTATCGATTAAAATTCCCACCAATCATATTTGAAGTGCATGATTTATTCCTTTTACCCCCCTTGAGTATGTGCATACCAATGAACTCACATGTAATTGACCTATAGGTGGTACCATTAGTAAATGATATTTCCTCTTTGGAGTAGTTGGTGGTTATATTATATTAGAGACTCAAAAAAAAGAAACAATACATCACAATTTTCCAAGTATTATGGTGGAACCAAAAAATTGAAGAAGAAATACGGGAACAAGATGAAGGGATGAAAAAAAATCTACTCAACTATTTGATGGGTTATATTAAAATTATAATGGTGAAATTTATTAGGATGGAAATTTTAATGACCCGAAATGTTTTAAATAATGTTTACTTTATTAATATGTTAAATTTATTTTATAATAATATGTTCATATAAAACCCCTACACTTCATCAGTGTTATATTCTTTTGGATTATAATGACTCTTATGTTTCATTTACATTGATAATATATAAGTTGAGTATTAATCACATGATTAGTATCAATATAGGGATTTATCAAATACAACAGACACATACAAAGAAATAAATGGCCTAAAACCATTAGATCATACACTATCATGTAAATTTACCAGTGTATCTGAGGGAGATATTAACTACGGTAATTGGCCTTGATCAAGACCAATATGATATCAAAAAACATAATCAATATCAAAACCATTTATGGGAGATGTTAAAGCTCCCTGAGATTTCAAATCAAACCATATTCATCGAACAACAACATGATACCACCCCATCACAAATTTGAAATTTAGGTAGTTTTCCATTTTATTAATTTTATATGTATCAATTTCATATAAACATTAATAATTAATTTATTATATAATGAATAATAAATATATTTTCTTCAAAATGTATTACTTTGAAAATATTTATTATTTTGATGTAATTAAGTAAGAATTTATTCATTGTATTATATTCAACTAAGAATAATAAATTTATGATTTTATGGGATTTTAAAATAAATAAAATTTAATAAATTATTATTATCAAATAATTTTCACCAAATATGAATGATCTAGTGATTTTTATAAAGTAAAATGTACTTTTTTAAGAGATAAAAAATAATATTGTCATTAAAACCCAAATTTAAAAAATAAATGATGATGTCGTATTAAAAGTGGAAATTCTTATATTTAGAAAAAATTTTTGATAAATTGAATATTATTTTCGGAATCATAATTTTGGAATTTTTCAACATTTTAGTTTTCAAAATTTTCAGAGATATTTGATTTTTTGTGGAAAAATAAGTATCTTATAAATATAATTTGTGTATTATGACATCATAATTAAAACAATTCTGATATAGTGAATTCTATAAATTTAGTTCATGACAATTTATATGACTTTTACTTAAAATAATGTTATATTATGTTTATTTTTTTATTTTACAAATCCATTATGAATCCCCCAAAACATATGATTTATTTTATGGTTTTCAAATATACTCTGTAAGAGTGTGACTCACCTCCACATCACCAAGGGTGATATTTAAATAATATCATCTAATTTACTTATAAAATAATTTAACCCACTCTAATTTTTCATGAAAAATGGTCGAATGTAGTAGTATGGTTTGGGGTTTTGTATATTTTATTTTTTGGAGATCAAAACCTAAGTAATAATGAAATCCCAATATTTTCCTATATAAACCATCAAAACATTAATTTTTATTCACTAAAAATATATGAATACTTTCCATTAAATACCAAGAACTATCAACTATCTTCACAAGGTACCCCCATTCTCTTTCATATGACCTTCCCAGTCATTTGGGGGTACACATTCTTGTTAAGGAACTTCAAATCACCTCTTTTTATCAAGAACTTCTTTTTGTAATGCCTCTAATTTTTTTATGATTATATTTAAATTTGTTTTAATTTGCCCCCAAAATAGCCCATTTGATATGTAAATAATTATATCATCCTTTCAATATCATTTAGCCTCCCATTATCTTTTATGTATAAATGTTACCATGCCAAAATATAGTTCATATTATTTTTATTATTCATGTTTCATCATATTATTATCGCTTCTATTTCTTATTTCTAATGTTGGAATATTGTATTCCATGTATCTATTTATGAAAAATTTATTTAAATTTGATGATACACAGTTTTCCTCTCATATACGAATTTTTATTAATCCATAAGTGGTGTTGATATGCTGGAAAAATATTTTCACGATTTTCCAATTCAGTTGTGTAGTAAATTTCATTCTGTTTTCCTATTAAGGGTGTTCACCATTATGAACATATAATTTTTTATTGGTGAAATATATTTCATTATTACACACTAATGTATTGTGTAAAATTTATTTATGTAGAATGATTTGTTGTTTTATGGATTATATTGGACCCTTAATCATGCCATTAAAATGAATATGATAGTGCACACAGATAATGCTCTAATACATTGAGAAATGTTTAGTATAATTTTACATCATGTTGGGACATGGGTGTAAAAGATTTTGTTATGGGACTTAGTCTACAATGATTTGATTTAGGTTAATCATATTCTTATATTTATGATGTACTGTTTTATATTGTGTCTACATTTCCCATGTTTCTTTTAAGATTTTCATTCCCTCAAATTTATGATTCATACCCATTTTTATATAAATAATGTCTAACATGTCTTATTTTATAAAATTGTTTAATGATTATTCCTATACATGTATTTATTTCTCAAATCATTCATTTTTATATCCCTAGGTTATCTTATGCAGTGTTATGTCTAAATGAATGTAGAGATCATATTAATGATGTTGTAAACAATGAGGATGTTTTCTATGTTTTATATTTCTATTTAATGTATATAATTGTCAAAGACACCAAAATTCTCTACATTTGGGGTTGTATTGAGTGTAATATTAGGTAATACATCATGTATTAATTTCAAATAATGAGAAGGATTTTTATTTATCTATTTTGTGAAAATTATAATTTTATGCCTAAAAATTGTGTTTTTTTAAAAAAATTACCAAAATACCCCTTATCAAATTTTGACATGATGATTATAAAAATTACATTATATTTATAAAATTAATTGTCTATTATTGTAATTTTTCATCATAATCATTATATTTATGATTCATATTAAATAATTTAAAATAGAATTTATAAAAAATTGTACTTAAAATTTCATGGTACTTTTAACAGGATAAATATTTTAATAATTTACAATATAAATAATTTTTTGTGAATTATTTATGTTAATCAAAATTTCACTATTATATGTTCACATTATTTTTTGAATATTCTGGATAATATTACTTATTTCCATGTTACTCTCCCAAATTGTGAGTTCACCATTTTTACTGTTCATTATCTTATTCCAACTGTCATATTTCATTATATATATCCATATGGATCAATTCATTATTTATTTGATACAATTCCTCTCATTATTCAATATTCCATGTTTCAATGATATTAATTCTAATAGTAATCTTTTATAATATTTTTATAATTTTTTAATAAATTTTTAAATGACGGTGAATGTTCAGGGAGATCAACATGTCCAAAATTTTCGAGATCTATTTCTTTTACTTTTTTATTTATATTTTGCCACATTGTATTAATTTCAATATTCATGGATAATTTTATTCTACAAATTTATTCATCTGAATTAATGAAAAAATAAATATATGCCTCATAATTTTATATGATACTATAATATTAATTAAGAAAACGGTCATTATTCAAATTTAATTTCAATATATATATATATGGTTGGGTTTTAATAAGTAAAAATATTATCCCCTATAGAATTAGATAACACTGTCACCCCTATCAAGTATTTTTTTAAATAGCTTCTAGAACATTGAATGTCTACCATTATGATTTTATCAATAATTCATATGGATAGACATAATACAAAAAAATTGATATCAATATATTGAGTGAGTGTTTAGGAGAGGACCAATAGGGATATTTGGGAGGATAATACATATTATGAGTATTTACCCCGACATAATTATTATTATTTTTTGTTATTTTTTACACATTTACTAACACAATAATATCATAATAAATTATATTTCATTGTGAGAGTAGTGTATATAATTAATTTTTTTTATCCTTGGATAACTATTATTTATCTTTTGATAGGTAGTTTTAACATAATTATCAATTTATAATTTTATCTTACATGTGGTGAACTGTAGTATTCATTAAACTAAATATAATTAACAATAGGATTCCACTAATCCATGAATATTTTGTCCCATCATCTTATTGGTGAATAATGGATTTCATAAACTAAGGAAGTAGTGAATATAATTGTTATATTTTGGTGTATTCCTTTGTTGATTTTTTAATCCCATGCACCTCCCTCAATAAAATTTAAACATTTTCGATGTTTATTAATATTATGTATTGGGGATGGATATTGTGAACACAGATACATTTTTTCTTAAAATGTGTTTAATAGGAAACATATCATAAAATAAAAAAAATTATTATCTAGTGAAAAAAAATTAATTAATTGTTTTATATTCATTAAAATAAATTTATTCTACATTCCTATCATGAAATCTATTGTTATTTTTGAATTTTTTTATCTATTATATGTAATATTTTTATGATTTTTGTATTATAAAATTACATTGAAATGTTAACGTAATCATTATTCAAAAAATTAAATTCTATTTCATGGAGTAATTTTAAAAAATATATATTAATTCTTTTATGTCACATACATGTGATTTTTAAGTTATTATCCCTTTTTATTTTTTTCGGTCTTTTACACCAGGGATTGTTTTTGAAATTTTGAGAAAAATGTGGGTTTGGGGTGAAATGACCCATCTGTACAGTTGAAACCCCATTAGTGTAAATTGTGCACCCATCTTAAGTAGTTGTGCAGTTAGAGGAAGAACATACTATTTGTCCCCCACTTGACCATGTGCCTCGACCTAAGAAATTGTGCACTCTAGGCAGAGAGTGTGCATGATATCTTTATGTATTATAACACATTATTAGAAAATCATATTGTTCTCTACGTCATAAATTTTTCTTTTCATGTTTTGTCATTTTGGATTCAACCCATCATCTGCACATTTACTACCCAACATGGTATTTTCTGCCTTATGCGGCCTCCAAGCTCCCTCAAGCTCACTTGGAACCTTTATTGAAGAGGATTTAGAGGGAGAAACATGAAGGATCATCAAGTAAGTGGATTTCTCCTTTTTTATGACTGATTTTTCGGGATTGTTCTATATTTTTTAGGTTTCTATTTATTTAACAGATATGGTTTCGTCCCTTGGGTTTAAGCATGGGTTTTTGGGTTCAATCTTTTATATTAGAGTTAATTTATTCTATATTGGGTTGTGGTAGGGGAGAGGATGATGTTTCACATTATTTTGTTGGATTTTTGAAATCTAAAGTAGGTGATTCCATCTGTAATCAATATTTGGTAAATTTAGTTCATTGATTAATTAATTTTTGAAGATCATTAATTTATATATATTGTGAGAATGTGGGTTTTTAATGAGATTAAATTGAGTTTTATTTTTAAGTGGAATGTTTATGTGAAATAGAGATTTTTTTTTGTGTGAAACCATATTGTATTACATAGTAGTATTTCATTAATTCTGAAATAAGTTACATAAGTTATTCAAGGGATTTCAATACTGTTTTGATTTGGTATTGGTGTCCATTTTGTATTGAAAAATGATTTGAGAATTTTTTTTTTGTTGAACCCTATAAAACTTGTTGTAAGTGTTTATAATAGTTTAAAATGGGTTTTAAATGATATAAAGTGTGTGAAGTGTGTTTATAGTATTTTTTGGATAGAGTTTGATATTTATAGTGTTAATTTTATGTTCACATTTTATTATGTGACATGTCGAACATAATTAGTCACAAGAGGGAATCCTTGGTACCTAGGTGGGTGGACTAGGACTACTATAATAGTGATTTGGAATTTTCTATGACTCAATTTTACTTTGAATGATTGATGATGAAAACACTAAGTTTATATGAGAAAAAATATGATACCACTAAAACTTTTGATATTTCTCTACTCTAGTTTTCCATTGATGATAAAGCTATTGGTTGTGCTTCATATGCCCCATTTCACTATGATATGATGTATGTAGAGTCCCATGGATAAGTAGTTCATAGGAGTAGTACTCGTGATTATTTTTATTTTACTATATTAATTAACCATCAGCATATGGTGTTGTTTTTTAGTAAATTTTTAAAAGAAAGTGTGTTCTATCTAAAATTTTTTCTTTAAAATTTCATTTCATTTAATGTTGTTTTTTATTAAAAATTATTATTATCATTTCCATTGTATAAAATCATGAATGTCTTTTATTATACAGTTTTTAGTTCATGGAATCTTTTCATGGGTGGAATCCAACTGGATTTAGGTTCACAACATATATATATTATTGGGTGTATGTATACTAGGTATTTTTTACATAGGTAAGGAAAATGATTTTGGTGATTAAGGATCATATTTCAAGTTGTATTGTTCATGTGGTGTTGTATATGTTAATTAATGGTTTTCTCCCATTCCTTGTGCTTGGTTTTTAGTTGGAATCTCTTCACATTTCATTACGTCCCTTTTTTATTTTTGTTTAAGTCATAGTAATTAAATTCCAAAAAAAATCATAAGGATTTATTGGTTGAAAATTTCAGATTCATTTTATTAAATTCTTCTAGTTTTAATATTCTAAAAAATTTAGTTAAATCATTCCAAATATTATTTTAATGATAACTGGTAACTTTTTCTATACTATGTTGATCATGATATCACTTGAGTTCATGCCACATACTGGGTCGGGCACTATATTGAATGTGACTCGTCTTGGTTGATGTAAAAAATAACATCATAACAGGTTTTCTAATCGGTTGATTTGAGGATCAGTGTTTTGGCCATGAGTATCCTGCACAGAAAACACACCATGTTATATACCTTGAGTTTCCATGTGATTTTGGGACTTTTGATTCACTTTTATTCCATGTATGACGTACAAGATGTGCACTGCACATGTCCGTTGGGTGGGGGTGAAGTGTTCTAGTCATTTTATTATCATAGAATGTTTAATTTTTTTATTTTCGGGGATATTACTAAATTTTTCAAAATTGTGGTAATACTATTTTCTCTTTTGACTATTGAATTTCTTAGAGAAATTTCTCCCCAGAACGATCCCTTCCACCCACAAGAGGAATCTAGAGAAATTTCTCCCATACCTCTTGATCAAATGATGGTGGATACGATGGTCTGATATATTCATGCAATAAGAAATATAGTGTCACTTGATATACCTATATTTAGATTGGATGAATCTTGTCCACAGAATGAAAAAGATGAAGATTTTTTTCAAAAACAAGCATCTTACTTTTCAGTGTAATGATGATCCGTAGAAATAATGTGAGTGGATAAATAATATAGAGATGATGTTTGATTATCTTTATATCACTAAGGAAGACATGGTGAAATTTGTTTCATTATATCTAGAGTGTCTCCCCCAAATGAGGTGGGAATCAGTGCTCCATGTTGGGAAACATGATAATTTTAGCTGAAAGGATTTCAAGGCCATCATCTATGATCAGTATTGTCTTGAGGTCCTGGACTATGCCAAATCATGGGAGTTCATGGATATACCCTAGGGAGATCATTCAGGGATGGAATACACTAACCATTTAGGTGAGATAGTATGGTACACACCTGATATTGTTTTTAATTAATATATGAATTCATGGAATATTGAGAAGGGGATGAGGCCAGAAAATTACTCTCAGATAATCTTGTTCATGATGGGATCCTTTTTAAAGGTAGGTAATTGTGCATGAATAGTCAGGATTTATTATAATGATTATTATGGGTTTTTTGGAGTTATTCCATCTATGAGAAGTGGTATATCCTCAGAGAAAAATAGGTAAAGGGATGAACAAGGGAATAATGAAGATAGTAGTTCTGGCCATCCTTTAAGGATATTTTATTCAGAAGCTTCTGTTGTGAGGTTTATTGTGTGCCATCAGTGTAGGAGGGTAGGTCACAATCGACTTACCTATACATATACTCATAGACCATATCAATAGTGTGGAATAATGGGTAACTTGTGTAATTTCCTTCAGCTGAATTGACCACACCAGAGTTGGTCATGATCTATGTAATCTAGGGGAGTTCCTGTTCAATCAGAGCTGAACCTGATGGTGGGGTCTCAGTTTGGTGGCCATATAGGCAAGACAATATCTTCTTTGGGGAATATCCTTTCACGATAGAGCCATAGGAAAGTGTTCATTCATAGGAAAAGACCAGGAATATTCATGTTGTGGATCAGTCCACAACATGACAACATGAAGGGCCCTCGATAGTTCAAGGCACCATATTTATTGTTTCTACTATAGAAGCTAGTTTATTTAATAATTATGTATATATCACTTTTATCACTACCTTTATTGTCGATATATTTAACCTTCCATCCATGTTGATGCCTTTTGAAATGGTCCAAGTAATTTTGTTGTGTAGGAAGAAGGATCTGGGTCTAGTGTGTCCATATTCTGTGCTCTATATGTCTGGGGTTGAGATAGTGTGGGATATCATAGTCTTGGAGATGAATGTATTTTATTTGATCCTTGTAATGGATTGGATGATGAACTTCCATATCCATATCAATTTTTATAGGTGGGGGTGAGTTTCATGAAAACCAGTGGGATTCTTTAGGTAATTCTTGGGGAAGGGTATCATTGATCGGGTCCCGCAGGACATTCATCCTAGTGTCAGGAAACCTTATTTGTTTCTACCGTAACATGCACTGGAGGATTATGGTGGTTATTCTGAGTGTAGATAATCTAGAGTAGTGGATGTGTTCCCAGAGGCATTTCTATATGACCTTTTGTGTGAACCCTTAGATAGGGATGGGGACTTCATAATTGATTTGTCTCTAGGAACACATCCTAAATCATTTCCCACATATCGTATTTACCCCCACTGTGTTTTAGAAGTTATATATTGAGCTGGAAGATTTGGATTCCAAAGGGTTCATGCACCCAAGCATCTCTCCAAGGGCCACCTCTTTCTTGTTCATGATGAAGTCTAAGAGATCCCTCCCATTTTTCTTTTAGTATTGGAAAAATAATAACGTAACTATTATGAAGTATTATCCTTTTCCATGAATCTATGATTTTTTTTATTAGATGAAGGGGGAAATTGGGATTCCAATATTGATTTGTGTTCGGGATATCTTCAATTCAGGGTGATAGAGGTGTACATCCTAAATATGGATTTCAGATAATGTTACAGACAATTAGAGTATTTGGTCATGCCCTTCGGGATGACCAATGATCTAGTACTTTTTATGTCACTTGTCAATAGTTTGTTCCAACAATATATCGACTCTTTCATTGTGGTATTTTTTATGACATCATTGTTTATTCTGGATCTAAGTAGCATGAGAATCAATTTCGGTTAATTTTGGGCACTCTGTGAGATCACCACAAATTTTCCAATATTTTAAAGTGAAAAATCTTGATCAAGGAGGTAATGTTCCTAGGTCATGTGATTTTGGATCACAGGGTTTTGATAGAGCCTGAGAAGAATAGTATTGTAATTTCATGGGTGTATCTGAAGAATGTGTCTGAAATTAGAAGTTTCCTAGGCCAAGTATATTATTATTATTGGTTTTTTCGAGACTTGTATCATCATAAAACATCCATGAAATCACCCACTTAGAAATGGGTTATGATTTAGTGGATCCTAGAGTGTCAGAAATACTTTTAAGAGTTCATTCAGAAGATGACTACATCACTTGAATTGATCACTCCTGATAATAGGATAGTCTACATGGATTATTGTGAAACTTTAGTTATGGGTCATTTGTGTGTTCTTATGTAGGGTGATCACATCGTGGTTTATGGATCCCAGTAACTACGATCACACTCATGAAATGGAATTGGTAGCAGTCACGCATGAATTGAATAATATGATCCATTATCATATTGGGGAGAAATTATTGATCCACACTGAAAATACAATTTGGCCTATATTTTCTCCAAAATATACATGAACTTGGAGAAGCGTCATTAGATTGAGTATTTTTAGGGATCCAACAATAATATTATCTATACCATGAGAAAGGGTAATGAGCTGGTAAATGCATTGTGCAGAAAATATCTTTCATAGACATTGATGATGTCTAGTGAGGTGTATACTCTCATGTGTATTCTTTCCCATACATATTTGTAAAATAAGGATCATAATGGAGGTGCCTTCAAGGCAATTGATGAGTTCATTGATTTTAAATTGGTGTTGATTCAATGAGAACAAAATGGTGTTGAGCTGTGTCATCAGTCTATGAAATTTTATCATTGTGGGGAAACATATTTGGAATGGTCTTCATCTCCCTAGGGAGTCATGTTATTTGCTGGATTTTTAACAGTTCTATTATAACTATGGTGGTGATGAAGGATAGTCGGAAATCATAGTTATCCATTCATCCCATGTCTACGAAAATTTATAAGGATGTTCTTTATTAGTTTTAACATCTAGGTATGAGGAATGAAATAGATGAATTTGTATCAATGGGATATATATGTCATCTGGTGATGGCATAACATCAGTTACCCTATGGTTTTCTTTATCCATTAACCATTCTTATATTGAAGTAGGATGGGGTCACCATGTATTTCATCATTGTCATTCTTCACACACTTTGTTCTACGAACACCATTCGGGTGGTGATTGATCATTTGATCAAGTCATCCAATTTATCCTAATTACATATACATGTTATGTAGATGGAAATGGTCGACTATATATTCAAGAGGTGGTGACGCATCATGGGGTTCCATCAGTAGTTTTTTCAGATGGATAACCTTGTTTTACATCTTGGCTATGGGAAGGCCTTATGAAGGAATTGGGGTCACATATTATGGTGAAAATGTCTTTCCAACCACTAACGAATGGGCATATAGAGCATGAAAATATGATTCTAGTGTACATAAATTGCGCATGTCTTTTCGATTTCCGATGATTTTGGGATTGATATTAGGTGTCGGTTGAATTTTCATATAATAATAGTTACCAATCCTATATTAAAAATTCACTTTTGAGGTGATCAATGGTTTTCCATGTCTGTCCCCTTTATGTAGGTCTGATGTAGGCGATAACACACTTTTGGGACGATGACTTGTGCTGGAGACAACTGAGAATGTCATGTTGACCAAGAAGTAATTATTGTCCTCTCAGAGTTTCTAAAAATATTATATTGATCAAAGACGTCACAATTATGATTTTTCTATGGGTGATTGGTTTTTATATTTGGTGGCTTGTCTCGTAGGACATCATTTTTGGAAAAGTATAGAATTCTAATGAAGAGGTTTTTCAAACATCATGAAATAATCGAGTGGATTTGTAAGGTGGCCTTTTGGTTAGCATTTCTTTATCAGTTGAAATCAAATCATAATTTATATCATGAATCCCAACTAATGATGTATAATCTAAATCTAACGCATTTTTTGAATTTGGAATATTTGGAAATATATAGTAATTTATTATTGTTCGAATAGCCAGAACAGATACTGTATTTCCAAGAGATTGTGAATAATGTGAAATCTATCTTATTTGTTTGTGTTCTATGGTAGCAAGGAAATTTTGTGCTTGAGACATGGGAGAGGAATTTTTGGGTTGAGTAAGAGAATTCATTATTGTTTTCTGATCATGTTTTAAGTTTACTTTTTTAAGGTGGATTATTTTCAAGGGAGGAGAATTTGCACATATGTGTCTTTATTTTCTAGTATATTTTCTTTTTAGTTCTGATCTATCTTTCCACCATAATTTTCACATTGAAATTTTACGAAAAATGGAGGGTGTTGGGTAGACTGACCCTGGAACACGGTTTTAACAATGTTATGTCAAACGATGTGCGGAACTGAGGAATATGTGTGGTTTGAGGAAATTCCTTCAACACAACCACCACATGGTCGTCTGCCCCTACCCATGTAACAGTGTGCTCTATACTTAGAATGAAAATTGTTTTCAGATAGTTTATTATACCATACAGGCTAACTATTCATGTTGTCTATGTCTTAAAAAATATCTTTTCAATGTTTTCATTTTTCTGATTTATCCCCGACTCCCATTTTCTTCACCACTCATTATTTTCAACCGAATGATGGATAAAAACTACCTCATTATCAATTAGCAATTTTTTAATGGTTTTTGGGGGGGAAAACATCAAGGATCCACAAGTATGTGAATTTATCTATTGATTATTCCTTATATTTTGGTTTTACTCCCTTTTTCTTATGATTTTATATTACAACTGGGGGTTCATCCATATTCTTCATACATTGGTTTTTGGATTCAATCTCTTGGATTTCGATTTTATTCCTTTTTTGTGGTGATGTTGAGTTGATGATGAATATTTAAAATAATTTATGGGATTTTTTACATCAATAGTTTGTTATTAAATCTGTAAACATTATTTGGTTATATTTATACATTTATAATTAATTTAGAATGATAATTGATTAATATATGTGATGAAAAATTGGTTTTCGAAAGAGTTAACAAGATTTAGATTTTTAATTATCGTGTATTTGTGAAATGGGTTGTGTTTTTGGTTTCATCCCATGTTTTATCACTCGGTAATCAATTAATAATGGTTAAATAAGTAACATATATTATGAAATGGTCTTCTTATAGTGTTTGATGTGTTATTAATGGGAATTTGGTCTTGAAATTGGAATTTGAGTGGGTTTTGTGGGTCAAACCATGTGAATCATATTATAATTGTTTAATAATGTTTTTAAATGGATTATTAAATGATATAAATTGTGAGAAGTGGGTTTGATAACTATTTGGGTCTTAGTACAATATTTTATGTGGGATTATGAAGTGCAAGTCCCATTATGACACCTGTAGAACTTGATTGATCATAAGAGGAATGCCCGAGAACCTACATGGGAAGACTAGTATGCAAGTGGTTTTAAGGACGTTATGGACAAATTTAACATAATGGGATTGATAATGAAAAAAATATATATATATGGAAAATTATTTAATACCACTAGAACATTTGATATTGATAATCTATAGTGTCTCATTCATGATAATGCTATTGTTCATGGTTTTTATACCACATTTCATGGAGATACATGGTACCTTGAGTCACATTGCTAGCTAGGGCCTTGGGGTAGTTCCCGTGATTAGTGATATTTGCCTATATTTCACTAACTACCGGCATATGGTAGGTTTCAATGTAAAATTTCAGAATATATTTGTTAACATTAAGAAATTTTCCTTTAAAATTGTTTTCATTTATTGTTTTTTTCGAAAAAAATGTTATTAGGTTTTTCCTTGTATAATATCATGCATGTTATTTACCTTACTTTGTTTAGTGCATGTAGTATTTTCATGGGTGGAATCATGTAAGGCTTACTCTGATATCTAACATACACACTTGGGTGTATGTAGACATGGTAATGATTAACATAGGAAAGATAAATTCTTTTCGTAATGGAGGATCCTTTTTATAATTATTTTCATAGTGAGGTGTTGCGGAGGTGGATTGAGGGTGATGCCCCCATAACTTTTGGTGGTTATTGAGTTTTTAATTCTATGACTTTTATTGTATCCCATTTTGATGTTGTTTTGTAACCATTTATTACAATTATGAATAACTGTTTAAGGATATTTTGAATAAAATTTACAAATTTTTATATTAAATTTTTCTGGTTGTTATGTGTTAATAAATTCAGGTAAATCTTTCCCATGCTTATTATGATACCAAGGAACTGGTTCCAGCCTGTGGGGATCACGAAAACAATTCGGGCCATGCCACAGGCTATGTCGGCCACTGAATCAGATGAAAATTCATATTGGTCCATGCCATTAAATATACACCAATCACAGGACATGATATATGCATCAATAATATAACATTAAGAATAATGATTTCAAAAAATAATAATACTTCAAAAAAATTAGTTTTACTGACATGATTTTTTTCATTTAATATAATTTGTCAGTAGAAACACATAATATTTATAATTATTTTAAGACATGGTTTCCATGAAAATCCATTATGGTTAAGATACATTACTATATTATTTACACTTTCCTCCAATTATTTATTTGTATAATTTATTCATTTTATTTTTATTTTTATTTTAATGTATCATTTATATAATGATTTGACATTGGATAATTTTAGAATATCTGAAATGATTAGATTCCGTTTTTTAGGATATATGATATATTATTTTTATTACATTTTGATTACTTATCCCCAAATTGATATTGATGAATTTTTTTAAAAAAGGATTGAATTTTCATTTCTCTTATTGTCACCCACATTCAAAGTATTATATTTTTTAAATTACTATATTTAATCTTGGGATAATATAAAGAAATTGTAGTGTAGTTTGTATGAGTATAACTTTAGATCCAATTTATATGGAAAATATAGATATTAAATTAATATAAAGTCAAATTATATCATTTATTTTAAAAATTAAGCATGAGAATCATAAAAAAGAATATATGATTGAGGGGAAATAACAACATAATGATAACATATTATGATAAAATTATCAATGTGATCATTATAAAATTATTTGAAGTGTACAAAAATTAATAAATCCCATTTTTTAATCTTTTGTTTTTAATGAATATTTCATAATCGACTTACTATTTATCACAAAAATACCATTTCAACAACCTCTTATTAAAAGTGTCATTATTTATATAAGTATTTGATAAATATATTATAAGGTATTATATGTACATTTCATGAACATAATTGTTGATTAGAACTCAATTTTTATTGATATACTTGGAGGTTATTTTATTTTGATGACTAATTGATATTATTGGAAACCATTTTTGAGAATGATTTATTGAGGATAAATAAATTTGATATATGGTGGTGTATTAATAAGAATTGTGAATATATTTTAATCATGTTTTCAATTGATTATTTGTACTAATATGGAAATTTTTATATTTTTTTATTATTTATGATCAAATGGAGTGAGGGGTTTATTTGATTGAATTAATGATCATTTAGATGTGAACTTAAGCATAATCATATAATAGTTGTGATATTAATCACCAATGTGTTTTTAAAATTCCCTTTGAATAAATTCCCATTAATATTTGTAACATAAATTATCCTCTATCACTATAATATTTTATAAGTTGTGATACATGTCATTAAAAGTAAATTTTTTTTTTCACATCCTAGATACTAAATCATAATTAATTTCAATTAAAATTAATAAAAAATAGTAATTCTAAAAAATAATAACTACATGTTTTTAAACAAAGTAATGCTAAGGATATATATAAACATTGATTGGGTCATTAACTATATAGAAATTGTATTTATAGACAATAATAATGATTATTTTAGGTAATGTGTCAATATTAATAGATGAGTACAGATAGGTTTGTGGATATTCAAAACCACATGACATATATAAATTCATGAATATATATAAAATATTCATCTATTTATGGGGATTTTAGATATGGGAAAAATGAATATTAGATTATAGAAGTCATTTCTTATGTGAGATTTATATTTTTGATGTGTTTTAGAGAAATAGATTAAACTAGTAAATCATAAAAAATAATATTGTTTCCAATACCCTCTGATAAAACCATATAATTAAGGATAATATTTATAATCAAAATCATATAAAAAATAATTTAGATATGTGCCTTGATTAATTAGGGATTTATTATTTGAAAAAAAATGATACCACATCATTCTATAGCACAAAACAATACACAATGAACGAAATAAATCCTGGAGAATAAATTAGATTATTTATTTTATATTAAACTCTTGGAAAAATGGGTATAATTACACTATAATGCATTAATGGATCATAAATAAGAAGTTTTTTTATATTTTAAATAGGTTCATGATCGTTTCTTCAAATTTATACAGATTTATTTATATTAGTTAATGTTATATTTATGGTATATCCAATTTGTTTCAATTTAATTACTATTAATGACTACTATATATTTCACAATTTATGATGAACTTGTAATACAAGGTTTTATTATCTTATTTCATCAGTGGATAATCTCTTAAAGAGGGAGTGTATTATATTAGAAGGGTGTTTGTTTAATTCATACATCACTTCAACTCATGATTTTTTTTCTTAACATAAAGCCACATAGATATTTTTTTCTCAACTAATTCTATATGAATATTTTACAATTATAGGTGTTTATTTATTATATAAAAATTTATTAAGATGATTAAAACATATGCATTTATTGTATACATTTTTTCCAAATAATACTGAGCTAATTGGATTATCCTGATGTAATTAAAAGAAAAATATATTATATGTTTATTAACTATAATCTAAGGATTTGTCCCAAAATAAGTGAGTAATTTTAATAAATCTATAAACCAACTAAAATAATTTACTCATGAATGAAATAGTGTAATATTTTCAGAAATAGTCCATTGAAATCAATTTATGATTTTATCTCTTAATTGAATTTCATATACATTTTATATATTTTTATTATAATTTATTCAGTTTATCTTCCTATATTTTTGTATAATAATAATATTACCTAATTTCCTCAAGGATAAAACATTTTTTACTATGTAAACAATCGTAAAATTTCACAATTCAATATGATTGAAGTCTACTAAATTGATCAAGAAATTAAATTTAAAATATTCTCCATCATATCATATTAATTGATATAAATCATCACCTAAATGATATATTGTCTTAAATTACCATTTTCTATATATATATATATATATATATTATTTTCCATAAATCATAATGATTATGAACTGGCCAGTAATGATTTATTGAACTTATTCAAATTATACAAACCGTTCCAATATGATTAATAAATAAATTCAATATCTGTAAAACTCCAGAATGTAACCAATTATTCTATATATGTCAACAAAAAAACTAATAATTATGAGTGTGTGAGAATTCAAATGTTAGTTATGTTATTTGTAAACAAATTACATTAAATATAATATAGATTCATATAAATTTATAATAATAATCCATATTTTCTTTTTAAACAACTTCAATAATTGTGTACATGGGATTAATTTCTACTAACATATAAAATATTAATTATTTTATATAAAAAATAATTATTTCATATACCATTCCATGAAATAGATTTCATGAATATTTATAGTTATCGGGGAAATTATAAAAGTATTGTTTGATGATGATTTGTTAATTCATCAACCAAAGGTGATTTTATCAGATGAATACGAATATTTTCAACCATTTAATATTTATATTAATGAAATGTACTCTTATGAAATTGGGGATCCCATTTAATGTAATTCATAACAATAATCTTAAAAGATCCATATTTTCCAAACCATTGGGCCTTATTAGTATATTTCCAAAAAAATTACCTATATTGGATGGAAATCTTGTTAAACATATAATATATGAATCTCCATGGATGGATGAATTAATTGCTATCATAAGACATCATATAAATTTACTCAACATTATTAATCAAGTATTATATTATTATGGTTTACATACTAAATGATCCATTAATATCATTCTATATTAAATGTGTTAATCCAAACAATGTGCCCCATATGTAACATTACCCGATCTAGAACTGTTTGATGTTGCTAAATTTGGATGCTTACTAGTTCATCAATGTGCAACACTCTTCTAAAAAGGCTTTCAACTTGTTGGGGATTTATAGAGAACATATTAGGGATTTAATACCCTATGGTATAAATTTATATAATATAAAAAATATCATTGTATCAAAAATAGAAAAAACACTAAAATATATTATATAATATATAAAATAAATTCCATATAAAATTCCAATAATAATAATATCACGATGTAAGGATATTATGGAAGTTATAGGAATTTCAACTTAAATTTAAGGAAAATTAAAGTCCAATATGAATAAATAGACAAAAAATACCAAAGTACCAAATCCATGGTTTGTCCCATATCCATGCCCCATAAAATTTAAAATTAAACAATAAACAACAATGTATGTATCTTTTGTCAAAACATGTATCCATGTAATATTCTCTGGTAACAAAAGGCGTTCATAATTGGTCTTTAGAAAAACATTGTTGTCCAACACCATCATTTATTTATAAAACTAGTATGATATTAATTTCATGAAACACAGAGATAAATATGTTTTTTAATTAAGATATTATTACAAGAATAATACAAACCTACCACAACACCATTCAAGAATATCAGTCGTCATATATCATAGTGATGCCAACATTATCCACATGACCTAAGAATAATCATGAAATCGAGTAAATCCCTATAATCCTTACAACATATCTAAGAGAATCCATTTATGTAATATTTTCAAGATAATAGGGAAATTACCTTTTCAATAATTTCAAAAATAATATAAAATACATTTATAAGTTAATTTCAGAATATCCAAGAAAATTACATAATTTATGCCTTTTAGAATAAATAAAAAATGAATATTTTTTAAAAACATCATATAATATATAAAAACACACTTATATATAAATTTATCTTAACAGGGAAAATCTCTTTATAAATGAATTTAGATTTATCCATTACAATTCCATTCTATTTATAATTTAAAAAAAGTCCATAAAAATTATATAACTATAATAATTTCACAATATAACATCATAATTATCAAAGGTTAACAAGAAGAATCCTATTTTTCTTCGAATTACCAACACATTAATTAACAAGGATAAAAATTTTATAAGGAGTATATATTATGAGTTATCACCAAGGGAATCATGTAATTATAATCAAATTATAATCAATTATCTTTGTTATTATTTTTTGGGGTAGGATCACTCTACAAGTAACCACATGTTCTGTCGCAAACCTATTAGATCCATGGAATCATAGGGAAGTAAAATGAAATGATTATCATCACAAAATATTAATTTTCGTTAACAAAAAAGTTATATTAGTCAAATCACATAATATTTCATAAACATGAACAAACAAAAAAAATAACATAGGAGTTTTTTATAGACCCCTATCCATTATCTGGAGATCAATGTGATGATTTTAATAGATGATTCTAAAGGAACAAAAAATATGGTGTTCAGAAGAAAAACCTAGACCACACAAACATAATTATCACAACCTAAAATTGATGGTCGTCATTAAATCACATTTAGATAATTGAGAATAAGAGGATGGGGAATACCAATAAAATGGAACACTCCATGATTATAATCATGATTATGATTCTTGTAACATACAAATTCCCTCCAAAATCATCCAGAGTCACCATAAGTACCCAATGATAATGTTCCATGATGGATTTAATAAAATCATATAAATATTATATATTTAAACTATTAATATTGATAGATTTATTATGGGAAACAATTTCACTCCATGCTTTTCTCGATTTGTGACCTATATTGAAAAATACATCACCTCGGGATAAAATTACCTCAATGGAAAATTTCAGGATTTGAATAACATTTATGATATGAAAATATTCACACTCTAATTCTATATCACGGTATATTGTAGGAAAACATTTAGAAAATTTTCATATTTATATGATTTCAATGTTCTTAGTTGACAGTTATAGTATATATTCTATTAAAATTACTTTAACCACAATAATATAATTCCAAACCATATTAGAGATTATAATACATTTTCTACTATTATACCTTGAATACATTGATTGAAAGAAAACATATATCTATGATATTACATCTTATACACTAGTAAAATATCATTATACACAAATGATATGTTATCAACAAGGTTGACAATGAATGAAAATAAAAAACTCCATGTGAGAAGTTCCAAGATGTTGAAGGTATTTTATGACCACCCCATCAAATAACAACCCATACCCAAAAATTTCAAAGAATCAAATTTCTTCTCAATAATTGTGTCTCTTCATTGTTCTTACAAATGATATTCCCTCTCACAAGCCTCCTCTTGAACACTGTCATATTACCACTACACATAAACTAGTCTTATATTCTTTCAATGTAGACACATCCCACTATAGTACAAAATTCAATTCAAATTCTCTTATATTTATCTATATACAAAAATCATGGAGTCATCAATGTATACCACAAGATAGTTTTCAACATGATATATCTAAATAGAATACTAACGAAAAAAATCATTTAGTGAACATTAGAGTTTGTTAGTAGTCTAGTCAATATTCAACTATACATACCCATGCCACTATATCAAATAGACATAATAATATGTTTCACTAGAAATCCCTCTTTAATATCATTATGTTTCCCTATCAAAAGAAAGAATCAAAGGAAGACATTCTGAAAAAAATAACAATTACTTTTCAGATTTTCAATATATGATTTGATCTTTCATTGTTATTTCACCCAATACATTCTGATCAATTGAGACTACATTTGAAAATATATAATGAGGCTTGGTCAAAAATGAATAGCCTCACTGTCTAAAAAACAATAGAGTAATATAAAATTTATTTCTATTCAAACCCCCAAAATTTTCAGTATGGATTGATTCATTGAATATATTACAATAATTGAACTCTATGTGTTTAAAATGCTACTCCCATGAACCAATAAAATAAAAAATGCAGGCTCACAACATTTTCATAATATTAAATATCGTCCTTTTAAGATGTATATAAGTCTATAGATTATATAATATTTTTATAAAAACCAATCATTCTTGATCCTTATGACGTCCCTCCCAAAAAAATGATGCTACGATAACTATTAAAAATGAGACCCCTTATAACAACATGAAATTGAACTATAATTAAAATTTATGGATTTTCAATATCATCTAAATTTATTGTTTACTTGAT
The DNA here is from genome assembly GCA_963277665.1 of Viscum album. NCBI lineage: Eukaryota > Viridiplantae > Streptophyta > Magnoliopsida > Santalales > Viscaceae > Viscum > Viscum album. The sequence continues at coordinate 532,110,227 of OY728137.1, forward strand.
ATTTCGTAAGTGATATACATTAATCCTTCCTTATATGATCAAACATATCACATCATTCATGTGTGGTTTCCTTATAAATCATGTCATAAAATTCAATGTTGAATCCTTCAATTTCAATTACTATATGGGAAGAGGTCTTATGTGACAAAGAAACCTTTGATATTCAACATTCACATGATAATATGTGATTCATGTCACCTACATCGCTCTAAATACTTCTTTATTTCTAGGAACTAACACTGTCTATGGAGATCATGATACACCATTCTCAGTTCGGAATGTATCTTCAATATAGTCAAATTAAAATATCGCATTATATCCTCCCAAAATAATGTAGGAATGTATACTCATCCATAGAAATATATATATTATATTCTGTTAAGTGAACATCATAAAAATTATGTACTCTCATATAGAACGTCAATCAAATCTAAGCTCTCTATTAAAAATATCTTCTCAGTACTTATCTCTTCCAAAATAATTGTGGTAATTGATGTAAAATTTAGATCTAGTCATCCATGGAACTCATCACTAGTACTCTTTTACATATAGATGTATATATGAAAATAGAGTAATCATCATCCACTCTACTAATTTATTTTTATACTCTTTCATGGAATCAATAATGAAATTTCCATTACCTAGAGTATAATATAACTCAAATTGGAAATACTATGGATACACAATCCAACACATCTTAAAATGGTGTAGATATCAATGAGAAAATATTAACCTACGAATATTTTGGTCTATGTACACTGGAAAATTCTCCCCAATAAGATTATTTCACTTTATTATAAGGGAATATACCACTCTAGATAACTCCAAATAGTGAGTAGAAAAATTTATCTCATTCAATATATACTATCTAGAACTATATGCAACTACATGATCAGCCTATATTAGAACAACTCTGAGTGCAACTCTAGATGAATCATAATATATGTTATATATCTTAAAAGACAAAGGTAATGTAATTATAGGTTTAGTGTTCAATGATAACTTCAACTTCTTAAAATATCTCTCATATGGATCAAAAAAAACTTATTCACTCCAATATTTTTAATATAAGTCGTTGGTGTAGCTATATTTGATAATTATTAGATAAAATGCTTCAAATAAAAAACTGAACATAGAAATATCTAAAAGTAGAGTACATACTTGGGCTTCTTCTATGATACGACATCAGTAATATTCAATACTTGCAATAAAATCTTTTCCACTAATAATTCATTGACTAGAATGTGTAATTTTATTAATATATAAAATAAATTTATATAATATGGAATTAATATGACACTCTATTTATGTAAAAATGTATATGTCACGATTTTAGAAATAATTATCTAATGACTCGAATTAAAAAATCATATCATTAAAAAAATAACAAAATAATATGTAAATGTAACAAAAATAAAATTCTTCAAGTACACAAATACCACACATGAAATTTTCTGACATAACACTATCCCTATAAAATTTTTCAAGACACGCCTCCTCTAAAAATTTCTTTGAGGTGTGTTTCATATTATCAATATCAACTAATGATATAATAATCTGAATTCAATAATTGTGGAAATTTGTGCACCTCACAACAGATCAACGAGATTGTTTATATGTGGAAAAGGATACAACTTATTGTCTACAATATGATTCAATCGTTGATAGTTTATGCATATGAAAATGTCTCATCATACTTCATGATGAATAAAACTATTGAATCCAATAGTGACATACAATGTTACAAAAAACCCTTATGATAATTACCTACCAACAGATCTTTCAACTAACAATACCCATTATGTTCTATCTTGTATGGTGGAATAGAAAAAATAAGCACTCCTAACAACAAATTTATAATAATCTAAAGGTATTTCTTATGTTTTAATCTACAAAAATCCCCATAAAAACTAGAAAATGATTTAAGAGTGATGGATAAGTATCCAATTTAATTCCAACAAAATCCAGATAATGTCTTCCTATTTGAGTCATAATTATATCCATTCTTCATGAATTTTTCCTACATGATCGGGCTGAAGATCCCTCTCATCATGCTAAAAATATATTTCTCTAGGCAGATATGGAAGAGAACGCTACTCCATTAATTGTTGATTTTTTCTTGGTATATAAAAAACCATTCCATACATTGATTCAAATAAATCCTTTCATTTCTAGGGATAAAATTGAAAAATAAATGGTAACCCCTAATTTCTATTGACAACTACTTTCATCATTTTGATATTTCTTACTGTATTTTAAATATTGTTTTTATATTCATTAAACCATTCATGAATTCGATAATCAATCTCAATACTATTGAAAAAATTAAGATATAAATAAATTTTATGATCATGAATAAAACATAACCCAAAATAATGTAGATGACAAAGTAATCATTCATCTGATGATAATAGTTTCTACATACATAATAAAAGATGTACACTTCATAGAATGGACAAAACATGAAACTATTATTTGCTATTAAATATTAATCCCCGTTACTATTCTCTATTTCTTGTATTTTCTATCTGGTACTATAGTACAATATCTTATACCTCAATATATATGCCAAACGAAACCCAAGCTACTATTTAGTTGACTGGTAGTTGAGTCCTTATTTTTCCCTAGTATCTTGCATGACCCCTACTACTACACTACTCCACAATGGCCCTAAAAACATCTATAAGTTTTTCACCCTCTATCATGATTGACTCCCATATTAAAGGTATTAACTCTGAGGTTTCATATGGAATAATATTCTACACCAACAATACTAAAATGGGACATGATCCTTATATGGATTCACATGACTTGATATCTGTTCAAATTTTTTCTTTAGAAACAAACTAGCAAGTAGAGAATCTTGTAACCATAATAATATATCTTATTACACCCCCCAAACGGTTTTTAGATATATGTGACCTCAAAAAAATTCCACTCTATGATGTTTCCTTGATTAAGTAAATCTGTGAAGCTACTCATTATAAATACATTCAAAAATGAAATGATCAGATATTGAATCCCTCCATGGAAATATCTTAAACTACAAATATTAAATCTTACAAAATATTGTCAAACATGTTGGTAGTCACTCAACATTATACTTAAGTATTTAAAATGCATTCTTTCCAATGTCTGGTAAAAAAGTTGAAATCAATCTCATCAATCAACATCCCAGGATATCAGTTTCATCAAAATGTAAGTATTATGTCCATACAAGTTAACTAATCATGGATCCTAACATTAACTAGTTTGTATAACCAATTAATTAATTGTCTAAGATGAATTTATATATCATGAATCATCATATAATATTTTGTTTTCTTGGGGTTATTGATGATCAACTAGTCTGAATCGATATAGATCATAGATATTTGGGTGCATCCTCCGTAGTGAATGGAGACATATGTTAGATCTATAATTCTCTCATCATCTCAGTAATAAAGGCCATGTGTGAGCTGTCTCCTTTAACATGAATTTTATAACCCTTGAGAATATATCAAAAAGTTGAACATCCATTTGATCATAAAGATTATAAGGATCTAATACTTACCATTTATATAATCAGGAATGTATCCACTCTCATGACACTCAATTTGATGATGGAAATAAGACATATACTCTGCATGAAAATTTACTCAATCGAAAATTATATATCAAAAATTATTCCACAGGAGTAGAAATAAAATATAACTACTAGATATATTCCCTATAAAAACCCCTTAACAAGTGAATTATTAATAATGAATATTTTTTATTATTTTAATTTAACATATATAATTGGTATCTCACTACAAAAATCATATAAGAAAATACTTCACCGAAATTTTTTCCCCATCATGAAGAATTCATGTAATGATATTTACCTCAATTCCTTTCATTATTAATGAAAACTAATTGCATTGTATACAATTTCACGATTTGAAATATTAATAATCATTAACATAACACAATTATTTAGTAACCCATGGTTATATAAAATAAATCATAATTGGATAACAACTTGAACTGAAATCCCATCCCAAGTCAGTCATATATTTCCTCATACAAGAGTTATATACTCCCATGATCAAGATCAACATTTTCTCTTGACACATCCTAGTATCCTCTATAAAATATCAGAATAGTAATTCAATATACAAAAAAAACACAATCCTCTTATCCACTACGTAACATTCCCTAATATGTCACCCTCTCACTTTTCAAAATAAGTTTGTTTATTAGACCTTAGGGGTAATCCCTATATGTCGGTGGTTTCCAAATAATAGATGTGATATATAAAACATAGTGTGGTGACTATACCGCCTATTATATAGTTTCAATAATTTGGATGTAAAAAAATATATACTAAGGGAAATTGTAGAAATAGTATAACATAATGGATAATCAAAAAAATAAATTTCTTGGGAAAAATGTTATTATTAAAAAATTTAAATTTAATGAAAGTGTTCATTGTATATAAATTTAAATATTAAATTAATATCTATATAATAATATGATCTCACATATAAACTCAAAATACCCTAGTCTTGAATCCATGGGAGGTCCCTTCATCATTCTCTATCCCATTAATCATGAAAAAATAAACCTTAGGGTCCCATTACCATATCCCATAATACATTAATCTAATCATGTCTTATATAAAATGGAATCTTGTATAATTTGTGTGTAAATATTTAAATGTGTATCCCACTGTGTATAAGAAAAAATTATTTTAATATGTGAATTCAATAATTCTCCAAACATGTGTATTAATTAATAAATATATACTATAATATAATCATCCTAATTTGTAACAATGCTGAAATATATATAATAATAATCAACAAACCTTCCAACTATAAAAATAATTATATTGAATAATCAATCAACCAGGTCAAGGCCTATTTATATTACCTCATAACTGGGAAAATACCTTTATATTACAATCTCCACATAACTGGGAAAATCTTTTAATAAATTCCATTCAACATCCCAAATAAAATCCTATTAAGAAATCATTTCAAGATAACTATGAAATCCCTTTATATTATTATTTTAGTATAATGAGGTATATTAAATTAAATAATCATTTTACTATAACATGTAAATGTACTCTATATAATCATTTTACCGTAACCGAGAAAAGCCCATTATATAACCACCTCAACATAATTTTTCAAAACCATATTTATTTATTTTTATCATAATATAAAACATTTCCCATTAAAATTATATTTCATTAAAATAACATCAAAATAAATAACATCCAATTAGAAAAAAACCTTTTTTATTCTAATAACCCATTTATTCATCAATCCAAAATTCCAATTTTCAAGGTAAATATATCCAATGAAGTCACTGAATATATCTTATCATGGTAATAGAATTTTGATAATTTATCCAATTTGTTAATTTTCCCTAGTTAGATTAGTCCTATAATTTTCCACATGTCTTATCACAACACTATTTGATCTATTGGGATCCAAGGGTATTAAAAAGACATTTTTATCATTACATGTTATTCAATTGGTTCATGTGCATGTTGTTTCGGAACAATAACATTCGATATTTCACACATGAGAAATAAAATTGGTCCTTTATAGGCCACCTACCATTATTTGGAAATATTTTAAACTGTTTCAACATGTGAGTCAAATGGAATGAAGGTGATGATGAGAAAAATGAAAACCTAGGTCTCACAATCATATAGAACAAATCCCAATTCAATGTAATTCATGTGATCATACCTTGATAATAGATAACATGTGGAAGTGTAGGGAAAACTAACGAAAAGGAAGTCACTATATATTTATCCCTTTATTGGGATGTTAGTGTGGGAATAATTCACTTCAAAATTCTATTTATTATCCCGAGTGTCCCAGGGAGATGGTTACAAAGTGGATGAATTTATATCAAACACTCATCATATATCTATACTAGTTATCCTATGAAATTCAATGATTAAAACCATTGATGAAATGAATAACTTCTTTTAAAACCTAAACTAAAAAAACATCACCTTAAGTTAAAATATCCTTGATCAATTATTACATGACATCAAAAAGTTTCACAATAGAAACAACTTTCATAGAACCATCAAAAAACAATTTAATTTTGTGATAGGTTCATGATGTAAAAGTTCCCAGTAAGTAGTGCATAACTCATCTACCACAAACAAATCCAAACCCACCTATGAATACTTTAAACCCACATAAAACCCTCCAATACCATTGAAACTTTTATACATGGACTCCATTAAATAAAAAAACATACATCTTTGGTATATAGGTAATATTCACTAAAAAAATATCTAAAACTCATAAAGATAATTAACACTATAGAGGAGGATGAAAGAAAACCCAAAACATAAAGAGGTACATTAATAGAAATATACGGTATCTTAAACCATACCATGTTTTTTATAAACAAGATAACCCATAGACAACTTCATATGAACAACCAACATATATGTGTTATCATAGTCTTAAAAATTATACCGTTTTAGTGAAATATAATAAATAATATTTTTAGGAGACATAAACAACTCCCCATCTTAAATTAATTTTCCAATTACATGTATTCATGTTCCTAATGATTTATTTTATAATAATACTTTCTTCCAAATAATCAATATGTAAAACCATATTGATGTGTAATAATATAAATAACCCATATCTTCTATTATTATCTCTAGTAAATGTTTCAATATATTTACACATATTTAAATGAATGAAATGAATATGGAAGATTTAATCCATTAATGTAGAGGATTAAAATTATTTAAAATAAGTAATCTCTATAATAATAAGAAAAGAAGGATATATGGCCAACCCCCAATTGTTTGATAGAGCCCATGATCTTATTCCATTCAAATGTATAACCAAAATATACTATAGAAAATCTTCATTACATAAGAGAATGAAATATATCATTTAAATTTTTTCACAAAATTTCTAGAAATAATAATTAACTTCATAATTCATATTTAGAACCTTGTAAAATCTGGTATTATGGCTACGGAATCTAAATTAAATTATACTAAATATATATATAAATATATATACATAACCCCAATGAAATTAGTAACCTAAAACAAAATGATTATTTATTACATGTTAATTATTCTTCATGATATTAAATGCATAAAAACTTTTTTTGTATCTTTAAAATAATGTATAAATACTCATTACCATATAATATTATATAATAAGTCATTTTATTATAAATCATTATTTCATAATGCAATATTTATATCTTTTAAATCATAATATTACATATAATTATCATAGTAAATTGGAATCAAATGAAATTTTTGAGATCAATCACCTCATAATGGAAAATATATACTAGAATCTAATATGGTGTAACACCCTATGATTTTAGTAAATATTTTTTTCAAACAAATGTAATCTCATTTATAGATTGTGTTATATAGAAAAATATGTACTAATGTTCTATGATATTCAATTAATTTTATTATAACCATTATAACATAGAACATATGAGTTTCAATATGAAATAAAATAATAATTTTTTTTAATTTTTGTTCATAGGGTTCAGATATGTATTTTTATTTATAAATAAAACCATAATTTTTTTAATCTATTTATTCTATATGAAAACTATTTTTCCTTAAAAAATATTCACATTTGTTAATATATATATGTATATTATTTTTTCAAAAAGAATACATTTACTTGAAAAAATCATAGTATTTATTGAATCAAAATATAAAAATTTTCTTATAATAATTTAGTGAATATTTTCTAAACCTATTGTATTTTCTGTGAAAGGTGGGAAATATTTATATTATTAAATATAGATATTTTTCTTAAAATATTTACAAATTTAAATATATGATAAAAATGCTTCAATATAATATTTGATATATAATGTTATGAATAAACCAATTTTGTTCATTTAAGTAAAATATATATTTATGTCTCATATTACAACATTATATACTTATGGAAATTTTCACTTTGTATAATTTATTTTTCACTGCAGTTATGCGTTTATTTTTTAAATTATGTAACTCCATATAACATATTTTAGTTTTCGGTGATAGTGTTACTATTTGGAATTATACTAATTAATATTTTATAATATGGTAGAAAAAGTTTGTAGTCAATGTGAATATAAACTAATTATAATTTAATTGTAGAGTTTGAGGGAAACCCTTGTTTTTGTGGTGTGAAAATAAACGTATAAGGGTCAAATTTTCCTAAAAAATTGTCAAATATATCATATATGAGTCATGTTGACCTTATCAAATATAATATTAAATAATATAATATTTTTAAACTTTTTGTATGATTAAAATATTTGTTAATCTATTTTCTATTAAAATAATTAGAGTGTGTCGTGTCCCCCACTTATAAAAGGGAATCGTCAATCATCTCCAACACAAAAAACCAAAAACATTTTGATCCCCTAATTACAAAAAAATATCATCCTTAAATTAATCCACATAATCTTTTCACATAATTATTGTTAGTAAAAACTTCTAGTATTGATTTTGGTATAAACCTTAATGTTGGACACAAATGAAGTGGTAAAATTCACAATTTTTTTTCTTTGTTTTATTTGTTACACCAGCTCAAAAAATTATTCTAAAAAAATTCTAACATAATAACTCTAGAATATATAATATACTCATATTTATTTAATTTAATGTAATAACTTATATCCATACCCTATTCTATCTATTGGGAAATGAAACCATCGATATCGCATGTTGTGGACTACCACATCATGTACCAATGCATTTCATTTTCTAGCACAATCTCTCTACGTTAGAGATAATGATGTATAACATATTAAATATAAAGTTTTGTAGTATTATAATACTTATATAATTATAATATCACATATAAATTCAATCCTTACAATATATTAAATACTTATAATGTCATTAAGAAGTACACGTGGTCTACCGCATCCAAGAAGCGATGTGATATGTTTTTTATTTTGTTCGATAAGAACATTGATAATGATAGATTTTTTAAATATATTTATTATATATTAAATAAAAGTTATTAAATAATTTGGATATTAATTTATCATTTCTTTTATTTCATACATATTAAAAATGTAAATAGACTTCTTGCATATGTATAAATCTATTATCTACATGAATGGTTTAATTCATTTTTTGTCTCCATCAATTGTAAATGAGATTAGAAATTTTTTTAATAGGAATGTATTAAATTTATATCATATTAAAATAAATAAATATTATGAAATAACAAACAATTTAAATGAAAAAAACACTTCCGAAAAAATATACATGGGAATGAAGTAGTTATTACCCAAGACATGATTTTAACAAGGAATCTTTAGTATATGATAAAAAATTACATGTATAAATATTATATGGTATAGTACATATTGTTGTTGTTATATAATATTTGTCACATAATCCTAAAAATATTATGTACGAATAAAAAATTTGCATAATTTAATTCAAGGTATGAGGTAATGTATTTCTAGTCTCTATTTTTTCTACGGAGGTATGTGATATTTCTCTATTTTTTCAATTTATTTTCTGTATTTACAGACCAATTACCATTTTGTATCTTGAAAATAATTGTTTTCCTGACATGTAAGGTTTTAATTGATTATTTTAAATTAATAGGACTTATGACCTAATATTTACGAATGCCTCAAAGGTTTTATAATTCAATATCAGGGTTTATTTGAAATGTTTAGGATTTTGATTCTAATGATGAAGTTATTTATTAATCTCTAAAAAATAGATTCTTCAACTATATATATTTAATGAAAATCCATGTTTTAATTTCATTTTCATCCATTTAAATATTCATTAATATAAAAAAATTATTTTTATGAAATTTTTTATGTGATCTCTCTTTTTTCAGAAATCCTTTTTCCACCGTGATATTTTTTATAGAATGTATTAAATGTGATTACTATTATAAAATTATAGTAAATGAAGTTTTTACCTATTTTAAATTTTTTAAAATTTTATTTAAAATAATCTAATTTTCATTTTTTATTGATGTGCATTTAACTTTTACTAAAAATTTATATGGAATGTTTATTTGAATGTGTAGAAATGATTTCTATTTTCATCAATCAGGGCCATAAAATATATTAAATATAAATTTATATATTTTCCACAAAATTTCAAAACAATCCCATTTAAAAAATTTTATTTCAAATTCTTCTTTTTCAAAATTGATTTTGAAAATGGGATTATTATTTTCTGTAATAAATATTCTTAGTTGTTCGGAAAAGTATTAATCCATTTTAGATAACATCCTTGGATGTTACTTATGATTTCTTGGGAGTGTAATCCCATGATACCATTCTTATTCTTTCATTAAATGTTTTATTAGTATTAGGAAAAGATTTTTATAGACCACATTTTATTTCAGGGATTTTTATGTAATGAATATTTCATGATAGTTGGTCACACATATGTATAGAATTCATTATGTGATAGTTTCTATGTTATAAACAACGATTATGGTTATGTTATTTCTTAGAAGATGGTTGTTATAATGTAGCCATGGATGAAAGTTATTTTATAACTAAGAATGGTGGTTACATTAAAAACAAGGATATTGGATACATTATGACCAAGGATGGTGGTTATTTTATAACCAATGATGGGTGGGACCAATATTTTTCTCCAATGTATTATGAATAGGTTGATATATAATAAGATATATCTTATGGGAAAGTGGGGTGAACCCAGTTTTGAAAGAGTCTGTTTCCATGAGGACTCTATTCTGAGTAAACTATGAATACAATAATGATTTGGTGAGTGATCCAATTCATCTTTGACAGTTTTGGAAATCAGAATTTACTATTCATATTTATTATTTGTGTTATATATTGTATGGTTTACAAATTTTATTCCCTTACTATTATACTATAATAAAAATTTTATGATGATATATCATTTTTTAAATGTTAATAAGAAATTGACCTCACCATTTAATATGTTTTCATTTCCAATATTATGAATAATTTTATTATGTGTGATATGTCAAACAATATAACTAGTTATGGGTAACTTATTTGTGGAGGACAATGTTCATCTATGAAAATGTTGGTTAGGTATCTATGATCCTAGAGGTTATACAACAATACGACTAATTCATATAACATTTTTTCGTGTAATGAGTATTAATACATCAATATGTAATATTTTTTACTGAGTTGTTTTGGTTTCAACATTTTATTGTAGATAATGTATTATATAAGCAATTGAAACTATATTGAGACAATTTTGGGGATAACCATTATGATAACCCTATATATATGAAAACTTTTTATGTTATAGTATATAAACGAGGGTATTCATCCAATAAAAACATACTTGGCTGGAGAATCCATATGTATATAAATCAATAAATGTTGTAGATAAGGGTAAAATCACTTAAAAGCATGTATGGATCTGAACACATTTTCACCTTCTGAATGAAAATTTTCCTTTATGAACACCTAGTTTTATATTAAATAAGACCATGCATTTGAAGTCAATAAACATTTTACGATCCATCACAAATGATTTTGATATTTTTTTTATCATGAAAACTCTAGGATAAACCTATGGATATATATATTGTAAATAATGATTCCTGATTTATAAATCCAATTAAAACAATTTCATGACTATATGATTTCCTAATAATATTATTGGGTTTTACACTATTATTACTTGTTTAATTAAATGGAAAGAACCTAAAAGAATCATGTTAATATAGAATGAGATATAAAAATAAATTAATTTTTAACTGATAGTTAAAATTATATATGATATGGAATGGGAAATATTATTTCCCTATAAACACAACATTATCAAGATATAAATCAACCATAAATTCTAAATTATAAATGGAGTGAACCATGATATAATGATTCCTTCAGGTGTTAACATCCACCACATTTTTGGGACTCCACTAATACAATAATATATGAATAATGAATTATTACAATTGTAAATATATTTTATATTATCCAATGATCAAAACATGAATATATCATTTTGGTTTTCAATCATTTAGATGGTGAAGTGGGTTAATGGTGGACTCTTTTGAGGATTACTAGCCAACAATATGATAATAACTCAATTGATTGGGATGAGTTTATGTATTTGAATTAAGTACAATTCATTTATTACCCATATAAAAATGGATAAATAAATCCTATAGATAATGTTGGATAAAGATGAATATATTGATTTCATTGAGGTGAATATTACAATATTTTTTAGTATATATTCTAGTATCATTACTATACATGAATAAATGATTCATTGATTATTCAATGTATTAAAATAATGTATTTCATGGGATATAGTGTTAATGGATTATACTAAAAATGAATAAATTATGCTATTTTATTTCATTGTGAAGATGGATAATATAATTACCCATTAACCTGATGGGTTTTTAAGAAATAAATCATATAATTTGAATGAAACTCTAAGAACCTGATAGATTATAAATTGATATTTCATCCATGCTTAAAATCTATAAGGATTCATGAAATAAATTGTCTTAAGAAGACTAGTATATGATTAATATGAGGAATGGATGTACATCTAAAAAAATTTGGTAATGGGAAGAAGATACCTAAATATGTGAATATATAGATATCACCATAAACATCACCACCCACACTCTAGCATTTCAAATGGATGGAGTATTGTAACTTTGAAATGAATTTCCCAAATATTAATTTTAATAATCATGATTGATGTTAGTAAACTCATGATCCCTGAGATAAAGGGAAATCAATTGTGATAACAGTTTTTTGATGAGTTCTGTTATAAAGACATGGTAAAATATACACATACCATACACTCATGACCATATTTTTTCATCACAAACAATAGATATACAAGATCCTTTTGATATGTATAACATTCAAGGGGAATAAAAATTTATGCCCTATAAATAGATTTCTATTTAGTAGTAAGGAATCCTATTTGTATAATGATTGAACCACAGGTATATGAGTCGTATATGATTGATTTTTTCAATATTATCTTCATTAAAAACATGTTATTCAATATGTAGTTTAAATATATATTATATTATACAAGGAATATTATTATCCAATTCAATTAAAGAAACATTTCCATGGAATAGAGGATTCATTTGATATTCCAAATGAACTTATGATAGCCAATTAGTGTGGTGATAAATATATATTTCCCATTGAGATCACATCCATTTTATGGGTAATGATCCCAATTTAATAGGGGTTATTCTATAATATTGTTATGTAACAAGTTAACATAAATTGTATTTTTTTTTGGATTTTATTGATTTATTTATTTAATATTATCATCCATTCCATGGAGAAATAAATATGAGTTCTAAACAGAATAAATATATTTTCCAATACCAATTTCAATGACTACATATTGAAATAAATAGGTTGAGTTTTTGTAATTGAATAATAATCTCTATGTGAACCATGATATGTGATTCATTCATCCACATATGTCAACTTGGTGTGAATTTATTCTATTTTTGATTAAGGAAGAGGCATTGATGAAGCACTTCAACGATTACTGTGTTCTTTACAATATCAAAATCATGAAAATTTATCATATAACATGTATTGATCAATATTTTTAGAAAATAGTATCTATATAATTCATGGAACAATATATTTGGAATAGATACCTATCTGATGCACACATTAGGATCTATATAATAATGAAATTTCGTGGAAATGTATTAAGATCCATTCATTATATCATTAGAAATTAACATGATCTATTTTACATATTATTTTGTTTTATGATATTCATATATATTAACAGAGGAATGAAGATGATGAATATTCATTGATATCTGTAATAAAGAAAACATAAAATGATTAAATTTATTAAATTTTATCAAAATTTGATTTTTGGATGTAAAATTTTTCATTTTTAGGTTAAATAATCTTGTGTGATGATATATAAGTGGATCCATTAATAACGGAGGAAATTGAACCTTCTCCTAGAAAAATCATAGTAAATGAAATATAATTATTACCTAGTTTGGATAAATATTGTTGATGGTTTATGGATAATTTCTCACGTGTAAATAATTTTTATCCATGTTAACCTAGATGGGATCCATGTTCTTCTAGAATGATTCATGTTATTAATATGTTTTGTAACTGAAGAGAAGATTATTCATCTGAACTATATATAAATCTAATTCTATTAGAGAATGGTATGTAAAATACTATTATACATTTCTTAAGGGATTTGGGTGTGTTATTAAGTATAATGAAATGATTATATCTTTTCCCTAATAATAATTTTACATTTAAAAGAAAAATTATCCACATCACAATTTGGAGTTAATTACATTAATTTTTGATTTAATGATATAAAGGCATTATGTTTATATATAAAAAATGGATGCATTTTATTATTTATAACGGGTTATATATTCACACCGAAGGAGTTGAATATACCCTGGAGAACATGGTTATATATTGTAAATTATTATTTCTTCTCAACACAATACCACCCAAATATTGCAAACATGAGGATTGTTTCTGTAAGTTGAAATAATAATGTTATATTATCTATGATGAGGATGAAAAAATAAACTAAATTTCTAAATTTTATAACGGTGGATATGGAAATACATGAGGATGGAGAAAATTATTATCTTTCATAGTCCATTTTTCATCAATCTATCTAGGTAAAAATTAATGTTTAATAGAAGCATAATGTGGTGTTACTGATGCTGGTAAGAAATGTCACTAAATTCAATCATTATTGTGATTTATCAGTTAGGTCTATAAACCATGAATATTTCCATTACATTTTAATTTTTAGGAATTATTTTTTTATTTCGGGGTTCATATATCTTCATTATCTAATCATCTTGGATGTTTGAGAATTTATAGATATTTAATGGAGTACTTATTATGGTATAACATGATGTGTGATATTACAGAATTTTTATATAGATTAATTTTTTGTAAAAAATATAAGGATTGTTGAAATTTTTTTAATGGGATGTTACAATGATTACTGATAGAATAATGTAATGGGGGAAACATCATTATTGATTTTTTGTAATCTAAAAAATATCTAAAGCGAATAATGATATATGGTTTTGTTGATGATTTCCTTATAAATTCATAACAATTTATCACTATTAGATAAGATTAATGTTTATTTAATCGTGGAATAATATTCAGTAAATATGTATGAGGTTTCATATAGTTCCATAATTCATTATATCTAATTGGGATTTATATTTTTCATGATGTTATCACAATGTATTCATTAAGATATTTTTAAAATATTGGGTTTTAGAACTACATATTTAGAATATATTGTTTTCTTATATGATAGAATAACTCAAAATCTAGAGGATATAATTTGATCTTATTCAATAGACCTCAAATGTTGTCATTATCTACAACTACCTCTAGTTATGTTTTAACACAATAATAGTGATTTCTCTAGAATTAGAATGGATATTTATGAATACCATTATGAAAATATCTATAAAACTCGAAAAAGATATGTTGAAGTTGTAGAAATAAATATAGTTGGAATAGATATAGTACAAGTAATGAAATATAAGTTTCGGTGCCCTTATAAATAGTTAGTTGTGAAAAAAAAAGTGGATATATAATATGTGTTGACAATTTGTGACATGATCTACTATTTGATATTGGTGAGATGGAATTTTTATTAATTCCACCTAGAATATGGTTAATAAATATGTAAATAAGTGAAAAATTATATATAACCATATCATTACCTTTAAATTTTATGATTGAATTCACATTGCACTTATACTAAACCACTCACAAAATCATGATTTATTTCTCTTTATCGATTATAAGAGAGTACATACATGATCCTTCACATGATCTAAACTCAAATATCAATGATATAAGGAATAATATTTCTTATGTGGAACAACCAATGGATAATATTTATTGTATAGATACTATTATATTAAATTATGGCAGTCACCTAATCCTATTTTTTTTGAAATGACATGATTGAGGATGTTACATCAGAACATCCGGATGTAATTAGTTAGAAGTATCCATAGTTGTGTAAAAAATGTGATGTAATTTTAAGGTGAAGTAAAAATTTAAATAGGGTAGGATGTTACCCCTGATATTTTATAATATTTTAGGTCTATTTAATTTTATTGATGGCTTCGGCTACACGTTGCACAAATTTTTAATGATCATTTATTTTCTATTAATATTATTATGAAAATTATATTCATGTTTGATTAACATAGTATTATGAACCATAAAATCCATATTTTTATAATTTAGTTTAAAATTTTATATATTTATAATGTATTTATAATTGTGTGCATAATTTTTTGTAATTCCATCATATACGTAAAATATTGATGTGTCAAAAAAATATAATTTTTTGTGAGAACATAGTAAAAATTATATATTGGGAAATGTATAAAATATATTTGGAAAAACTAATTACATTTTCCCTATAAACATTTTTAAATTATATTAGGTTGAACTTTGGTAAATTTTTTTATTTGATTAATTTTTTATTAGATTTTTAATGCTACTGATTGTTAATAAAAAATCAGTGTCTTTTAATGAAATTTACCAAACAAAATATATTAAAAATGATTTAAAAAAATTATGTTATTATTAAATTAATGAAATTCATTATATTTAATTTCACGTCCACTTTTGATATTAATATATTCTTCATATTACATAAATTTCAATTCGGAAATCCACATTTTAAATTCATATATAGATTTTATTTTAAATTAAATTTTACCAATTTTGTGATTTCAAATTTTTAAACACTGAATCTATAATTAAAAAAATAATTAATATAATATACTAATTTGTAAATGTTAATTTTTTTGTCAAAATAAATCTAAAAAATATGAGAAATTGTTTATCTAACATATGCTTAAAATTGGTTTGATTGGGTGAAACTAAAAAGTTAAAGGCTAAATTGAAATAGTCACATTTAAAAACCCAAGTTAATGGACATATTTTTAAGAATATCTCATATAATCACCACTTAGTAACTATTTATTATCTTTTTGGGTTGTTTAAAACATGGTTCCTTTTATTTATTCCCAAATATTGAATGTTTTTCCTCTCCCTCGCACATAAAAGGCCACCACCCATCTTCTTCTCATCAAAGATCAAACACATTTTCTATCCATCACATATAAAAGTATATTACTTAATTTTATACCATCATTATATGGGATTATATTTATTATTTACCCCTCCATAAAAGGAATAATTTATAAACCTAAATAGGATATTTGAAGTTGTTATAAAGTTAATATACTTTTTTGTATTTATTTTTATTTCAACTAGTTCATATAGTATACAACTATACTGATATAATAAAAATGTTATTTTCCATAAAATATTATGTTGTTTTGTTAATTTCACAACTTATATTTATATCCTCTTTTAGAAAAGTAGAAAAACAATAAATTGTGTATGTGTTGGACTACCGCCTCGACACCCAATTTAATTTGTTTCTCGTCGCCATCTCTCAGGATTAACGATAATAATAGATGAAAAGTTCATATATTATATGAATAAAATTAATATAATTTTTAAGTTGTATTTACAAATATAAAATTTTAAGATAAAATCCAAAGAAAAATTATTACATCTCCAATGTCTATGAATAGACTACCAACTCCACCAAGTGATATGATATGTTATTTATTTGTTTTTGATATTGATGTTAGTAAGGATAAATTTATAGAATATATATTATATATTTTAAATGAAATTATTATTTTATGTTTATATGTTATTAACCATTCTTTAACTCTCTATATATCATTAATATAGAAACAATTTTCAACTATATGTATGATATACCATCTCCACAATTGATGTAATACATTTTCTATCTATAACATTTATGGATAATTATAAATCCATATTTAATTAATATATAATATATTTATATAATGGATACAAAAATTTAGATGTTTTATCCATGATAAATGTAATATGATTAATAATACCAAAAAACATACGTGAAAAATGATGTATTTATTACCCAAAATGAGACAATAAGATGAAATTGATAATAAACGGGTAATAAAAGGTCATATAGAAATCATATGTGGTATGATAAATATGAGTATGTTTCAAGAATAGATTTATAGTAATCTTATATTTGTTATATAATATGAATGAACTTGTATAATAGATGTGTATAGTTAAGGCACACGATATCTTGACTTTCAATAATGTTTGAGAGTCTTATGACATATTCACAACTCGTTTCTTTTTTATGGGGAATATACAAACCCGTTGTAATTTTTTATTATTAATTACCAACTTTTAATTATATTTAATCATTAATTATATAATTAAAACTTTGTAAATTGTATGATTTAAATATTATTGATGTTGTGAGGGTTTTATTATACAATTTCCTAGTTTATCAGGAATGTGAATGATTTTCCATTAAATGATGAAATATAAAGATCTGTCTACTGTGAAAATCAGGGAATTTTATATAAATATGAAATTATAATACATTTTAGTATTTATAAAAACATGTATATTTATTACGCCTTTATAAATATTTAATTTCATGGGATTACACTTATTATAAACTAAAATATAATGAAATATAGTTGTATTTGAGAACAAGGTACATTACTTATCAAACCTATAAAATGATATACAATGACATTATTGAAAAATCCTTTAAATAATCATAATATTACAAAGAATGTAAAACATAATGGGATAACCATGGGACATACAGAAGAATGGGTTGACCAATAATGACCAGTCTGGGATTAAACATGGCCTAACAAGAAGAGAATAATAGATGCTACACAATAGTCTTATCAATAGGGACTAAATGGAACATTAATAATAAGGCATGATATCGCAATATAATCATAACAAGGAAAATGTGGCAACAATATAAAACACAAAATAATAAAAATATGTCAAGTATAACCCATAAAGATTTTATGGTAGACAAATTACTATAAATTAATTTTGTATTCCTATTTCATAATATGTAATATCATGATGCTAAACATTACCAAATTCAATGGAGCACTACTTGGTTTCACCAATAATATTCCATTCATTGTCATGCTTAACTGTTACTGTTAGATAATATAAAATATATTAATTCACCATAAAAAATTTTCGATGATTAATGATTGTGGAATAAATATTTATACGTTCTTAGTCAGATATTTTATTTTCATAAATGTTATCACCAATTATAGGATATGGGAATGATATTCATTACAAATATTAATTGTCAAGGAAGATCATGGTAATATTTCAGCAGATTATTGAAATTGAACAATGAAAGGGTTCTCTCTTCATATAGACATAAAATAGTCTAAGAATGGTTCATGGAAAATAATTTCCCAAAAAAATAAATTTCTAAATATTAGCTATATGGTAAAGGAGAATGATGAATAAAGAAAAGAATCATAGGTATATTTTGTCAGGGTAATGGTTTTACATAAAGGATAATGGGACTCTAAATAATAATTAAAGGGGTATTTAATAATTTTTACATTAAATGGAAAATTAATGGAATATTGAAGATCATATTCTGTAATTAAAAAAAGAAATTTACAGGACATTTCATTAAATATGTGTTTGAATGAGAATAAGTAGAGAGGAATCCATTATGAAATTTCAGCTTACTAATAATTTAGAAAGTTTTTGAAATGATAATGTAAAAATGTACTCCCATTAAAATGAACTCATTTTTATAGTAATACATTGATAAAAACTAAATTCTAATTTATCCAATGAAAATTATAAATAATAATTTCAAATAATGTTATTGATTTTAATGAACGAGTGGAAGGTGAGAATCCCATACATGAATATGTGACACAAAAGACATGGGAATGGATTCTTGTGATCATTAGGGAACCGTGGGGGTCCTATAGTGAGTGGAGGTATTATTATTAATGTGCTAAGAGGTTATTTAGTAAATATTAATAGGATCATAGGTTGGTTTATATAGTGAAATAGAAGGATTTATTTATTATTTTTGTTTGGTACAATACATAATAAAATACACTAAACCACAAACCATACAATTGGTTTCCAGAAGAATTAAACCAAATGGTTGTTCTTTGTGTTATTTTATAAATAAAATTTTGGAAAATTTTAAAATAATTCAATTTCATATGTGGAGGTAATTGACACTCTAATAGAAATAATTATAAAACCACTAACTATGTTACATCTTTTGGAAGTTTCTTGATGTCTTTATAAATTAAATAAAATAAAATAAAACCATATATAATTAAAATGGAAACAAATATTTGGTCATAGATCCCATTTATATTATTTATTAAATCACATTAGGGACACTATGATGTCATAAAACCCTAAATATATTTATATGTTACCTAATTTTTACCCCAAAAATCGACAATCTCTAACAATTATGGATTAACTCACAATAAGATAATTTAAACATTATGAATCCAAAAATATTTTTATTTTAGGTAAATAATTTCATTTCTATTTTTGTTTTTGATTCAAAATAAAATCTACCTTTTCTTGGAAAATGTTGGGTTTTTGACAAAAATATATTTCTAACCAAATATGAAAATTATTTTAGACATAATTATAAATATACTATCATTTATATTTGATAAAAAAAAATTTAAAAATATTATTAAATTTTTATTTATTTCAATATTAAATTATTTAATAAAATTATTAATTTAATTTTAACATTATCCAAACATATAATTTTTACATTATTATATAAAAAACATTTACAATGAAAAATATAATAGAATGAAAATATATTGATTAATATATAAAATAAATGTACATACAAATATTTATAGGGTCATTATTAGTAGCCATTTTATATGCTATAAAAAACCCTATGATTATTGTGTGTGATGGTGGGTCATTCATGAGGTGTTTCAGTAAACATGGTATTGGTTGTGATCTTGATGATATTTGACTTCTCCTGTAAAAGGATTCAATCATGCTTATGATTTTGGGTGAAAATTTTGACATTTTTAAAGGGATAATCCAGAAATTCTCTCTTCCTTAGATTTTCTCATAAATGGTCTTTATAAGGTACAATACTCCTACTTTTCGCAATCACGACCTTTGACTAGTTCAATTGGATTTGTCAAACCCCTATATTTATATCAATCATGTGATAATTTTTTAATGGATATATTATCAGTTGTAATGTTAAATAACATTGTTTTAAATAAAATAGAATATAATAATACCAATTAAGTGATTATTTTATTAAATCAGAAGATGAATTTTATTTATAAAATATTAGGATGTTAGAATCCCCAATTAAGAAATTTCTTTATCAATATTTTTATTGTAGATAATAAAACATAATTGGATAACTCTACTTCATCGCCTCATCAAAATCCCATGTTACATAATCAATCTTGTGTTTTCTCCACTACACTTTGAAGAGGTGAATAGGCTTATTTCATTGAACATTTTCTCAACAATATATGATATTAAACGGATTCTCAACATAAGAATAATCATTCTCCAATGGTACCACATATGGACTGAGTACATGTGGTGGTTCTGGATTGTACATACTCAATAGGCATTTATGTATTATATCATAATCATTATATATGTTTGGTGTGATTGGATGTCGATAGGACACCACTCCAAATTGATCAATGATATCAATGGGGATGAAATATATTTGATGAATGTTTCCATTCTTCCAAAATCTTATAACATATCCCACGAAGATAATTGAAGTAATACCTTGTCTCCAACAGAAAATTCTATGTCTCACTATGGATTGCCAGTATAAATCATCTAATAACTCTATATATCCTTGATGTACTTTTGAATGATATTAACCATCACCCCCCAATTTCTTTAACTATTTGAGGGACTATAATTATTTGTTCATGGTCTTAATCTCAACATGTAGGTATTTTAAAAATCATCCCATAAATTCCATCATAGTGATCTATTTGGCCATCAGTTTAGTGAATATAGTCCATAATGATGTTCATCTCAGTGTATAGATAATGATGGAGAATTTACAAAACAATGAGGTAAATTTCATATCATGATCAGATTAAATAAATAGTGGGAATATTTTCAACCTTACCACATCTCCAAAGTATATTTGTACATGTTGATGAGTTGATAAGTCTATTTAAATTCACTAAATTGAGATATCATTGTATGATGGTCCACGGAAACCCATATATTATTGTCTCAACAGGATGTCTTCAGATGTCCGGTAATAAAGTCCATGGTGATGTTCCCACATCTCCATGTAGGTATATGTAATGGTTGCATCATTTACTTATAATTATTCCTTTCATACTTCACTATCTAACATACCATGAAATTTGCTATATAATTCTATATATCATTCATCATATGGTCATACCAATAATTCTGATGGGGATCATGATACGTCTTTGTTCTTCCTAAGTAAATAACAAAATTTGAACTATGTGAATCGACCAATAGTTCCTTCTATATCATAGGGTATGACAGAAAAAAAAATTCATGACCCAAATAACACAATTCCATCTTCATAAACATTAAATTATGAGTATTTAGCATTACTTATTATTTACATTTTTTTCTAAATTCCCACATCATCTATTTGAGAAGATGATATCATATTCTGAAGAGTTGTTTAAGAAATTATTCATCAATGTATTGATGATGTTCCTTACATTATGAATCACATTTAGATAATATTCATGTATAAGAATATCATATCCCTCTCAAATCTCATCAATGATAGAATATGTGTATCCTTTCTATATAGTGAATCCAACAATTTATTTTCATTTCCATAACTAAAGTTAATTTATAATATTAATCATTGTTGATCTCTAATCATCTTTACAATATCAAATTAGTCCCATATATGTGAATATATATTTTAGGCTCATGTGATTAGTATATCACACACTCTTCCCCCATATAAATAATGCCACAAGATTATAAATACAACAATTACATATTCTAACTCCAGATCATGTAAGTGATAATTTTTCTGATGAATTTTTATTTTCATTAAGGCTTTTCATTTCACATTATAATTTTTCATCTCTACACATCCAAGTCCATTATTTCAATCATGGCTATATACCACAAGGGGTACCCACATATTGGATGATAGAGCACTGGTTTGTTGAAAATACACCTTTTGAGATACTTAATTATAATCACTCTCATACAAGTTATCTTTGTAAGAGGATTTTATAATCATGATAAAAGTATAATAAATATTAGATAATACCAATCTAAAACAAGGAAACTACATATGTCTATAAAATATGTTTTTATTAGGAATTTTTCAATTGCTTTCTTCTTTGAATGTCCATATATATCAAATTTCCTAGGATGATTTTACACAAGAAATTGGTTTTCATAACCCAAAACTCACGTATTGATAGTTTTTTTAACTTCTCCTTTTGTATGGTTTTTATCATAGTTCTCAAATTACCTTCTTGAGTCTCATTTCATTTAATGTATTTTAGAATATCATCTTTTATGATATCCAAAAAAATTCAAGGAATTCCCTAAATATTCTATTAATTAGATTTATAAAGATTTATGTATCATTATTGAGTCTAAAAGTTATCATATAGAACACATATTGATTGTACTGTTTTAAACCTATGATAATCAGTTCAAAGTCACATTATCCACTCCTTATTCTTTAATAAGAGGCCTAGTGCTCCCCATAGTGAAACAAATAGAAATATGCACACGTTATCTATATTATCGTATAATTTATTCTTCGGATTTTTGATATCTAAAATATCCATCTATATTGAGTCTTTAATATTTTTAAATGACCCTATTGTAAGCTCAATTGAAAATTAATCTTCATGTCTCGGAGGAAGACCATAAAATTCTTCATGAAACACATTAATTCATTCGTTCACAATGAAAATACTTCAAGTAAGATAACATCCTTATAATAAATCATTTGATCTATTTACACCTTCTCATAAGGAATTAATATCCATTATTGATTTGATCAATATATGGAAGATTCACCCATCTTATTGAATTGTAATTGAATAAAATAACGATTCTAAATATAGAGTGATTTCATTCTCATGGTAATTTATGTTTAATATATATATTGAATGCCAATAAATATATAAAATTGAATAAAATTTCTCCAAAAGGTGTATGAAACTTTTTATATGAAGTGTTCAACCCAAAAACACTGATAGACAAAGAGTTATATACTAAGGTTGAAATCAATACCCATTTTTCATTTTCATCAACATCTTTAATTCATTTCTTTTTAGTGTTGTTTGTATTTTTCATCAAAAAATTATTGATATGAAGTAATGCGTAGAACCAAAATCAAAATTTAATGTTCTTACTCTTGAAAGAAAACCTAGAATATATTTTACCACTTCATTGTTTGGATCCACTTTAGTGGTAGTGTTGGGAAAGATCATGCTGGCTACCTAGGAGGTTTTTTTTCTAAAACCCTTTGAATTGGGAATTGGTTTGGAAAATTATCGAGTTCCTTCTAATTGAAGAAATGAATAGTGCACTGAGTATTTTCTAGATTGTTCCTTTCCTTTGTCGAATTAGTGCATTTATCATATTGACATTTATTATCAAGGTTCCATCCTTGTAGAACCTAATGATTTTCATTTTCCCCCGAATGTAATTTCTGTGGTGATTCTTTCCTCACCGTTGATTAGTGTGATGCTAAAATTTAAAAACATCATTGGACATTTACATTGATCAAACCAAATTAAACTCTAAATTCTTCATTATTATCCCTTGATAATGTTGAGATTATCTAACCTCCATTTCTAATTTGAGGGAACATCGTAAAATTTCCCCACTGCTGTCAATTTCATATATCACCATGGATTTCGTAGAACAATATTTAACCCACCAATGAAGAGGTAAACATAGTATTCAGGGGTAAAAAAAATTTCAGAGGATTATAATGCTAGTATTGTGAAGTTTTAGTTGTACATCGTGATACATTAGTCATCTTTATTTCATGAGGGTGAGAAAATCATTTTCATTTTTATGTTGTATTGTATGAGGAAAATAATTATCTATAATAATTTTACAAAATTACTTCAACTTCATCACATAGATCTATTATTCGAATTTTTTTTATCAATGACAACCATTGTTAAACTTCACCATCTATAAGATAAACACCATGTATAATATTCTCATTCCTTAACAATTATGGATGGAGAATATATTTTCAAAGGATGTGATATATTTTTTTGTGACTAAGGCATCAAATGATCTATTGAATGTAAGATTAAATGGTCACATGAAGCTTCCAATGGAATATTGTTCACTCTTAGGGTGTTTATGAAATACTCTTGGTGATGGTTTATATTCAGTACCTGAGTAAGGTGAGAGAATGTAAGAACCTTGTTTTTTACTCATGTGTGTACCCTTTAATTTTCGGTTTGAATCAATACTTTGGACCTAATGTGGATGCCTAATGAGTTAATAATGGTTATAAGGTGTCTATGTATTTTTTGGAGATCAGAAAATCTAATTTTATGAAAAATAGGCTTAGCTCACGGTTTGGAGTAAACCTTGTAGGAAAACAAATCATTTTGGAAAACTATGCAGATTGTGTTTTTTCAGAAAAGGCCACCTCAAATGCTCGGTGCACAGCTGTGCGACCTAAATGTTTGAACATCCATTTTTTCCATGTACCCATGCATGTCATCTATATATATTGGTCAAACCTCAAAAAGGATTTTATTTCCGGAAAACTCATCTCGCACTGTTTTTGCATGGTTTGACAATTCATGTGGACAAATCATGAAAAGGCTAAAACTATGGGAAAATTTCCTATTTTTTCCTTAATGATCTATTTAACCTCCTATACTTCCCCAACTCTTATTCAACTGGGATTAAGACCTTTTAATATAAATTTAGATCCTTTTGAAGGAAAATGATGGGTATCAAGATATCTCATTCATGTGGCATCTGATTGAGCTTTTTTCACCACATTGGATGCACAATGGTCAATAATTGAGTCATCTGTAGCTATTATTCTTCTCTCTTTATTTTTTTCCTAAATATATTCATCTAATATTTTATCAGCATTTTTTAGATATAATGTGATCTGAGGAAAATCATGGGCTGATACCAGAGGAGGATAGTCGTACAACCATAAGGTGGGAGGCCTATAACACATCCTTACAGTTCATTGATATTGGAATATCCATGATGGGCTTGGTAATTTCATCAGGAACCATTTCTAAAATTTACACTCTTTTATTATACATGTTATAATCTTATGGTAATGCTCCTTATTAATATGTGATTAGTTGTTAGCGGTTACACCCAATACTATATCCTCCACATATCAAATGGTATTCCATATTTGGATTTTTTCATTTTAGCATGTTTAATCTACCATTTGTGTGTGCCTTTGATTAAAATTCCTATATCTTATCCCTTAATAAATTATTTGATTGTAATTTTATGTGAATTGCATAATGGCATGTACCATGTATGCTCACCACATAACCTGCCTAAGGTCTGTGCTTCAATTTGGTTATTAATGTTTTAATGTGAAATGGAATGTAGAATAAGTATATAACATGTCCAATCAAATGTGACTGAATAAATGTAACATTCCTATTGCATGTTTTTCTATATTGATCGATGGTAGTGGAGTGAAACCCCTATAACCGAATATTAACCAATAGTTTTTTAAGACTTGATTAAATGGTTGAAATGCTACATTTCCTATGAAAACTAATTGAGGAATAGTCCTGAACCTCATGAATTATTACATGATTACAATATGAAATTGGAATCGATTGACTCTTTATTGACATGGATTTTTAAGGAAGAATACATTGGGACATGAGAACCCCATTCTGATTCAAGGATGCAGTTTAATTATGTTGACACCCACTGAGTCTCAAGTTCTTGTGTATTAATTTTATTCCTGTTATACTACCATAGGGTCATTTATATTATTACAATATTACATGGATACACACCATGGATCCCGAATTGACTAGAAGGTTCCAGGTTAAATCCCATAGGTCTAAGTTCATTCTTAACCTCATTTTTCCTTGGTCGGTCACCTTGGCATGGTATGCACCTTATTGTACAATACCTCAGATTATTCTCCTTGTATTACACTATTATCCTTTATCTAGACTCATATACTATAGATTTATCATTCCTTGAGCTCTATGTAACCTTGGTTATTACCCTAAAACTCCCTCAATAGATATAATTTTCAGGTTTCCGTGTTATATAATGGTAATTTCACTAATTTTACTCTCATGAGGTGATGATAGTGATGGCTATGCCTCATGTGACCTATTAATATAAGAACCCAACCTTAAACATTACATAATCATGAATTAAATGAATAATTCACATTTTAGATCTTTTCAGGTTTAGAGTTTTAGGGAATTATGCCATAACTATTACATAACAATTTGAATAATACATGTAGACACTACAACTCTGTATCGATTTTTTTCATAACATACAAACTCATAAAAAGAAACATTTCTAGTTCAATGTTTTAGACATCATGACTTTTCATTTATCCCATCCTTGAACCTATTCATCTTTAAGTCATGTGGAAAACATTTCAAAAACATGGGATGAGCATAAAAGCTCGGTAAGGGTTATAAAATAAGGATGGAAAACATTATCCCAAAAATAAATACAAATCCAGGAAACCATACTTTTCAATCATAACATTCCTTTTGAAATCATAGGATTCATAAATTATAAAGGTTACTTATGGAATCCATATCAAACATACATTGTAGCTATCACATCTTCTTAGGTAGTTACACTTGGAATACCCATCACAATATATTCCCGAAATCTCTTAGGAGAAACATCACGTTTACCTCCGTCACATTACCCAATGCATTAGAGAGCTATCTCAGGATCACTCGCCATAGGATTATCACGGAACCACCTGTATACATAAATAATTCCCAATAACCATAATATAATCAAAACATATAACACATGTATAACGGAAAGATAAAATTCCCACATTACAATATATCTAATCAAGATATAGAAATAACAATGTTTTATCAAAACATTTTCAAAATCATTTAAAAAGAAAATTTTTAAATCAAAGTGTACCATACCACATTGAAGCTTTTAAATGAATTATCATTTGAAAACATTAATTTCCATATAAATAAATACTAAAACCCATTTTTAAAACAGGTAAATTAATGAGAAATATTTAGAATAATAAATCATTAAAACTTTTAAAATGATCTTTTAGTTAATGAGTTTTTTAACAAAAATTAAAGATGCTTGAATACAAATAATTATGGAATAATATTTAATCAGAACATTATAATATCATGAGAATAAAGTTATTCATGATATATAATTCCAAAGGACAGTATATACACCACATAAATGTGAGTTGGTGCAAAACAACAATGTAGTCTCAATGGAAATGGAAATTGAGATGAAATCCCTTATAAAGATGATATCCTTAAATTAAGGATAAATCACTCACATAATTATGTCTGAAAAATATAAATACACCCAATATAAGAAGATATTTTGTGTAAAACAATCATAAGTCATTCACACATATTCCTAGGATGACATATTCAATAAGTATAGGTTGAACCCAAAGAATTGAAATTGGGTTAAGAAGTTCCCTTGTAAAAATTCAACAGCCTAACAGTGTCCCTTTAAAACTCAGAAAATGAGATGATGAGATAAAATGGTATCTAATCACTTGGACATAAATTTTACAACAATAGGGATATAGAAGAAAATATCCCAACATAATAATATGTAAATTAAATGACATAATAAACAAAGTCTTTTAAATAGAGGAGGGTGAAAGGTTCTCTTACTGATTTGGTAACATACAAAACACACACCACATGAAGAAGGATCCTAAAATGAAGATTTAAATAAATATAAATGAAAGTATATTATAGAAGGATTACAATTATTTGTAGTACATACACCACACAAATGTAAATAGTGGCAAATATAGCATGAATCTCACGGGAATAAAAAGTGAGATGGAAACCTTTACTTCATTGTTGTCAACTGAGTCACTTGATAAAAAGTTAATAACCATAAAATGATTCACATAATAACA
Organism: Viscum album; assembly: GCA_963277665.1. Taxonomy (NCBI): domain Eukaryota; kingdom Viridiplantae; phylum Streptophyta; class Magnoliopsida; order Santalales; family Viscaceae; genus Viscum; species Viscum album. Next base: position 532,139,340 of record OY728137.1, read on the forward strand.
TTAATATCAATATAATCATGAAAATATATATATAATTCCAGTACAGATTATACCCCATTCGATGAATAAGTTGCAAATAATGAAAATCACAAGGAATTAAAAGTGAGATAAGAAAATCCATTACAAAAATTCGGCAGCCTAACGGCGCCACATAAAAAATTTATAAAATGAATTGATGAGAGTAAGAGGGGGTCTCTAATCATATTAAAATTAAAATTACATTATGGTGAATATAAGAGAACATCTTTCAACAAAAGAACATAGAGAATAAAAGAAATGACATAAAAGATTGTACTTGAAAATAAAGAGAGAAGTTGGATCCCTTACCTTGTATCCAACATGACTCGATCGTTCTTTAATCTCATGAATAATAAAATAAAGTTAAATTATAATTTCTTAATAACTTTTTCAATTTTATTATTCTTGTTATAACACTTATTACCATGTTATAACCATTATGTAATCATTTTACTTAATAATGACCATTGTGTCGATATTTGGTACTTGAGTCAAAAATGAACACATTATATTTACAATTTGTCCATGTGGTCAATATTACATTATATCCATAATGATATTAATTATTTATATATCATATATATCCATTATATACATGTATTTATAATAGTACATAATATTTGGAGGTAAGAAATGAAATGCACCGTTCATGGAGGCGGCAAGCCGTATGTACGCAAGAACGCTACTTTCATTTATATTTATTATTTTATTGTAATTAAAACATAATGATACATAGGTATATTATAATTACAGTATAATATCATATATAATTTTAATAACTATATCCTTTATACATCCCACATGAGGCATTAACGAGTCAAATCACTTTGAGGGGGCGGTAGTCCGCACTTCTTCAAATGAGGTTATCGTATTTACCCCCTATGGAAACCATAAAGGCGTGATATAATTTGAAGTTATTGTAGAATAAAAAAAATAAACATAATATACATGATATATAAATACATTTTCATCATAATGTCCACCATGAGAGGAGGTAAGAGGTAATTGAACAACCGTAGTTTCCTGAGGCGTTAGTTTTCCATCCATAGAAACATTATGTTTTTCACCCATTAGATGGTGGTGTGTGTAAGTGTAGTTCAAATAAATCTTATAAAAACATCCTCGTATGTTTAGGATACTAGTTTTGTTACAGAATAATGTAATAAAATGAGTTTAGGGGTTGGAGAAGTAAAATATATATGAAAACTATTTAAGAGAAACAGTTACATTTAATTTGGGTAACTCCCTTTGGTTTCAATCACATGACTTAATGAATTTACTGCATCCAAAGGTAAGGATTCATGTGAGATTATAGGGATGTAGGGAGCTTAATTCGGAAGATTTTGGACAATCCAAATGGCTAATGAGGTGTTAGGAATTAGTTAGAAGTGGTATCCTTTTATAAGGGAGAGGAGGGGCTCTTTAGGAAATTGTGAAAATATTATTTTATTATAAACTTATATTCGGTTTAAAAAGGTCCAAAAATAATTAGAGTCAAAGATAAGATGACTTGTGATCACAATAAAATCCACAAATATGAATTGGATAGGTTTTGGACAATATTTTAATAATTATAATCTTATATATTTAAATGATTTATTAATGACGTAAACACTGCATCATTATTGTGTCATGAATAATATAATTTATTCGTCGACTAAAAATTATAAATAAAATAATATCATGTAGGAAATATTTTTATATTTCTAATGAATATTTATAGACAAACTATTACTTATATAACAGAATATAAAAATTAATTTACCAAACGTTTTTTGTTTATGTCATTTTTGCTTTTACATTAAATTAATTAATCTAAAGTGTCATTATCTTTCATAAGTGGCTCCATTGGGTCCCAAAATAGACCCAAATATTACCATGGTAGGACATTACACATCTAATATCGTTTGAAAAAATGTTAAGGTAATTTTGAATTATTATAATATTCTTTTTACCGTGAATTACTTTATTTACCTTTTACCGCGGTAGTCAAAAGTTACTATTCACCAAATATTATTTTCATCTTAATGAACCAGATTTTACGTATTGATAACAACCATGTATTTTTTATTATTTAAATTCAATTCACAAAAGTGGAATCATTTCATATAAATGAAAAAGTCATCTTTTTTAAACTACCTCTATGTGGTTTCACTATTCATTAAAAATTGATGTTTTCCAAAAAATATCATAAATTCAGCCTAAGCTATATTTGATATTCCAAATTCAAAAATGATGTCTATTTTATCAAATTAAAAACATAAAATTTTCATTAATAAATTTTAATATTAATTCCCGTTGTTAAAACAAATATCATGTTTTTATGAAACAATAACTATAAAGAATTGACACTTGATTATGTCTAATTTCAAAGTGAAATTAATTCCAATGACCAAAATAAGAATAAATGCTAAAAATATATTATATTTACACTTTTAAAACAATTGAAAATATAATCTATCCATATAAATAAATTAGATTAAAACATAGTTTTGAATTAAAATACAATATTACACTATTCAAAAAAATGAACTTTTTCGAAAAAATTACAAAAAATGACACAAAGTAAATTTTGATGTCCCCATTCTAGAGAAGGATTTTATTTAGTCATATAGAATGTATTAAAGTGACAAAAACTATATTTAAAGATGGTTCTCCATTAAAAGGTGGTAAATCGACCTTTTAATCTATGTTATTATTAAAATTAGATTCATTCACATTTTAAGCCTCTAACAGTTATTGGATAAATGTACATACATTTAACAAACATGTATAATAATATTGTATTTAGTTTTTTTCATTCCCTCCAATACAACGTCTTGGAGTTAATGACAATTTAAAATAATAGTATTATATTATTAGTGTGCAACGTAAGATTTCAAAGAAACTTGTTGTTGCGTATCGGGTACGCTATCGAACATATTATCCCTTTAAATGTAAAATTAATATTTAATTGAAAAATATTAATAAATATGAAAAGTGTCGTATTCTTCTTTTATCTTGGATGTTACAATTATCATTAAATGGTTATTACTTATATAAGGAATTGGTTACATGTTCAGACACCATATTATGGATGAAGTAGTTACTTGGGTATTTAGTTATATTTTACTACATAATTTATCTTATATATGATTTCCTAGACAGTTCTATATTCAATTACATGGGAAGGATGTTCTAGGCATCATTGGTGGGGGCATACTAATAATTATCTCACACCCACATTAGGTGTCATTTGGTACTTGGAGTAGATTTCATCATTGTCAGTGTTGATAATGGGAAGCATATGACATCAAACACTTGATTTCTATCTGTTTTGATGGAGATTGATAGCAGATTACTGAGTTGGATCTTGACATGATAAAATTTTTCATTTACTTGTTTTACTTTTTTGAACATGATATTCATATTTTCTTTTATCCATGTTTTCCATTTTTCTAATATGATGATATTACATCATCATTGTTCCAGTTGATACAATTATTGTTATTCTCATTAATCAATTGTATGAGTTTTCTTCTTTTATTTATTTATATTACTTCGGAAATTTACTATTTATTTACCCACATTAAAATGTACTACACTTTGCTAATGATGACATAGTATCTCCACAGCCACACCATAGGCCCTCGCTGCAAGTCAAGATCCTCTGGCCTTTAGAGAGATACACTTGATACCATGTGTCCTACTAGGCTTGGGGAACCCATTAATTGGAAACTAGGACCAGGATGTCACAATGTGGTATTAGAGCTATATTATTTTCATTCCTTACAATTTGAGACAATATATTGGAGATTAAAAATTCTTAGGACTTCATCATAATCCATTATTGGGAATCAAAAAACCATGTTCAAGGTAATAACCATTTTTCCTAAATTATAATTGTTACTATACTTTTCCAAATTACAATTGATTTTATTTCACTATTGGGTGAATTATAATATTGTGTGGTATTATTTATTATTATTCTATTTGATAATTTATTTTATATTTAGCCAAATGATATGAGGGAAAGTAGAATTTCTACATGCATTATTATAGGCCCATGTAACTCACATGTCATGCATATTTCAATTCCATATAGGATCCTTTCACTAGGTTTAATTACTTGATATGCATGTGATTGTTGATTGTTGTTGTGATAGGTTTGTAGTACTTTTATTATGTAGGATACTATTGGGTGATTTCATGTCTAAATTCATGAGGTGTTTGTGACAAAATGTGTTGGGATGAGTAATTTACAGAGTCCATCATTTCTACTATAAGTAAGTGGGTTTCATATCATGTGATAGGTTTATTGGAACTAAATCATCAGAAAAGGATATCAATTATAAAATGAGTGAACTTGGTAATTAATTTCAAATTGACTTGAAAATTATTCTTGAGAACTTACTCATACATGGCCATCTATGTTGGTAGTTTGGGGTTGTATACATTGGGTATTTAGTTTTCTTACTTTTATCTTTTGATAGTTATACTATCTTCTTGATACTATGCTTGTTCGATGGTGTGTGCTTTGAATTTGAAGACCAATGCCTCTATGACGTTGTCACATCATTAACTAGAATGGTGGTTATAATCATGCTGCAAACATGGTGGGCCATGATCCACCAGTCTTACCTCATGGAGTGGCACATGAGGAACCACCTATTATACCTGATATGAGCACTTATTATCAAGAACGTGATATTTACCTACATATGATTCAGTCCAACCATGGTTCCCAATAGGTTGCACATACGATGAATGATATGAATCATGAGTTTCAGCAGCTACATCCTTCTATGTTTTTAGGGGATAACGGCTCTCAGGATACTGAGTCTCAGCTATAGGCCATGATGTATGTCATTGCGCATTTTAAAACACTATCATATTAAATAGTATTTCTCTCTACATACATACTTGGGAATTCGGCCAAGATCTGGTGGGATGTGGTTTCCCATGACGATCGTCATTATGGCATGTTATGGGTTGATATCTATACTACCTTTTAAGATCAATTCACTCATCGGGATCTCAGTGCTGATAGAACTATAGAGTTCATGACTCTCGAGGAGGGTTATATGTCAGTTAAGTAATATTCCAGATGTTTCACTAATTTACAATGATTTTAAAAACATATAGATGGTTATGAGATTTCATGTGCTAGAAATACTGAGGATGGGCCCCAGTACTCCATCTGATCCTAGGTGAATGTATTTCTCATTGCTTAATTTTCTATAATAGTTGATCATTCCCTTATCACCAAATTAACATGTGGGTTGGTAAAAGAATCTAGTTTAATGGACTAATGTCATTTTAGGCCATTATTTCTTCTTGTAATAGGAAAATTTTCCATATGATTTTCTTAAGGGTAGTGGTAGTAAAAGTTTTAAGTTTGATAGCTCTGTGGTGTGTTATTAGTGTGGAAGATCGGGGAATAGGAATCCCCAAATGTGATAGAGACCCTATGGAGTGTTAAGAATGTTGTCGTATGGGTTATTATTAGTTTCTCTTCAAGATAATTCTACGAGCTTCAAGTGGAAACAAATCATCATCCACTACACCTACAAGAGAGAGTTTTTTTTTTTGCGTTGGGCGGGAAGTTAGAATTGCACTTGCAGGTCAAGCTAAAGAGGAGGTCATGGTCGTGGTAGTCCACCCCCTAAACACTAACTATAACATACTAGTTAAATAAAAAATATTAAATTTTAGTATTTATTAATATTTGACAATTAATTATAAATTTTACATTAAAGGGGACGTTATGTTCGATGGAAAACCCAATACACAACAACATATTTCATTTCAATCTGATGTTGCACACAATGTTGAGTCATATTGAAAAATAATAATATAATAATATTTTCAATGGTATTTAATTCCTAGACATTGTAATGGAGGTAATGATCATATCTAACTAAAAATTATTATACATGTTTGTTAAATGTTTTTATATTTATCCAATAAAAGATAGAGGATTAAAAAAAGAAAAGAATTCGATTTTAAACATAAATACTCTAATATTCACGGAAAGGTTGATTTACTACATTTTGATGGAGAACCCTCTGTAAATATAGTTTTGTTCACTTTAATAATTTATATTTGACAAATAAAATTCTTCAAAACCGAGACACCAAAATTTATTTTGGGTAATTTTTTGTTATTTTTCTGATAAAATTTATTTTTTATGAATAGTTAAAAATATTATATTTTAATTCAAATCAGCCTTTTAATCTATTTAATTTATATGGTTATATTATATATTTAATTTGTTTTAATGTGAAATTAGATTATATTTTAACCATTTAATTTAATGGTTGTCATTAGAATTAATTTCACAATGAAATTGGACATAAACAAGGGTCAATCTTTTCGAAGACATTGTTTCTTAAATACATGCTATTTGTTTTGACAGTGGGAATTAATTTTAAATTAATTAAATCAACTTCTATGATTTTAATTTTTTAAAATAGACATCATTTTTGATTTTGGAATATCAAATATAGATTAGGATGATTTTTTGGCATTTTTCTGAAAAGTTCTATTTTTTGATTAATAGTGAAACGACCAAGTAGAAGTAAAAAACTACCTTTTTCATTTAAATGAAATTTTACTACTTCTATGAAATTAATTACAGAAATCCAACCAACATGTTTGTTATTATTAAGAAAAATGTTGTTCAATAAGACGAAAATTGTTTTTGGTGAATAGTAACTTTTGGCTTTTATTTACCGAGGTTGAAGGTAAAATGGGTAATTCAAGGAAAAAAATATTATAATAATTCAAAATTACTTTAACACATGTCTTAACCATGTTTTATGAGTAATTTCTGGACATGGGAATCCATGGATCGATTATGGGACCCCCTGGTGCCATTTGAGTGTGATAATGACACATTCAATTAATTAATTTGAAGTAATTACAAAATGACACAAACAAATAACTTTTAGTAAATTATTTTTTACATGGGTTTATATAAGTTATCTTTTCATATAAAAATTTTAATTGAAATGAAAAATATATTTCTTAGATAATGGAAATTTTTTATAATTTTTAGACATCAAATAAATAAATATAATTACGACACAAAAATGATGTAGTATTTAGCTCACTAAAACATGATTAAAATAAATAAGATTATAAATCCTAAAATAACATCCAAAACCTATCCATATATTATTGTATAAATGTATATCAACCTCGAGTCATCTTATCGTAAACTATAATATGTTTTGGACCTTTAGAAACAGAAAATCATTATATAATAAAACGATACATTCACACTTTCATAAAGAACCATTATTACCCTTATAAAATCCCTCAATTCTTACACATTCCTCACACATCACATGCCCCATGTCTCGTCCATCCCCTTCCCAAATAATCCCTCAAGATTCCTCTATTCATTTTAGAAGCCTTACCTTAGGCAGAGGGCACTTCACGAAGTCCTTTTGGTTCAATACAAATGGAGTTTCCCGCATTAAAGGTAATAGTTTCCCTTAAATTCTTTTCATTTATTTTAATTCTCCAACCCCTAAACTCATTTTATTTCTTTCTTTTATAAAAACACCAGTATTGTCAATATACTAGTATGTTTTATGGGAAGGATTCAAACTACACATAAACACACTATAGTACCCCACCACTACCTCATTGGCTTGAAGAGGAGATGATGGATACTTGGCCTTAAGAGACGTTCTCAAGATGCCAAAGGCTGGAAATAAATGCAGAGGGCATCAAGATAAAGTTGGGGAATGATTTTCCCTTAATACAAAACCAACCATAACATCCACTAGAAACAACTATATGATGCATGTCAATTCAATTACTCAACCATGCATTCCCAAAAGACAACCAAGTTGTTCCACAACAAAACTCAAAACCAAAACAAATAGACATGTCCACACAACATCATAGTACACTGCGGAAACTAAACAACCAAACAACACCAGCCATGACACCACAACAGTCCACAATAATCTCCAAGCTCCATGCTCCACCACGGGATCCCAATCCTTCACTAAAGGAGGGTGATTCCTTAACTTAGCCCACATCACGGTACATGACATCTACAAAGACACCACAGAGCCAAAGCAGGGGGTGAGTACTAAAACTCAGTAGGATTTCCCCAAATTACTTCCCTACACGTGCCACTACGATAAAACTGTTACAACAATTATATAAAACAATTTATATAAACTAATCACAAGTGCATTCATTACCATATATCAACACACCCTTACCCAACCATCTTTCCCAAACCATGTAAACCCTGGGAAAGCCAAACAATCATGTCGTAGGCCAATCATGCCACTCAAGGAAGCCAAATGAACCATGCCACGCAAGGATTCCAATTCAACAATTTCACATTTCCACAACAAATTCTATCTATGAAAAGAAACACATAACAAAAAAATCATAACATTGGGACATCCCGTCCCACTCGGTCACTCCAAATTCATCTAGTAGGACTACATGCCCACAACCTGACAACCCAAAATGATAATGGTGGGACTTCCCGCTCAACTCATAATAGTTGGAATTCCTTCCCAACTTGATCACCTTTTATATTGATACTTCCCGCCCACTTCCACACAACATTTAAATCAAGACAAACCAAGCATAAACTCACAATGGTCACAACAACATGCAATCAACCAAATCCATCGCATACCATTCCACTTCAATAAATCGTCCCTTTATTGAAAACGATTTTCCATGCTAAACAACAATTCAATAAAACAACCCTTTTATTGAAAACCCTTTTCATCAATCATTTTCACAAGTCAACCATATTATCCCATTTTAAAATCATTATTTTAAATTCCACAAGAATAGAATTTCAACATAAAAAACCCTTTTCCCAAAAATACAAAAAACATCACCCAAGGGATTTTCAACCAATTTTATATAACAATTCACAATTAATTTTCATCACAACAATTAATTGTAACAAGGAACCACCAGTTCTAACCAAGTGGAGTCAAGAGAGAAGTAACATACCTTTAGGGTTCCCATGAAATCGACCCACAAGCCACTGCACCTCAAATCCAGTGAACACACCACCGAAACCACTCTATATCCCATTTCCCTAACATCCAAAAGCCTTAATATTAACAACCAAGGAAACCACAACCCTAGATCTACACACAAGAAGTGTAGATCTAGAAAACCACGAAAGAGAGGGATGTAGATCTAGAGGAAAACATAAGAAAAACAATAGGAGAGACTTAGTCGGTAGAAACCACCTTCAAACCACCTTGAAACCCCTTTGAAATGCATCCAAATCAAGTGGGAGAGCACCCTTAACCCCGGAGAACCAAAATTCTAAGTGAGGCTCAAGTGGGAGGATGATTTGAGTGAAATTTGTTAATCCCAAGGGAGCCCGGAACTTATAACCCTATTTTTAAGTGGCTGCATGGTTATCCCCCACATTTTGGAAAACCGTGTGCTAACCGTGCACACACTACTGCCTCGGGAGCAAGGGTTTGTAGGGTTTCCTTGCTCGGTTTGCCAAACCATGTGTAGGATGTGTAAAGACTACTATCTCCCTTCCACGGTTTCCTAAGGAATCTGCACGGTTTCTACTAACCGTGCTCAAACTGTGAACCCCTTTAAAAGCCTCCAAAATCATCCAAAACCATTCCAAGATCTCCCAACCTCTTCCCAACTCATCCCATGCACTTTAAAAACATAAAAATTCATTAAATAGGCCATATCCATCAAACTGGGGGGGGGATAAATTCTCCCCACCATTGGACTTTCCTTCCTCAGAATGTACTGAACCCGCCCTTTGACGAAAGAGCTCGAGCCACTGCTCATCCATCTCTTTCTCTGGCTCCCAATTCTCCTCTTGAATCTGACCATGTTTCCAAAAAACACGGACTAAATCGATACTTTTACCACACATGAATTTCTCTTCCTTATCCACAACCTGTACTGGAATGTGCACACACAAATCATCATGTTCTTGCTCAACATGATCCCATCGAGTCACATGGTTCCTATCCTGCTGATACTTTTTCAACTGCGACACATGAAACACATTGCGTACCGTACTGAACCTAGGTGGAAAATCCAAACAATAAGCAACCTCACCAACCTGCTCGAGAATCTCAAAAGTTCCAATATACCTTGGAGATAAATTTCCCTACTGTACAAACTGACGATGTCCCAACCTAGGATTGATCCTCATGAAAACATTATTAATCACCTCGAACGACAACAGTCATCGACGAGGATCCGCATACAATATCTGGCGACTCTGATCCATCTCCAACCTCTTCCGGATCAACTTAACCTTTTCCATAGTCTCCTGGACAAGGCTCGGTCCAACCATCAAGGACCCACCCATTTCCACCCAACATAGAGGAGAACAACACAACTGCCCATACAACGCTTCAAACAAATCCATATGTATGGATGCCTGATAACTGTTATTGTATGAAAACTCAACCAATGACAAGTGCTCCTCCCACGATCCACCATAATCAATTACACAAGCCCGCAACATATCCTCCAGAGTTTGTATCATCCTCTCAGATTGACCATACGTCTGAGGTTGATACGCTGTGCTCATAGTCAACTGTGTCCCAAGGGATTGCTGCAATGATTTCCAAAAATGAGATGTAATCCTCGGATCTCTATCGGATACAATCAATACTGGAACTCCTTGCCTTTTTACCACCTCCTGGATATAGACATTGGACAGATCCTCCACCATATGACATTCACAAATTAGAATGAAATGGGCCGACTTCGTTAGTTGATCCAATATCACCCAAATGGTATCGTGCTTTCTGACCATTCTTGGGAGACCTGTGACAAAATCCATCGCTATTTGCTCCCACTTCCAAACAGAGACTGGTAAAGACAACAACATTCTTGTGGGCCTCTGATGCTCTGCCTTGACCTGTTGACAAGTCATGCTTCTTGAAACCAACTCAGCCACACTTCTTTTCATACCAACCCACCAAAACTGCAATTTCAATGAATTATACATTTTCTGAATTCCAGGATTAACAGTCCACCTAGAATGATGATACACCCTAAGAAGATCCTCATGACAAGCCATTGGTACAACCATATGATTCCGAAAACACAATACTGAATCTCCATTCAGTTAACAACCATCAATGGTCTTCCCACCATTGAGTCTTGACCTCGTTGTCACACACTCATAATCATATATCTCGGCCCTGTTAACCAGGATAACAAAGTATGGAATTAACAAAACTAGAAAGAAGACCCCTATATCACCCTGGTCATCACATTCCAACCACAAGTCAACTATAACCGACATCAACTGTCACTGGTCCAATGCATGTTTTTCCACCTGAGCATATGATTTTTTACTTAATTCATGTGCCATGAATTCCCCTTATCCGGTATATACATCAATTCAAAATCAAACATATGGATAGTATTCCTTCCATCTCCTTTGCTTCGAATTCAATTCTCTTAGTGAGAAAATTTTCTTCACGCTCTTATAATTTGTATATACCGTGAATTTCACATCAAAGAGATAATGACGCCACACTATCAAAGCATGGACCACTACTGCCAACTCCAAATCATGATTTGGGTAGTTCTTCTCATTCCCTCTAAACTGTCGTGAGCCATATTCAACCACATGATTCCCTTTCATGATAAATCACCCCAACCGTGATCCCGATGCATCGTAATACACCATGTACCCATTTCCTGATTCTGGAAAAACCAATATTGGTGCTGATGTAAGACGACCCTTTAGCTCTTTGAAACACTACTGACATTGTTCATTCCACTAGAATGGAACATTGTTTCTTGTCAAAGCTGTCATCGGAAAATCCAAATGTAAAAAATCATGAAAGAATCACCTATAATACCCACCTAGACCAAGGAAACTCTGTATATCAAACACAGTCTTTGGCGGTTGCCTTGAGATAACAATCTCTATCTTTTCTGGATCGACTGAAACACCACTTTCAGATATCACATGGCCCAAAAAATGAACTTCCTTTATCCAAAAGTCACACTTTTACAATTGGGCATATAACCGATAATCCCTTAAGGTCCCCAGAACAGTCACCAAGTGCTATCATGCTCCATCCTTGTCTTTGAATACACTAGAATATCATCTACAAACACCAACACAAATAAATCGAGACACCTCTGAAATATCTAATTCATCAATGATATGAATATCACCGGTGCATTCGTTAGACCAAAGGGCATAACCAGATATTCTTAATAGCCATATCTACTCTTGAAAGCTATTTTAGAAATATCATCTTTCTTTACCCTCAATTGATGATATCCTGACCTCAATTCGATCTTGGAGAATTATTGGGCTCCCTTCAACTGGTCGAACAAATAATCAATTCGCAAAAATGAATATCTGTTCGTTATCGTAACATGGGTGAGTCCACTATAATCAACACAAAGCCTCAAAGTTTCATCCGCCTTTTTCACAAACAACACTGGAACTGCCCACGAAGACATGCTAGGCTGGCTAAACCATTTGTTCTCTAACTCTTCCAACTGGACTTCCAATTCCCGCAATTCAGTAGTTGGCAACCGGTAAGATGGAAGTGAGATAGGACTGGTCCCCAGAAGGAGATCAATGGTAAAATATACATCTCTTACAAGAGGTAACCCATATAATTCACTGGAAAAAACATCGATGAACTGATCCACCAATGCTGGAAGAACACTCTGGTCAACCCCCTCTACTGAATCCTACGACAACACCACCAACTTATACGATAATGTACCCACTGCTGGTGCCAACAAAGATGTTGCACCCTGACTTTCATGCCTCCCTCCTCTAATGGGATGTCTAACACCATCGTGTTTCGAAAAAGATAGTGTATGTGCATTACAATGGATGTGGGTCTTAAACTCCACCGGCCAATCTATTCCCAGGATTACATCATACCCATCCATCTCATTAATGAGAAATTCCACATAAACTCAACCTCGCCCAGAATGGTACAACATGATCTACAAAAGAAGGCTTGATGCTGTCTTTGACCCGGAAGAGTTTGATGTTTCAAAATTGATGGAATCATCTCCAGAGTTAATCCCAGTAAAATAACAGCAGGAGAAGCAAGTAAATAATTGGATGAATCTGTATGAAACAAATCTTGCATTAACAAGGAATTTAAAAGAACCACACCTAACACCGTGGATGGTCCCATTTGATCATCCACTACAACTTGCTCAGCTCCAAACATATGTCTACTTTCCATGCTATGCTCTTTATTACCTAGCTGAAACATCCCTTATTGAGGAGAGTCACGAACACCCAACCTCGGAGCATTACAACAATACCTCCGAAGATTCCCCATCCCCTTGAAGTTATGACATTCTCGAGGTTGTGCCTTACAACCCTTTTTCAGGTGGCCTACATAACCACGCGGAATGCATCCTGGATTACACTTGGGTCTCAAAAGATGTTTTCACAATCTAGTGGTCTGATTTTGATGTACTGTTGGTTGTTGAGAAAAGGATTCTGAATTATTCTTTCTCATAGTGATGGGGTTCACACCTCCTCACTTGAGGACAACCGAGCATCCAATACATGGATTTCCGACAATGATAGATATCGTAAGAGGTGTATCTAGTTGGTGTCTTGACTGAACTATTTGAATATCCTGAACAATGCTTTGGGCCTACTACTAGTTCACCAGGGGCTCAGGTGGAACCACATTTTCTGTAGCTTCCTCCGATCGGACTCGACGATCTCTACGCAGTTCCAATTTTATAAATAGAAAAAAAATAAACAAGAGTCTCACTTTTGTAGAAATCATGAATTCCCATTTCAAATCGCATTACACAACAATATCACCACGAGGCATTCCACTTTTCCACATTTTTCGTGTTTCACAATTTTTAAAAACTAAACCATTTTCAAAATTCCAATATTTATTTACATTACAATTTCACACATTTGAAAAACCATTTTGTCAATTCAGTGCATAAATCATTATGCCCAATGAAATATGCATCCTAGAGGGAAGTCATTTCTACTAGCATGTAATACTCAACTCATTGGATACACCAATGACAATGAGATATCCCATGCCTATAAGTGTCTCCAAAACACTTATGTACCCCACTCCCTAGAAACTTAATGTTCAACATAAAATGGTTATCTAGGTAATTTTATGCTATACATTCCATCTTCCCACATTTCTACGCCTTGCTACTATCCCGACTCAAGGAATATATGACAAAAAATGTCAACTCCAAATCAAAGAATCAACTCTAATGGGCCGAAAAATCCGATACCACTTGTAATTCCCCACCCCTACCTCATTGGAATGAAGAGTATATGAGGGATACTTGGCTTTACGTGATGTTTCCAAGACGCCAAAGGATGGAAATAAATTTCGAGGGCTTCAAGATCAAGTTGGGGAAACAATTTTCCCTTATGTCAAAACGAACCAAAACATCCACTAACAGCCACTATATAATGCATGTCAATTCAATTACTCAACCATGCATTCCCAAAATACAACCATGTTATTCCACAACAAAACTCAAAACCAATACAACTACACATGTGCAAACAACATCTGAGTACACTGCGGAAACTAAACAACCAAACCCCACCTCCCATGACACAACCACAGCTCCACGCTAAGCTCCAAAATCCAAGCACCTCTAAGGGATAAGAATGCTCCACTAAAGGATGGTGATGCCTTAACCTTGACCATGTCACGGTACACAACATCTTCAAAGACACCAGAGTGCCAAAGTATGGGGTCAGTACTAAAACATAGTAGGATTTTCCCTAATGACTTCCCTACACACGCCACTAGGATAAAACAGTTAGCACACTTATATACAACAATTTATATAATATAATCAAAAGTGAATCCATAACCATAAGTCAACACACCCTTACCCAACCATATTTCCCAAACCAAGTAAACCATAGGAAATCCAAACAATCATGTCGTAGGCCAATCATGCCACTCAAGGAAGCTAAATCAACAATTGCACATAAGGAAGCCAATTCAACCATTTTACATTTACATAATAAATTCCATCTATGAAAATCTACACATAACAAAACAACCATAGAAGTGGGACATCCTGCCTAACTCGGTCACCCCATCTTCAACTTGTAGGACTTCCCGCCCACTACCTGACAACCCAAAACGGTAACGGTGGGACTTCCCATCAAACTCGTAATAGTGGGACTTCCCACCCAACCCGATCACCTTTTATAGTGTGTCTTCCCTCCCATTGCCTCACAATATTTCAGTCAAGACAAACCAAACATATACTCACCATGGACACAACAACAAGAAATCAACCAATTCCATCGCTTACCATTCCACTTCAATAAATCGTCCCTTTATTGAAAACCATTTTCCATGACAAAAAACATTTCAATAAAATAACCCTTTTATTGAAAACCCCATCCATCAATGTTTTTCACAATTCAACAATATTCTCCCATTTTAAAATCATCATTTTAAAATCCACAAGAATATCATTTCACTGTAAAACACGCTTTTCCCAAAAATCCCCAAAATATCACCCAAGAGATTTTCAACCAATTTCGCATAAAAAATCACAATTAATTTTCAGCACAAAAATTAATTATAACAAGGAACCACTAGTTATAACCAGGTGGAGTTGAGAGAGAATCCACCTACCTTTAGGGTTCCTCAAAAATCGACCCACAAGCCACCGCACCTCAAATCCGGTGAAAACACCACTGAAACCTCTCTAGATCCCCTTTCCCTAACATCCACAATACAAAATATTAACAACCAAGGCAACCACAACCCGTGATCTACACACAACAAGTGTATATCTAGAAAACCACTAAAGTAAGGGATGTAGATCTAGAGGAAAATACAAGAGAAACAAGTGGAGATACTTACACGGGATAAACCACCGTCAAACTGCCCTGAAACCGCTTTGAAACGCTTCCAAATCGTGTGGGAGAGCACCCTTAACCCCTGAGACCCCAAAATCCCAAGTGAGGCTCGAGCGGGAGTAAGATAGTTGTGTAATAGGTTAAGATCGATGGAGCCCAGAACTTATAACCCAATTTTTAAGTGGCCACACGGTTAGCCTAAACGGTTTGGTAAATCATGCGCTAACTGTGAACATGATATTGCCTCGGGAGCAAGGGTCTGCACCGTTTCCTCACACGGTTTGGAAAACCATGTGTAGGCCATGCGAAGCATACTATCTCCCTTGCACAGTTTCCTGGGGAATCCGCACAGTTTCCACTAACCGTGCTCAAATCGTGCACCCCTTTAAAATCCTCCAAAATCATCCAAAACCATTCCAAACTCTCCCAACCTCTTCCCAACTCATCCCATTCACTTTAAACACATAAAAATTCATAAACAAAGGCCACATACCTCAAACCGGGGGTGATAAATTGTCCCCAGAGTTGGAATTTCCGTCCTTGGAAATTTGTGAACCCGCCCTTTTCCAAAAGAGCTTGGGCCCCTGCTCGACCATCTCTTTCTTGCGCTCCCAAGTCTCCACATGAATCTGACCATGTTGCCACAAAACACGGACTAAACCGATGATTTTTCCACACAATACTTTCTCTTGTGTATCCAAAACTAGTGCTGGAACATGCACCAACGAAGCATCCGGTTCTTGCCCAACATGATCCCATCGAATCACAAGGTCATGATCTGGTAGTTACTTTTTCAACTACGACACATGAAACACATTGCGCACCACACTGAACCTAGGTGGAAAAGCCAAACGATAGACCACCTCACCAACCCGCCCAAGAATATCAAAAGGTCCAATATACCTCAGAGATAACATTCCCTATTTTCCAAAGCGATGATGTCCCAACCTAGGAGTGATCCTCCTAAAAACATGATCACTCACCTCGAACGACAACAGTCGTCGACAATGATCCGCATACTATATCTAAGGACTCTGAGACATCTTCATTCTCTTTCTGATCTACTTGATCATTTTTGTAGTCTCATAGACATCGCTCGGTCGAACCATTGAGGACTCACCCGTTTCCACCCAACATAGTGGAGAATGAAATGACCGCCCATACAACGCTTCAAAAGAATCCATTTGTTTGGATTCATGATAACTGTTATTGTATGAAAACTAAACCAACGACATGTGCTCCTCCCATGAGCCACAAAAATCGATGACACAAGCCCACAACATAACCTCATGAGTATGTATCATCCTCCCAGATTGACCTTCCATCTAAGGGTGATACACTGTGATAATAGTCAACTGTATACCAAGGGTTTATTACAATGATTTCCAGAAATGAGATGTAAACCTTAGATCTCTATTGGATACGATTGAAACTGGAACACCATGCCTCTTTACCACCTCACAGATACAGATTTTGGTCAAATCCTCCACCGTATGAGATTCACAAATTGGAATGAAATGTGCCGACTTCGTTAGTCGATCCACTATCACACAAATGGAATCACGCTTTCTGACCGTTCTTGGGAGACCTGTGACAAAATCCATCATTATTTTCTCCCACTTCTAAATAGGGATTGGTAATGACTGCAACATTCCTGTTGGCCTATGATGCACTACCTTGACTTGATGACAAGTCTATCATCTTGAAACAAATTATTCCATGCATCATTTCATACCATCCCACCAGAACTACACTTTCAAGGCTTTATACATTTTCTGATTTCTAAGATTAAAAGTCAACCAAGAATGATGATACGCCCTAAGAAGATCCTCCTGATAAAAAATTAGTACAACCATCCGATTCCAAAAACACAAAATTGAATCTCTTTTCAGTTACCAACCCTCAATGGACTCCCTACTATTGAGTCATGACCTCATGGTCACACACTCAAAATTAGATATATGTGCCTCTTTTACTTGGCCAACCAAGTCAGAAATTAACAAAACTGTAAAGAAGACCCCTCTATTGCCATGTTCGTCATATTCCAACCACATTTCAACTATAACTGACATCAACTGTCACTAGTCTGATTCATGTTTTACCACCTGAGCATATGATTTTCTACTTAATGCATCCGCCACCAAATTCCCCTTATCTGGTGTGTACATCAAGTCAAAATCAAT
Source organism: Viscum album (assembly GCA_963277665.1). Taxonomy (NCBI): domain Eukaryota; kingdom Viridiplantae; phylum Streptophyta; class Magnoliopsida; order Santalales; family Viscaceae; genus Viscum; species Viscum album. The sequence goes on from OY728137.1 coordinate 532,157,403, forward strand.
CATTTGGAGATATTCTATCCATCTCCTTTGCCTCAAATTCAAATCTCATTGTGAGAAAATGTTCTTCATGCTCTTATGATCTGTATATACTGTGAATTTCTCACCAAAGAGATAATTACGCCACACTGTCAAAGTATGGACCACTACTGCCAACTCCAAATCATGAGTTGGTTAGTTCTTCTCATGCACACTAAACTACCATGAACATATGAAACCACATGATTCCCATGCATGAGAACACACCCCAACCCTGATCCAGATGCATCATAATACACCACGTACCCATTTCCTAATTCTAGAAAACCAAGATTGGTCCTAATGTTAGACAACCCTTTAGCTCTTCAAAAGACTGTTAACACTGTTCATTCCACTGGAATGGAACATTATTTCTTGTCAAAGATATCATCGGCGAATCCAAATGTGAAAAATCACAAAAAATAATCAACGATAATACCCAGCATGACTAAGGAAACTCTGTATCTGAAACACAGTCTTTGGCAGTTGCAATGAGATAACAGCCTCTATCTTTTCTGGTTCTACTAAAACACATCTTTCAGAAATCTCGTGGCCCAGAAAATGAACTACATGTATCCAGAAGCCAAACTTTGACAATTTGGAATACAACCAATGATCTATTAAGGTCCCTAGAACTGTCTCCAAGTACTACCCATGATCCACCCTTGTCTTTGAATACACAAAAATATCATATACAAACACCAACAAAAATGAATCGAGATACCTCTGGAATATCCAATTCGTCAATGGCATGAATACCGCTGCAGTATTCGTTAGACCAAAGGGAATAACTAGAAATTCATAATTACCATATCTACTCCTGAAAGAAGTCTTAGAAATATCATCCTTCCTTACCCAAAATTGATTATATCCCGACCTCAAGTCGATCATGGAGAACTAATGGGCTCCCTTCAACTGGTTGAACAAATCATCAATTCGTTAAAAGGAAATATTTTCTTTATCATAACTTGGTTGAGTGTATGGAAATCAACAAAAATCCTCATAGTTTCATCCTACTTTTTCACAAACAACACCAACTCTTCCCATATAGACATTCTGGGATGGATAAACCCTTTGTTCTCTAACTCTTCCAACTAGAATTCCAATTTCTGCAATTTAGTTGGTGCCAACCGGTAAGACGGAAGTGAGATAGGTCTGGTCCCCAGAAAGAGATCAATTGTAATCTCTACTTCTCTTATGGGAGGTAACCCATAGAATTCTTTGGGAAAACATCCACGAACTGATCCACCAATGCTGGAAGAACACTCTATTCAACACCCTCTACCAATTCAAACAACAACACCTCTAACTGATACGATAGTGTACCTACTTCTAGTTCCAACAAACCCTTTTAACCCTTCCTTTCATGCCTCTTTCCTTTAATGGGATTTCAAACACCATCGTGTGTCGTAAAATCTAGTGTATGTGCATTACAATCGATGTGGGTCTTAAACTCCACCAGCTAATCCATTCACAGGATTACATCATACCCATCCATCTCAAGCACTATGAAATTCCACATTAGCACAACCTCGCCGACAACGATACAACATGCTATAATATGAAGGCTCGACACTCTCTTTGACCCAGAGGAGTTTGAAGTTTCAAAAACGAAGGCATCATCTCCAAAGATAAACCCTAGTAAAATAACAGCATGAGAAGCATGAAAAGAAAGGGAAGCAGCCGTATCAAATAAATATCTAATCAACATGGAATTTAAAAGAACATAACCACGCGGCGTGGATGGTCCGGTTTGATCATCCACAATAACATTCTCATCTCCAAATGTATGTGTGATTTCCATGCTCTACTCTTTATTAACAAGATGAAACTTCTCCTGTTGAGTATTCTCATGAACACCCAACCTCAGAGCATTATGAAAATACCACTGAAGATTCCCCCGTCCACTTACAGTTATGACATTCTCAAGGTTTCACCTAAAAATCCCATTTCATGTGGCCTACAGAACCACAGTGAAAGCCTCCTAGCTTACACATGGGTCTCGAAGGATATTTTAAAAATCTAGGGGTCCGATTTTGATATACTCTACGTCGTTAAGAAAAGTTTTCTTTATTGTTATTTCTCTATGTGTTAGGGTTCACACCCCCTCTTGTGAGGACAACTGTGCTTCCATTATGTGGATTTCTGACCATGAAAGATATCATAATAGGTGTATCTATTTGCAGTACTGACTGCACTATTTGAAAATATTGAACAATTCGTTGGGAAACCTACTGGTTCACCTGGGCATTAGGTGGAACAACATTTTCTGTAGATTCCTCTGAGTGGTCTTGAATATTTCTACCTAGTTCCATTTCAATAAACAGAAAAAAAAACAACCACGAGTCTCACTTTCGTAGACATCATGAACTCCCATTTCAAATCGCATTACACAACACTATCACCACGAGGCATTCCACTTGTTTACATTTTCCATGTTTCACCATTTTTGAAAACTAAACCATTTTCAAAATTCCCAAATTTATTTACATTACAATTTAACACATTTAAAAACCCAGTTTTTCAATTTAGCGCATAAATCATTATGGCCAATGAAATATGCATCCTAGAGGGAATTCATTTCAACTATGCATGTAATGCTCATATAATTGGCTACACCCAAGACAATGAGATATCCAATTCCTATAAGTGTCTCCAAAACACTTATGTACCCAACTCCTTGGTAACTTGAAGTTTAGCATCAATGGGTTTGCTACGTCATTTTATGCTATACATTCTAAGTCCCGACATTCCTACACCATGATACAATCCCGACTCAAGGAATATACCACAACAAATGTCAACTCCAAATCTGAGAATCAACACCAAATGATCGAACAAGCTGATACCACTTGTAATTCCCTGCCCCTACCTCATTGGCTTGAGGAGGCAGTGAGGGCTACACGGACATAAGCGACCTTCCCAAGAAGCCAAATGCTGGCAATAAATGCAGAGGGATTCAAGATAAAGTTGGGGAACGATTTTCTCTTAAGAAAAAACCATCCAAACCATCCACTAACAAACACTATATGATTCATGTCAATTCAATTACACAACCATTCATTCACAAAAGACAACCAAGTTGTTTCACAACACAACTAAAAACCAATTCACCTAGACATCTCCACACAACATCAGAGTACACTATGGAAACTAAACAACTAAACACCACCATACATGACACCACCAAAACTCCATGCTATGTTACAAGCTCCAAGCTCCACCTTGGGATCACAATGCTCCACTAAAGGAGGGTGATACATTAACTTTTCCCACATCACGGAACATGACATCTGCAAAGACACCCCAATGCCAATGTAGGGGGTGAGTACTAATACTCAGTAGGATTTCCCCAAATGGCTTCCCTACACATGCCACTAGGATTAAACCGTTATCACAATTATATAAAATAGTTTATATAAAATAATCACAAGTGCATCCATTACCATAAGTCAACACACCCTTACCCACCAATTGTAACACCCCGATATTTTATGAAAAATATTCTTTTTAATTTTATTGATGTCTTTTGTTGCACGCTACAACAAAAGAGTCTTGCACAACACGAAACCCTAACTTGGCTGCATTACACGCAATCACGACCTTCCTCGATAGCATGTGTTGTACGCAATAATGAGTTTCACTAAAAAACGATATGCTATTAAAATAATATTAAAACTAGCTGTTATGAATAGTAATAACCACCTTTTGAAATTTTTTAAATTTCATCATTCAAAATGGACTTCATTTTTTGGATTCTGAATATCGAAATTATCCTAGGGTAAAATTTGGTATTTTTCTGAAAACTTTCAATTTTTGATGAATAGTGAAAACACTGGGTTACTATTTAAAAACAGACATTTTATATAAATAATTATTTATTTAAATTTATTTTACATCCAAATTGTCATATAATACCTATATAAGTTCAATATAATTCATAGCAGTTATTTTATAATAATTTGAGATATATTAAAATTTTATTGAACTTTTGACCGTCTTTTACCCACCTCCTAGGAGAATTTGCAAATTTAAATAAAACATAATTTTACCACTTTTGTGAATGGAATTTCAAAAATCCTAGAGACACGGTTGATGTCAGTAAGTAAAATGTTGTAAAATGAGATGAAAATAATTTATGGTGAATACTAACTTTTTACTTTTATTTACCACGGTTAAAAGTAAATAGAGTAAATAAGGGTAAAAATGATATTATTATTACCCTAAAACATGTAATAATTCTATTAGAGAAGTGTAATTCGACCAAAAAAACATTAGGAATAAAATATGACCATTTAGGCTGACTTAGATTAGATTCCGACATTTATTATTAATTTATTTAAAGAAGGGTTAAAATAGTTAATATTTAAGTTTAATAAGTAAATTATTTTTAATATAGGGTTATACATAAGATAAATTTGACTATAAATATTAATTGGAAAGAAAAAAATATTTCCTACATAATGGTAGTTTATTTGTAATTTTTTGTCTTTATATAATTTAATTTATTTATGACACAATGATGATGCAGTAATTATATTATTAATGAAATATTGACATAATTGATGTTATAAATACCTGAATAAATGTAATTTGAGACTTTTTATGAATTCCAATAATTTTATATGTTAATATGACATGTTAGTTTTTATTTAATTAATTTTTTTTAACTAATCATTCTGTTATTATTTTGACAAAAATCAATTACAAAATAGTGTCAAAATTGACATAAAATAGTTTTTAAAACAAATATTATATTATTAATTGATATTTTATTGCTAAAAAATATAAGGTTCCGCCAAAAGACATAGATAAGGTTATATATATAAATAATAAAAAACTTGGGGTTCTTTTTCCTTTTTATAGTAAGTTTATTAACCTTATAGTGTAAGAAAACAAGAAGACACGGTAAAAGGAAAATTATTTAACTTAATGTTAAATCTAAATGATAAGGTTAAAATAGAATTCTAAAATTGTCTAAATTCTATTGGATGAGATTATTTCGACTCATCCCCACCTTATCTTCGAAATATCTCAATTTGGAGCTATTAAAAACCAAATATGACTTTATAATTAAATAATATTTTTAGTTATTCCAAAGGTGTCCTTCTCCTCCCTTATAAAAGGGCACCTCCTCCCTCTCTTCCTCACACCACTATGAGCCTTCAATATCAGCCAATACCTGCCAAATTATCTTCTCCACTTACCTAGAAACATCCTAGTGGTCCTGGTCTTCTTCAAAGTCCAATTTTGATGCCCTAAGAGGAGGTCTTAATTAGGCGCTTCAAAGAGGAGGTAATGTCTGTTACCGATTATTTCAACTTTATTTATTCTTCCACTTCTTCTTCTTTAGTTGTTTTATTATGAAGTAATAACATCAGTATCACTCATATAATTATATGTTATTATACGTATTAAACAACCCTATTTCACCATCTATCCATCCTACAGAAAACGAAATCACTACGTGTGCGTACGTACGGAATACCGTCTCCACGCCGTGGTGTAATCTATTTTCCACCACCACCTTACTTGGATGGGTATAATGGGGTAAATAATAACTATATATGATTATTGTAAAGTGATATTGATTCTGAAATAGTATACATACACTCCAATACAATTCCACGATCATGGGAATGATATCATCGCTCGTGCGTACGTACGGACTACCGTCTCCACGACGCGATCAGATTCATTTTTCATGTTAACCATTCATGAATGATTATAAAGTATATATAATAAGTAATCATGAAATATATGACATACTAATGATACTTGATTTATGTGTATATATATGTATGTCATATACTTAATTACATTCAGTTCAATAAGGAAACGAAAACAGCGTTCATGCGTACGTACGGCCTACCGTCTCCATGAATGGTGTATTTCATTTCATTTAATCGATCTATCATATATATATGTATATAATGAAATATATATTATATTGTAAATCATTTTTTACATTCTTTAATTAAGTAAATCAGGATATAAGTACTAATATCAAGAACAACAAGTCCAAACACATACGATAAATAAAACGGTTTAACCCAAAACGTTGCTTTAACATGGAACTTACAAAAGAACGGGTAATATAAAGCCATAAGTGAACCATATATGATATCATAACAATGAATATGATTCTATAATAAGTCAATGAAATTATTTAAATCATTATACATGAGTTTCGGAAATGTACGAAGCATATCAGACCTAAGGTAAGGGATAAATTTTCAATCTCATTTTTATCTGAGATTGCATATACGTAAGTATTTACTGGGGTTACGTTTATCATCCATGACCTTGTTTTATAAAAATGTTTTCATAAAATGTTAAATATTATTCCATGAATTTTTAAAGTCATTTTTAACCTTTATTTACTTTTTACCACATTGTATGAATGGAATCTTTCCTTTGGTTACCATATAAGGTACTTTTAGACTTTTCCGACAAAAGTACGAGGAGAATATTATTTTTCACTTACACGACGTGAACGTATTTTTAAGGTTTCATAATGCCTCATTTTCAAGAAGCTTACTCAATAATATTGCATGATTATTTTCAAAAAAACCCTTTTCTTTAAAAATTTCATGGAATTTTGTGAAAATAAATTGATTTTAAAGAAGAAAGGATATTTTCCTGAAGAATTCATTTCACGTGTTTTGTCAAAACTATTTTCCATCTAAGATAACATTATTTCATATGTGTATGTTTCAAGTAATATGTCTCTATGACTTAAATGGTTTAAATTTTCTTATGATGAAATGACATCAAATTTTTATGGATTATGTTATGATGGCATGATGTTTAAGAATCCCATTTTATTACATAGTTTTTGCTATGATGTATGATTTATGATTTTGTGGCACAAGAAAGAATGATTTCATTATGAGTTGGGTGGGACCTATATCTACCTCCAATGCATTGGGTAAAGATTTATTTCTCATGAGATAGACATGGATGGAATGGTAAGTTAATCTGGTTCAGTGTCACTGGACTGAAATGAGGAGTGAACTCGATTCAGAATGGGACTTTGTCCACTAGGATGGTCTTGGCAGCAATGCCTTGGCTACTATGGAAATCTTGACATGTGCTAAATGGTTTCTACAATTACATGTTTTATTCCCATTATATTTTATCATGGTTGATGTTATATTATGATATATGCCTTACGGACTTCCACGATTTATGTCTTTGGCCAATATTTTGATGTTTAAATTTTATGTTCAAGTTTTGGCTTCAAAATGTTTATGGATTGCTTTATGTTATCTATGTTTTCCCTTACTGAGAATTTGATCTCACACATTTTATTTTTTATTTGCACCAGGAAATAATGAATGGATTTAGGTAAGGAAACAAAAACAGGAAGATCATTATGGGAGTTTTTGAAGATATCTCATCATGATTAGAAGTTTATATTCTGAGATTCCAAAGACACTAAACTATTACGGTCCTTGTGTGTCTGTTTTTGTTATGTATTAAGTATTCCGAAAAAGTATTGTAATGTCCATGTACATCAAGCTTTGGGTCTCTACAGTTGGTATCAGAATAAATGTTTAGTCACACTTTGGAAACTAGGATGTGAAAACATTAGTGAGATCCCTAGAGATATTTCTAAGGTATGTCTAGGGATGTCCCTAAGGATAAGTTTACATAAAGGATATAGTCCTAGAACTACGGTAACGATCATATAATTTAACCTAAGATGTTAGATATTGAAGGTACTCCCCCTTTATATGTTGTTTTCCCTAGCATGATTTTTTCCTCTCACACTCTTCTTTTTGGGTTTTAGATGATGGCTGGAAGCCGAAGGAACCGTGTTGATCAATGTAATGGACAATTCAATTATTTTCCTCCTGAACAAACAAATGTAATGGGAGATGGAGTGAAAAATCTTATTTATATACTTACACAAGCTATGAATCATTCTGGACTTCTAAATGAGCAGAGAATGGAACAATATTCTATTGAGTCCTTCATGGGTCAATGTCCACCTTCTTTCAGTGGGTCTTCTGATCCACTTGTTGCAGAACAATGGATCTGTACCAGTGAAAAGATATTTTCAGTTCTTCAATGTTCTGAACATGATAAAGTCAACTTATCAGTATATCATTTGGAAGGTGAAGCTGATCAATGGTGGAATCTTATCAATAATACAAGGCCAAGAGTTGAAATTGAGACCATGGAATGGGATGAGTTCAAGAACTTATATTTCAATAAGTACTTCCCTTGTATTCTTCGAAAAAATATGGAGAAGGAGTTTCATAAACTATAGCAAAAGGATGATGAATCTGTTAGTATATACGAAGAGAATTTTACAAGGCTTTCAAGGTATGCATCTGGCATTATCATCTAACCTGAATGTAAAATTGATTGATTCATCAATGGCATAAAACCGAATCATAGAAGGGAATAAGCTATAAGAGACTTCAGTAGCTGTGAAAAAATTTTGTGTTGTGTTATCAAGGTAGAAATGGAAGTTGGTGTTACATATCCATCTCATGGTATTGAAAAGAAAAAAAAGATGGAGTTCAAGGAGAAATCTCAGAATAATGGTGAAAAGAATATGAATGTTTCCTTATGCTCAAAGTGTGGAAAGAAGCATGGTGGAGATTGTCTTAGAGGGACTAGAAAATGTTTTAAGTGTAGAAAATAAGGTCATCGAGAAGATGAGTGTCGACATAATGGAAAAAGGGTTTCTAACGGTGTGAATAAAGAAATGATTACAGAGAACGCACCACCAACACTTCAATGCTTCAAGTGCAATGAAATGGGGCATTATCCTAATCAATTCCCTAATCCAAGGGTTAATGTTGATCGACATGAGCAACCACTTAAGGAAAAGGACAAAGCGAAGTCACAGGTGATCACTATTGGTGATGTTGATTATGAAAACGATGTGGTGGAATGATTAAGTGTTTATGTAATGGAATTCCAAAATAATGTTCTATAGAGTATCATGGAATATTTGAATATTTATGTATTGGTCTATTGTGGTTTTCAATAATTTTATGGTACCAGTAACCATGGAATGTGATTGAGATATTTTTGGAATGAATATGACATGCGCATAATGAAGGGATAAGGAGAAAATGAAATGTTTGACAGTATTCATGGGCTCATGACTGATATAAGGTAATATTTATATCATGGTTTTACTATATAGAATTTTTGGGTTTTGGTATGTTGAAAGAGTTAACTTTTGAAAACACTCATGTTTTCACTAAGATTCAATGGGTATTCATTTTTCAAGATGATACATGATTAAGGCCTTCGAATGTTTGGAAGGTGACCAACAAGACATATCTTATGATATATGGGGATCAACTATGGTATTAAAATTCTTGTTATATGAAATCTCTGGTAATATTTTTCACTATATTAAGAGAGTGGATTGTAGTAATATTGATAAGCCTAAAGAATGGAATGGATTATGTTGGACATAAGTTAGTATTGTTTACGGATAGAAGTTTTTCCGATATTCTTGATGGGATGTTATAGTAATGTAGTTTTAGAAAAAGTACAACCTGCAGGATGGGCGACAACCCATCGCGTCGGACAGGGATGTGGGAATCGAACCCACAACCAAAATGCAACTGGCCTTTAACGCCTTCCACTGGCCTACAGTAAGTCCCTGGTTAGTAGAAACTTGTTTTATTTTATTAATCGGTATGATATATGAAGTATAATATCATTTTTTGGAACCATATATGATTAATCTAACCATAAGACAGACTTATAGCTTTTGCTAACCTTTTGTTTGAATCCGATGAAATGACCCATTATTCTATCACATGATCTTCTAACACATCCCGAATAACAAATTCAACTTCAATTCATTAAGGGATGAAGTGGAAATATTTCAATTCACAAACAACAGTGAAATTGTACCAAAATCATATAAGTATTTCTTTTCATTCATGTACTTTAGGGAAATGATCTTGAAAACCAAAAATGTTGTCCTAGTTCCCTTATATCGGATGAATCAGATGGTAACTTAGATCATCACAAATCTATGGCTTTGTGATTGTTGTCTTTTTCATAGCCATGTTCTCTACCACTCTCCATCAGAACATGATGGTTAGGTTTCTCTTCCATATCCATATTTTCACCTATGTTCTCCTATGTGGAAACCCAATGATTAGTTAATTTGGGAATCCATTATGTATCATACTTTAGTTCTTAAAGATTTGATTTGGTATTCCTTTTTATGATGTGTGTTTCTATTAAAGAAACTTTTGAGTAGTAAACCATTTATAACCCCGACGAATTTTGAGGGCGAAATTCAATTTTAAGGTGGGTAGAATGTAACACCCCATGATTTTATCAAAAATATTCTTTTTAATTTATTGATGTCTTGTGTTGTACGCTACAGCAAAGGAGTCTTGCACAACACGCAAACCTAACTTGGCTTCATTACACACAATCACGACCTTCCTCGATAGCGTGTGTTGTACGCAATATAGAGTTTCACTAAACAACGATATGATATTAAAATATTATTAAAACTAGCTGTTATGAATATTAATAACCACTTTTTAAATTTTTTAAATTTCAACATTCAAAATGGACTTCATTTTTGGATTTGGAATATCGAAATTAGCCTATGGTGAAAATTTGTTATTTTTCTGAAAACATTCAATTTTTGATGAATAGTGAAAACACTGGGTTACTATTTAAAAACAGTCTTTTTATTTAAATAATTATTTATTTAAATTTATTTTTGGTCAAAATTGACACATAATACCTATATAATTTAAATTTAATTCATTGGAGTCACTTTATAATAATTTGAGATACATAAAAATTTTATTGAGCTTTTGACTGTCTTTTACCCACCTCCTAGGAGAATTTGAAAATTTACATAAAAAATAATTTTACTACTATTGTGAATGTAATTTCAAAAATCCGAGAGACACGGTTTATGTCAGTAAGTAAACTATGGTTCAATGAGATGAAAATAATTTTTGGTGAATAGAAATTTTTTACTTTTATTTACCACGGTTAAAAGTAAATAGGGTAATTAACGTTAAAAATGACATTATTATTACCCTAACACATGTCCTAATTCTATTGGATAATTGTAATTCGACTAAAAACAACCTTAGGAATAAAATATGACCATTTAGGTCCACCTGGATTAGATTAGGACATTTATTATTAATTTATTTAAAGAAGGGTTAAAATAGTTAAAATTAAATTTTAATAATTAAACCATTTTTAATATATGGTAATACATAAGATAAATTCGACTATAAATATTCATTGGAAATCTAAAAATATTTACTACATAATGGTATTTTGTTTTTAATTTTTAGACTTTAAATAATTTAATTTATTGATGACACAATGATGATGCAGTAATTATATTATTAAAGAAATATTGACATAATTGATGTTATAAATACCCAAATAAATGTAATTTGATAATTTTTATGAATTAAAATAATTTTCTATGTTAATATGACATGTTAGTAGTGATTTAATTAACTTTTTTCGAACTAATCTTTCTGTTATTATTTTCAAAAAAATCAATTACCAAATAGTTTTAAAATTGACATAAAATAGTTTTTAAAACAAATATTATATTATTCATTGTTATTTTATTTCGAAAAATCTAAGGTTAATCCAAATAACTTAGATAAGGATATATATATTAATAATAAACAACTTGTGGTTCTTTTGGCTTATTATAGTAAGTTTATTAACCTTATAGTGTAAGAAAACAAGAAGACACAGTAAAAGAAAAATTATTTAACTTAAAGTTAAATCTAAATGATAAGTTTAAAATAGAAACCAAAACAAGTATAAATTCTATTGGATGAGAGTAATTCTTCCCATACCAACCTTAGATTCTAAATAACTCAATTTGGAGCTATTAAAAACCTAATATGACTTTATAATAAAATAATATTTTTAGTCATTCCAAAGGTACCCCTCTCCTCCCATATAAAAGGGAATCTCCTCCCTCTCTTCCTCACACCACATTGAGCCTTCAAGCTCGGCCAAACCATGCAAAATTCTCATCTACACTTCCCTAGAAACATAATAGAGGTCCTGGTCTTCTTCAATACCAATTTCGGTGACCTAAGTGGAGGTCTCAAAGAGGCGCTTCAAAGAAGAGGTAATGTCCCTTACCGATTCATTCAACTATATTTCTTCTTCAACTTCTTCTTCTTTAGTTGTTTCATTATGAAGTAATAACAAAAGTATCACTCATATACTGATATGTCATTATAATTATGAAACAACCCTATTTCACCATCTATCCATCCTATGTAAAACAAAATCAACGCGCGTGCGTACGAATGAAATACCGTCTCCACGTCGTGGTGTAATCTATTTTCCACCACCACCTTTGTTGGATGGGTATAATGGTGTAAATAATAACTATATATGATTATTGTAAAGTGATATTGATTCTGAAATAGTATACATACTCTCTAATACAATTCCACGATCATGGGAATGATATCATTGCTCGTGCGTACGTACGGACTACCGTCTCCACGACACGATCAGATTCATTCTTCATGTTAACAATTCATGAATGATTATGAAGTATATATAATAAGTAACCATGAAATATATGACATAATAATGATACTGGATTTATGTGTATATATATGTATGTCATCTAATTAATTTCATTCAATTCAATAAAGAAACGAAAACAGCGTTATGCGTACGTACGGCCTACCGTCTCCATGAACGTTGTATTTCATTTAATTTAATCGATATATCATATATATATGTATATACTGAAATATATATTATATGTAAATCATGTTTTACATTCTGGAATTAATTAAATCAGGATATAAGTAATGATATCAAGAACAACAAGTCTAAACATGTACGATAAATAAAACGATTTAACCCAAAACACTGCTTTAACATGGAACTTACAAAAGAATGGTTAATATAAAGTCATAATTGAACCATATATGATATCATAACAATGAATATGATTCTGAAATAATTCAATGACATTATTTAAATCATTATACAGGAGGTTCGGAAATGTGTGAAGCATATCAGACCTAAGGTAATGGATAAATTTTCAATCTCATTTTTATCCGAGATTGCTTATACGTAAGTATTTACTAGGGTTACATTTATCATCCATGACAATGTTTTATAAAAATGTTTTCATAAAATGTTAACTATTATTAAATTAATGTTTAATGTCATGTTAACCCTTTATTGGCTTTTTACCAAATTGTATGAATGGAATCATTCCTTTGGTTACCATATAAGTTACTTTTTGACTTTTCCGACAAAAGTACGAGGAGAATGTTATTTTTAACTTATACGACGTGAATGGATTTTTACAGTTACATAACGCCTCATTTTCAAGAAGCTTTTTATACAAGATTTCATTATTATTTTCAACAAAACCCTTTTCATTTAAAATTCCATGGAATTTTGTGAAAAGAAAATGATTTTAAAGAAGAAAGGATATTTTCCTCAAGAATTCATTTCAAGTGTTTTTTCAAAACTATTTTCCATTTAAGATGACATTATTTCATATGTGTATGTTTCATGTAATATGTCTCTATGATATAAATGGTTTCAATTTTCTTATGATGAAATTATATCAAAATTTTATGGATTATTTTATGATCGCATGATGTTTAAGAATCCCATTTTATTACATGGGTTATGCTATGATATATGATTTATGATTTTGTGGCACATGAAATAATGATTTTATTATGAGATGGGTGGAAACTATATCTCCCTACAATGAATTGGGTAAAGATTTATATCTCATGATATAGACATGGATGGAATGGTAAGTTAATCTGGTTCAGTGTTATAGGACTGAAACTAGGAGTGAACTCGATTCAGAAAGGGACTTTGTCCACTAAGATGGTCTTGGTAGCAATGACTTGGCTACTATAGAAATCATGACATGTACTGAATGGTTTCCACAATTAAATGTTTTATTCCAATTATATTTTATCATGGTTTATGTTCTATTATGATATATTCCTTACGTACTTCCACGATTTATGTATTTGTTCAAGATTTTTATGTTTAAAATTTCTGTTCATGTTTTTGCTTCCTAATGCTTATGGATTGTTTTATGTTATCAATGTTTTCCCTTATTGAGCATTTGAGCTCACCCTTTTTATGTTTAATTTTCCCCAAGAAATAAATAATGGTTTTAGGTAAGGAAACAAAATGGGGAAGATCGTTATGGGAGTTGTTGAAGACATTTCAACATGATTAGAAGTTTATATTCTGAGTTTCCAAAGACACTAAACTATTACGGTCCTTATGTGTCTGTTTTTGTTATGTATTAAGTATTCCGCAAAAGTAATTTAATTTCCATGTACGTTATGATTTGGGTCTATATAGTTGGTTTCAGAGGAAAGGTGTAGTCAAACATTGAAAAAAGGATGTGAAAACATTAGTGAGATCCCTATATATATTTCTAAGGTAAGTCTAGGGATGTCCCAAAGAAGTAGTATACGTATAGGATATAGTCCTAGAACTATGGTGAAGATCTTAGAATTTAACCTAAGATGTTAGATATTGAAGGTACTCCCCATTTATTATTTTGTTTTCCCTAGCATGATTTTTTCCTCTCACACTATTCCTTTTGGGTTTTAGATGTTGGCTGGAACCCGAAGGAACCATGTTGATCAATGTAATGGAAAATGAAATGATTTTCCTCCTGAACAAACAAATGTTATGGGAGATGGAGTGAAAAATATTATTTCTATACTTACACAAGATATGAATCATTCTGGACTTCTAAATGACCAGAGAAGGGATCAATATTATATTGATTCCTTCATGAGGCAATGTCTACCTTCTATCAGTGGGTCTTCTGATCCACTTGTTGCAGAACAATGGATCTATACCACTGAAAAGATATTTTCAGTTCTTCATCGTTTTGAACATGATAATGTCAACTTATCAGTATATTGTTTGGAAGGTGAAGCTGATCAAGGGTGGAATCTTATCAAGAATACGAGGCCAAGAGATGAAATTGAGTCCATGGAATGGGGCGAGTTCAAGAACATATTTTTCAGTATGTACTTCCCTCGTATTCTATGAAAAATTATGGAGAAGTATTATCTTGAACTAAAGAAAAAGGATGATGAATCTGTTGGTATATACGAAACAAATTTTACAAGGCTTTCATGGTATGCATATGGCTTTATCATCCAACCTGAAAGTAAATTGATAGATTATTCAGTGGCTTAAAACCAAATCTTTGAAGGGAATTAGCTTTAAGAGACTTCAGTAGCTATGACGAAATTGTGTGTTCTGCTCTCAAGGTAGAAATGGATGTTGGTGTTACATATCTATCTCGTGGTTTTGACAAGAAACGGAAGATGGAGTTCAAGGAGAAATCTCAGAATAATGGTGAAAAGAAGATGAATGTTTCTTTATGGTCAAAGTGTGGAAAGAAGCATGGTGTAGATTGTCTTAATGTGACTAGAAAATGTTTTAAGTGTGGAAAAGAAGGTCATCGAGCAGCTGAGTGTCGAATTAATGGAAAAAGGGTTGCTAAAGGTGTGAATAAAGAAAAGATTGTAGAGAATGCACCACCAACACTTTAATGCTTCAAGTGCAATGAAATGGGGCATTATGCTAATCAATGCCCTAATCCAAGGGTTAATGATGATCAACATGAGAAACCACTTAAGGAAAAGAACAAAGGTAAGTCACATGTGATTACTATTGGCAATGTTGAATATGACAACGATGTGGTGGAATGATTAAGTGTTTATGTAATGGGATTCCAAAATAATTTTTTTAGAGTATCATGGAATATTGGAATATTTATGTGTTGGTCTATTGTGGTTTTCAATAATTTTATGGTACCGGTAACCATGGAAAGTGATTGAGATATTTTTGGAAAGAAGATGATATGCGCATAATGAAGGGATAAAGAGAAAAATAAATGTATGACAGTATTCATGGGCTCATGAATGATATAAGGTAATAGTTATATCCTAATTTGAGTATATAGAATTTTCGGGTATTGGTATGTAGAAAGAGTTAACATTTGACAACACTCATGTTTTCACTAAGATTCAATGGGTATTCATTTTTCAAGAGGATACATGATTAAGTCCATCGAATGTTTGGAATGTGACCAACAAGACATATCTTATGATATATGGGGATCAACGATGGTATTAACATTCTTGTTATATGAAATATCTGGTAATCATTTTCACTATATTATGAGAGTGACTACAATATTATGGATAAGCCTAAAGATTGGAATGGATTATGTTGGACATAAGTTAGTATTGTTTAAGGAAAGATGTATTTTCGAAAATATTGATGGGATGTTATAGTTGTGTAGTTTTAGAAAAAGGACATCCTTCAGGATGGGCGACAACCCATCGCGTCAGACAAGCCTGTGGGAATCGAACCTAAAACCGAAATGCGATTGGCCTTTATTACCTATCACTAGCCTACAGAAAGTCCCTAGTTAGTAGAAACTAGTTTTATTTTATTAAGCGGTATGATATATGAAGTATAAGTTCATTTTTGGAACCATATATGATTAATCTAACTATAAGATGGACTTATAACTTTTTCTAACCTATTGTTTGAAACAGATGGAAGGACCCATCATTCTATCACATTGTCTGCTAAGACATCACGAATAACAAATTCAACTTCATTTCTTTAAGGGATGAAGTGGAAATTGTTCAATTCACAAAAAAATAGTAAAATTGTACCAAAATCATGTAAGTATTTATTTTAATTCATCAACTTTAGGGAAATGATCTTGAAAACAAAAAATGTTGTCCTAGTTCCCTTATATCTGATGAATCAGATGGTACCTTAGATCATCACAAATCTATGGCTTTGTGATTTTTGGCTTTTTTATAGCCATGTTCTCTACCATTGTCCATCAGAACATGATGGTTAGGTTTCTCTTCTATATCCATATTTTCACATATGTTCTCCTATGTGGAAACCCAGTGATTAGTTAATTTGGTTAACCGTTATGTTTCAGACTTTAGTTTTTAAATATTGGTTTTGGTATTCCTTTTTATGATGTGGGTTTCTATTAAATAATCTTTCGAGTAGTAAAACATTTATAACCCCGACGAATTTCGAGGGTGAAATTCTTTTTAAGGGGGGTAGAATGTAACACCCCGAGATCTTATGAAAAATATTCTTTTTAATTTTATTGATGTCTTGTGTTGTACGCTACAACAAAGGAGTCTTTCACAACACACAACCCTAAAGTGGCTACATTACACGCAATCACGACCTTCCTCGATAGCGTGTGTTGTACGCAATACCGAGTTTCACTAAACAGAGATATGCTATTTAAATATTATTAAAACTAGCCGTTATGAATAGTAATAACCACTTTTTGAAATTTTTTAAATTTCATATTTCAAAATGGACTTCATTTTTGGATTCAGAATATCAAAATTAGCCTAGGGTGAAAGTTTGGTATTTTTTTGAAAACATTCAATTTTTTATGAATAGTGAAAACACTTGGTTACTATTTAAAAACCGACTTTTTATTTAAATAATTATTTATTTAAATTTGTTTAAGGTCAAAATTGACACATAATACCTATATAAGTTCAATGTAATTCATTGGAGTTGTTTTATAATAATTTGAGATATATAAAAATTTTATTGAACTTTTGACCTTCTTTTACCCACCTCCTATGAGAATTTTCAAATTTACATAAAACATAATTATACTGCTTTAGTGAATGGAATTTCAAAAATCCGAGAGACACGGATGATGTCAGTAAGTAAAATTTGGTTCAATGAGATGAAAATAATTTTTGGTGAATAGTAACTTCTTAATTTTATTTACCACGATTAAAAGTAAATAGGGTAATTAAGGGTAAAAATGATATTATTATTACCATAAAACATGTCCTCATTCTATTGGATAAGTGTAATTCGACCAAAAACATCCTTAGGAATAAAATATGACCATTTAGGCCCACTTGGATTAGATTAGGACAATTATTATTAATTTATTTAAATAAGGGTTAAAATAGTTAAAATCAATGTTTAATAAGTAAATCATTTTTAATATACTATTATACATAATATAAATTCGACTATAAGTATTCATTGTAATGATAAAATGATTTCCTACATAATGGTATTTTATTTGTAATTTTTAGACTTTAAATAATTTAATTTATTTATGACACAATGATGATGCAGTAATTATATTATTAATGAAACATTGACATAATTGATGTTATAAATACCCACATAAATGAAATTTGAGACTTTTTATGAATTAAAATATTTTTCTATGTTAATATGACATGTTAGTATTGATTTAATTAACTTTTTTCGAACTAATATTTCTGTAATTATTTTCAGAAAAATCAATTACCAAATAGTGTCAAAATTGTCATAAAATAGTTTTTAAAAAAATATTATATTATTAATTGTTATTTTATTCATAAAAATATAAGGTTCGGCCAAATTACTTAGATAATGTTATATATATTAATAATAAAAATTTTGGTTCGTTAGGCTTGTTATAGTAAGTTTATTAACTTTATAGTGTAAGAAAACAAGATGACACAGTAAAAGAAAAATTATTTAACTTAAAGTTAAAGGTAAATAATAAGGTTAAAATAGAAACCTAAACTTGTCTTAATTCTATTTGATGAGAGGATTGCGACCCATACCCACCTTAGCTTCAAAATAACTCAATTTGGAGCTATTAAAAACCGAATATGACTTTATAATAAAATAATATTTTTAGTTATTCCAAAGGTGCCCCTCTCCTCCCTTATAAAAGGGCACCTCCTCCCTCTCTTCCTCAAACCACTTTGAGCCTTCATGCTCGGACAACCCCAACAAAATTCACTTCTCCATTTCCCTATAGACATCCTAGAGGTCCTGGTCTTCTTCAAAGACTAATTTTGGTTCCCTAAGAGTAGGTCTCAAAGAGGTGCTTCAAAGAAGAGGTAATGTCTGTTACCGATTCTTTCAACATTATTTCTTCTTCCACTTCATCTTCATTAGTTGTTTAATTATGAGGTAATAACATCAGTATCAATCATATACTGAAATGTTATTATATGTATGAAACAACCCTATTTCACCATCTTTCCATCCTACAGAAAATGAAATCACCGCGCGTGCGTACGTATGGAATACCGTCTCCACGCCGTAGTGTAATCTATTTTCCACCACCACCTTAGTTGGATGGTTATAATGGTTTAAATAATAACTATATATGATTATTGTAATGTGATATTGATTCTCAAATAGTATACATACACTCCAATACAATTCTATGATCATGGGAATGATATCATCGCTCGTGCGTACGTACGGACTACCGTCTCCACGACGCGATCAGATTCATTCTTCATGTTAACCATTCATGAATGATTATAAAGTATATATAATAAGTAATCATGAAATATATGACACAATAATGATACTGTATTTAGGTGTATATATATGTATTTCATCTACTTAATTTCATTCATTTAAATAAGGAAACGAAAACAACGTTCATGCATACGTACGGCCTACCGTCTGCATGAACGGTGTATTTCATTTCATTTAATCGATCTATCATATATATATATGTATATACTGAAATATATATTATATGTAAATCATTTTTTACATTTTGGAATTAAGTAAATCAGGATATAAATAACAATATCATGAACAAAAATTCCAAACACGTACGATAAATAAAACGATTTAACCCAAAACGATGCTTTAACATGGAACTTACAAAAGAACAGGTAATATAAAGACATAAGTAAACCATATATGATATCATAACAATTAATATGATTCTGTAATATGTCAATGAAATTATTTAAATCATTATACAGGAGGTTTGGAAACGTATGAAGCATATCAGACCTAATGTAAGGGATAAATTTTCAATCACATTTTTATCAGAGATTGCATATATATAAGTATTTACTGGGTTTACATTTATCATCCATGACCATGATTTCTAAAAAAAAATTCATAAAATGTTAACTATTCTTCCATGAATGTTTAAAGTCATTTTTACCCTTTATTGGCTTTTTAACAAATTTTATGAATGTAATCTTTCCTTTTGTTACCATATAAGGTACTTTTTGACTTTTCCGCAAAAAGTACAAGGAGAATGTTAGTTTTAACTTATACGGCGTGAACGGTTCTTTACGTTTTCATAATATCTCATTTTCAAGAAGATTCCTCTACAATATTTCATGATTATTTTCAACAAAAACCTTTTCTTTTAAAATTGCATGGAATTTTGTGAAAAGAAATTGATTTTTGAGATGAAAGGATATTTTCCTCAAAAATTCATTTCAAGTGTTTTGTCAAAACTATTTTCCATCTAAGAAGACATTATTTCATATGTGTATGTTTCAAGTAATATGTCTATATGATTTAAATGGTTTCAATTTTTTTATGATGAAATGATATCAATTTTTTTTTTGGAATATTTTATGATGTCATGATGTTTAAGAATCCCATTTTATTACATGGGTTATGCTGTGATGTATGAAATATGATTTTGTGGCACACGAAAGAATGATTTCATTATGAGATGGGTGTGACCTATATCTCTATCCAATGTATTGGGTTAAGATTTATATCTAATGAGATAGGCATGGCTGGAGCAGTATGTTAATCCGGTTCAGTGTTACAAGACTGAAACGAGGAGCGAACTCGATTCAGAAAGGGACTTTGTCCATTATGATGGTCTTGGCTACAATTCCTTGGCTACTATGGAAATCATGACATGTGCTGAATGGTTTCCATAATTACATGTTTTAGTCCCATTATATTTTATCATGGGTGATGTTATATTATGATATATTCCTTATGTACTTCCACGATTTATGTCATTGCTCAAGATTTTGATGTTTAAATTTCATGTTCAAGTTTTTTGCTTCCAAATGTTTATGGATTGTTTTATGTCTTCTATGTTTGCCCTTACTGAGAATTTGAGCTCACCCTTTTTATGTTTTATTTTCCCCAGGAAAAAATAATGGTTTTAGGTAAGGAAACAAAAAGGGGAGGATCGTTATGGGAGTTGTTGAAGATATTTCAACATGATTAGAAGTTTATATTCCGAGTTTCCAAAGACACTAAACTATTACGGTCCTTGTGTGTCTACTTTTGTTATGTATTAAGTATTCTGCAAAAGTAATGTAATGTCCATGTACGTCAAACTTTGGGTCTCTATAGCCATCTTTCCCAAACTATGTAAACCCTGGGAAAGTCAAACAGTCATGTTATTGGCCAAACATGCAACTCAAGGAGCCTAATCAACCATGCCATGCAAGGAATCCAATTCAACCATTTCACATTTTCACAACAAATTACATCTATGAAAATCAACACATAACAAAACAACCATAACAGTGGGACTTCCCGCCCTACTCGTTCACCCCATCTTCAGCTAGGAGGACTTCTCACCCACTACCGGACAACCCAAAAGGGTAACAGTGGGACTTCCCACCAAACTCATAACCGTGGGACATGCCACCCAACTCTATAACCTTTTATAGTGAGACTTTCCACCCACTTGCACAAAAAATATCATTCAATCCAAACCAATAATATACTCACCAAGGTCACATCAACATGAAATCAACCAATCCCATCACATTCCATTCCACTTCAATAAATCGTCCCTTTATTGAAAAACATTTTCCATGACAAAAAAAAATTCAATAAAACAACCCATTTATTGAAAACCCTTTCCATCAATCATTTTCAAAAATCATCCATATCATCCCATTTTAAAAACTAAATTTTAAAATCCACAAGATTAGCATTTCACCGTATAACACCGTTTTTCCCAAAAATCCACAAAACATCACCCAAGGGATTTTCAAAAAATTTAAAATAAAAATTCACAACTAATTTTCATCACAAAAATTTATTTTAACAAGGAACCATTAGTTCTAACCATGTGGAGTCGAGAGAGAAACCACCTTCCTTTAGGGTTCCCGAGTAATCGACCCACAAGCCATCGTACCTCAAATCTAGCGAACGCACCACTGAAACCTCTCTAGATACCCTTTCCCTAACATCCATGAGTCTTAATATTAACAACCATGGTAACCACAACCCTATATCTACGCACAATATGTGTATATCTAGAAAATCCTGAAATAGAGAGATGCATATCTAGAGGAAAACACAAGAGAAATAAGAGGAGAGACTTACCCGAGAGAAAACACCTTCAAACTGCCTTGACACCCCTTTGAAATGCTCCCAAATAAAGTTGGAGAGCACCCTTAACCCCTAATAACCCAAAATACCAAGTGACGCTCAAGTGGGAGGAATATTGGAGTGAAATATGTTAAGTCCGATGGAGCCCGAATCATATAACCCTATTTTTAAGTGGTTGCACGGTTAGCCTACACGGTTTGGAAAACCATGCGCTAACCATGTGCAGGATACTACCTCGGGAGCCAGGGTCTGCACGGTTTCCTCTCACAGTTTGGAAACCTATGTGCTGGCCATGCGAAGCCTACTATCTCCCTTGCACGGTTAATTAAGGAATCCCCATGGTTTCCACTAACCGTACTGAAACTGTGCACCCCTTTAAAAGCCTCCAAAATCATCCAAGACCATTCCATAATCTCCCAACCTCTTACCAACTCATCCCATGAACATTAAACACATAAAGATTCATAAAAAAGGCCACATACATCAAATTGGGGGAGCAACACACACCTCTATCTAATGGGTAAAGAACATACTATTTCTATGGATGACGAACTACTGCCTCACGAAACAATGATCGTTCATATATCTCCCACCACCTCTCATGGGGGAAATTATGATTTAAATATATATATATTTTATATATATATATATTATGTTTATGTTTTCATTATGATTCTTTATTTTTTTCATATATATCATACCTTTATTGTTTTTGTTATGGGTAAACAAGCTAATTTAATTTGAGGAAGTGCAGTCTACCACCCCCTGAAAGTGATCTGACATATTCAAGCCATACGTGGGACGAATAAAGGATCAAGTTAATAAAATTATATATTTTATTTTATTTTAAGTATAATATACTAATGTATCACTATGTTTTCATTCCATTAAATATGAAATGTAACTCAAAGTATCATTCATGTGTACGTACAGATTACCGTCTCCATGAACTGTGTATTTTATTTCTTACCTCTAAATGTTATGTCATATTATAAATATATTTAAAAACTAGATATATATGATATATATTATATCTATGTCATGAATAAAATTCTTGAAATAATGGAATATCGACCACATTGATAACTTGTAATTGTATGATTTTTATTTTTGACTCAAGTACCAAATATCGAAAAAACGACCATTATTAACATAAATCTTACATAATGTCTAAATCATGGTAATAAGTGATATAAAAGTAATAATAAATTTGAAAAAGGTTTTTAATCAAGTATAAATTGACTTATGGTTATTCTTCAAGAAGAAAAAAGAACAAACAATTCAAGTCAGACAGGAGGTAAGTGATTTCATATCTCACTTTTAATTCCATGAGATTTCGATTGTTCACCACTTATTCATTGCATGTGGGGTATTTTGTTCTGAAATTTGATATATATTATAATTATTATCTTTATATTCATGTTATTATGGGAATCACTTGGTGGTTATTACCTTTTGGTGATACAAATCAATTGACTACAACGTGGAAATGAGTTTTATTTCACATTGCATTCCCTTGATATTCATGCAATATTTGACACTATTACCATTTGAGTGGTGTATGTACTACCCATGATTGTATTCTTTGTGTAATATACTTTCATTTATGGGTATTTACTTCTTAATTGAATTATCATTCTCTCATGTGGTGTATGTTTCTAAAGTTACCAAATGGTTAAGGGAACTTTTATACCCAATTTTCATTCGTTTGGTTAATCTACTAATTCATAATTATGTCATGCTATGATTATGTGTGGATTCAATGTTTTTAATTTATGTTATAATTTTTACTCCCCTTTGTGAGGATATACTTTTTATACACATAATCACTCTATTGATAAAATTTTCAAGTCATTGATATGAACATGATATGATTAATTTTAACTCAATTTACATTCATTTAGTTAAAAATATGAGTCATTGGTTTCATCTTAAAAACATCATGTGTGAATGTCCTCTGATTCATTTACACTAAATATCCAATCATATTGAGTGTATTTTTATTTTTCAAACATTATTATGTAATTGGTTTATCCTTAATCTTTGGATACCATCTTTATAACGGATTTAGTATTAATATACATTCCATTGAGGTTTCATTGCTATTATGCACTAATTCACACTTACATGGAGTATATAATACCCTTTGGTATATTATATCTTGAATCCTTTTATTCTCATGATGTTATAAAGTTATGATTAAATTTTATTCCATAGTTATTTGTATTCAAGAATCCCTCATTTTGCCAGAACTCTTTAACTAAAATATCATTTTAAATGTTTTAACGATTTATTCTTTTAAATATTTATCCTTAATGTCCGTGTTTTCAAAATGGTTTTTAGGATATGGGAATTAAATTATCAAAATTATTATCCATTTAAAAGTTTCAATGTGGTATGGGACACATTGATTCAAAAATCTCATTATTAAATGTGTTAAATTGTTTTAAAAATGGCAGGATAAATAATTGATTATGTCAATATCATTAAATGATATATTGTGACTACAATTTGGAAATGTTATCTTTACATTATTCTTGTGTTATGTGTTATGATTATGTTATTTTTATTGGTAATTGTTTTTGTATAAGAGTGGTTTTTTGATAAACCTAAGGCAGGTGATCTCGAGATATATCTCCAATGCATTAGGTAACGTGATAGATATTAAACATTAATGTTTCTCCTTAGATATTTAGGTAATATACTGTGATGGGTATTCCGAATATTACTCCCTGTGTAGATGTGATAGCTAAAATGTAGTTATGTTATGAATGCCATAAGTTACCTTTATGATTTATGATTTCTATATATTATTCATATATCTTATGATTTCATAAGGTATGTTATGATTGAAAAGTATTAGTTTTGTTGATTTTTACTTATTGATGGGGTAATGTTTTCATTATTTATTTTATAACACCCACTATGCTTTTTATGCCTATCCAATGTTTTTGAAAAGTTTTCCACAGTACATAACAATGATTAGGGAAAAGGATGGGATCAAGGAAAAGTCATGTTTTCTATAACATGGAACTAGAAATGATTCTTTTTATGAGTTTTTATTTTATGAAAATTGTATATTGTGTATTTGTGTCTACATGTAGTATTCAACTTGTCATATAATAGTTATGGACTAATTCTATAAAGCTATAAACTTGAAAAGATACTCATTATAAATTATTGATATAATTCATGATTATTTAATGTATAAGGTTAGGTCCTTATATTGATATCAGAGGTCACTTTTGATAACATTAGATGTTAGGGTGTTATTTAATCACAAGTGAGATAAGAAAATGGTTATCATATTGGGAAGAATCATAGTTTTATTAGATAAATATAATGAGTTTAAGATAATGTAAAAAGTTATGTTTTAGTCCTTACCATCCTCATAAGATAATATATGATGATTTTTTTGAAATACTCACACTGACCATTTTGGTTTTAGTCACTGGTTCGATCAAACCGGCATCAAAGTAACAATGATTGTGTAGAAAACTATGACAGTTTTTAAAATGAGAAATTGAATGAAATGTGTGCTACAATGAGAACTCTTTTTGTTATTCTATACCAACTATCTAGAGTCATCATTGACCATATGAACCTTTGTGATTTTTAAAAGGCATCGTATATTGGAGAAAAAAATCCCCACGGATGTTCAGGTAATAATCATTAAGGAATGCATTTTCAAAAACTTCTGTGTCCAAGATGTGGAATTAAACACATAGAAAAATGATTCAAATGTAAGGGAAGATTCTATATATGTGGAAATTAATGTCATAATTCAAGAACCTGCAAAAGAAAAAGGAAGCATCCAGTTGACTCAAGTAATGGAAAAGAAGTAATTTCTAAGGGATCAATTGAATGTTTTAAATGTGGTGTGCTTGATCATTATGCAAACAGATGTCGTATGAAAACGTTTCTAGACTGGGATCACCAGGATAATAAAAATATTTTATTACAAATACCTAATGAAATTCCGATTGAGGATGGAGAAACTGAAAATGACCAATTAAAGGTATATATTATTTCCTTCCATGTGTTTTGATATTATTTAATCTTAAGATATGATTCATGATTTTTTTAGTATAATGGAAGTATTTCATAATAATTTGGAACGAAATTGTTAGTGGATCATGAAAATGTTGAATGAGCAAGAATTCAACATATAAGGGATTCAAGTGTTATGGTAGATTTTAGTATGGTGAAATGCATAAAAGTATTAAGGCTCTTTTTATGATGGGATCACATTAGAAGACATTCTATAGTATGTTCAACCATGATTTTTGATATATGAAAATATTATTCAAGTAAAAAATTATCTTCTCTTTTATGGACATAGTAATAAAGAATCATTTGGGATTATATGATCCTTGAATTTGTGGAAATTACAGGTTTATACATTTTGGGATGCCAAATGAATGATATTAGATAACCATTATTGTTAAAATATGTTATGGTTATTTTTGATTAATTTATCTCTTTATTGGAATTTTGTAAAATTATATATTTTTTTAAAAAGGACAAAACACAGACTGTGTGACAACCTATCACGTCGTATAAATCATTGGGAATCGAACGCACAAGCAATGTGCGACTAGAATTCATCACCTACCACTTGACTAATTGAAGTCCCATGTTACTATAACTAATTAATTTTAGTTTGAATGTTTTATTAATCAAGAATAAGTTGATTTTGTGTTATCTATGAAAATAATTAACCTATAATAGAGTATATTTGAGTGGGTTAATTACTATTAAAAATAAGACATTAAGAGTTACTGATGTTATTTGTAGATAAATGATAAGATTTATCATGGAAGACTATGTGATTAAATCCATCCGAGATTTTTCATTCAATATGAGTTTGGATTACATTGAATAATTTTATGTAAAACTGTTTATTGAATGGTCTTTATTGAACTTTTGGTTTTGTTTGACAAATTTTAGAGGTTATGAGTAGTTTTTTCTTTTTGTAAAAGATTATCGTTTTATGGAATTATCTGATCTCACAATAAATTTTTGGGTTTTGGATAAAGTCTAAAGACATGGGAGATATATAATTCATCATTTATGGATTATGTGATTTTCTCTAAGTTGATTATATATGTTTTAATGAGAACAAGTCATACTGAATACTAATCATTTGGAAAAAAAGTGAGTTTCTCTTAGAAATCTTGTAAATGATTAAGGTCTACATGACAAGTATGTTTCCATATATTTTTATTTAATCCCATAAATATAATCCTCAATGAAAACTAACTTAAAACATACACTTTTTCTATTAAATTTTCTTATTGGGGAATGACATACAGTTTAACCAATCACAAGTTTGTGATTTTATGGTGGTTAAAATTATTATAATCATGTTTTCTATCACTCTTTATTTGCACTAGAGGATTTTTTTCCCTCCCATATACATGTTTTCAGGGAATCCTACTATCTATTGTCTCAGTTAACCTTTCTACTTCTCTTCCTACATTTTAATGTGATAGTTTTGCGGACTCATTTTTGATGTGGGGCATTCAATGTAGATTCTGGGCCCAATTTTAAAATTATGAGGATGCAATTCCCAAAAGGGCGGAAGGATGTAACATCATAGGTAAATAAAGAATATTAAATTTTCATATTTATTAATATTTATAAATATATTATTAATTTTACATTAAATGGGATGCTTTGTTTGATGGCATACCAGATACACAACAACAAGTTTCTTTGAAATCTTACATTGAACACAATGTTGGGTGATACTGAAATATAATAATATAATAAAATTTTAAATGGTTGTTAATTCCTAGACATTGTTATAAGGCCCCAACCTTAAACCTTACTTAATCTTGAGTTATTACAAGATTACACATTGATGGTCTTTTCAGGTTTAGAGTTTTAGAGAATTAGATCACGAAACTTGCATTTCATTCCACATTTAAACAAAGTGGTTACATAAAAGACAGTATTCATTCTTCCCATCAACGGAAACATATTTAAAATAATACACGGATTCTTTCTTGACACATCCTTGACACTATCATCACGTCATGTACCTTTCCCTTGACCTGTAAAAAAACATTTCAAAAAAACTTGGGATGAGCATAAAAATATCAATAAGGGTTATAAAAAATATGGAAAGGAAACATGTGTTCATATATACATAAGAATGAAATCATACTTTACCCATAAAAAATAGCCACTTTAACATACCTCATCAAATAATGAATAAATCCTAGAAATCATAAGACATAAAAGGTAATTTGAGGAATTCATAACATTCTTACGTACGGAGTAACCCTCTTGGTTACGTTTGGAATACCCATCACAGTATATTCCCTAAAATCTCTTCAGAGAACCCTTAACGTTTCACTCCTTCGCGTTACCCAATGCATTGGAGAGCTATATCGGGCTCACCCGCCCTTAGTATATCACGGAACCACCCATTTTCATAACAATTCCCAAGAACCATAACATAAATGTATCACATAAAACATTAATAAAGGAAATATAACATTTCCACATTTCAATCACAATATAATATTTTAGGATATTGAAATAATGAATCCATTAAAAAAGACCATTTTCAAAACCATTTAAAACATTTAATAAAGAGATTTTTGAATCAAAGTGACCCATAAAACCTTGATGCTTTTAACATTTTAAACCATTAATATCCATATAAATAAATCCTTAAAACCATTTTTAAAACATCGAAATTAATAAGAACAAATCATTAAAACATTTAAAGCAATATTTTGGTTAAAGGGTTTTTACCAAAATTAGAGACACTTGAATACAATAATTGAGGAATAACATTTAATCAGAACTTTATAATATCATGAGAATAAATGGATTCATGATATAATATTCCAAAGGAAATTATATACACCATATAAGAGTGAATTGGGGCATAACAACAATGAAGACTCAATAGAGATGTAAAATGTGATGAAATCCTTTATAAAGAAGGTATCCTTAAATTAAGGATAAATCAATCTCCAAATTATGTGTGACAAATATAAATACACCCAATACAATTTTATATTAAGTGTAGAAAAATAAAAGGTCATTCACACATATTCAATGGATGACATATTCAATAACTTCAAGATGAACCCAAAGAAATCGAAATTGGGTTAAAAAGTTCCCTTGGTAAAATTCGACAGCCTAACAGCCTCACTTAAAAAATTCAGAAAATGAGTTGATGAGAGATAAAAAGGTAATATCATCACTTGGACATAAAATTTACATCAATCAGGATATATAAGAACATATCCCAACATAATATTTTGTTAATTAAAAGACATAACAAACGAAGTCTTTTAAAAAGAGGAGGGTGAAAAGTTCCCTTACCGATTTGGGTAACTTTCGAAAAGTACACCCCATTGAAGAAGTGTCAAACATTGAATATTTAAATACCCATAAATGGAATTATATTACAAAAGTATTGTAATAATGGGCATTACATAAACCACTCAAAGGAAATTGTGGCAAATGTAGCATAAATCTCACGGGAATAAAAGTGAGATGAAAAATCTCTTACAAAAACTCGGTAGCCTAACGGCGCCACTTAAAACATCCAAAATGGATTAATGAGAGAGAATAGGGTCTCTCATAAAATTAACATAAAAATTACAATAAGATTAATATAAAAGAACATCCCAATAACAAGAAAGATGATCTTAGAACGAATGACATAAAAGAGTGTACTTAAAAAGAAAGAGAGGATTATGATCCCTTACCTCAAGTCCAAATTGACTCGATCGTTCTTTAACGTCATGAATAATAAACATGAGTTAATTTCCACTTTATTAAGAACCTTTTTTATAGTTTATTATTCCTTTTATACCATTTTATAAACATCATGTATTCATTTAAGTTAATAATGTTCATTTTGTCGGTATTTTGTTCTTAAGTCAAAAATAGACTTCTTACACTTACATGTTGTTAATTTGGTCAAAGGTTCATTATATCCAGAATGATATTAATGATTTGGATAACATATATATCATATATATTCATCATATACATGTATTTATAAAATTACATCACATTTAGAGGTAAGAAATGAAATGCACTGTTCATAGAGACGGTAAGTCGTACGTACGCATGAACGCTACTTCCATTTCTATTTCATATTTTCTGGAATGGAATCATAATGATATAATAGTATATTATAATTCCAGTATAATAACATATATAATATCATTAACTTTATCCTTTACACATCCCACATATGGTATTAACGAATCAAATCACTTTCAGGGGGCGGTAGTCCGCACTTCCTAAAATGAAGATATCGTGTTTACCCATAATGGAAACAATAATGGTATTCCATAAATGAAAAATACAGAAGCCTAAGGAAAGAATAAACATATTATATATCATATATAAAAATAGTGACATCATAATGGCCACCTTTTAAGGTGTTAAATGAGTATTGAACAATCATCGTTTCGGGAGGCAGAATTTCTCCATCCACGGAAACTGTATGTTCTTTAACCTTTTGATGTATTTGTGTGAGAGTGTAGCTCGAATAAATCTTATAACAACATCCTAGTATATTTAAGATACTGGTGTTGTTACAAATGAAGTAAATAAAAAGAGTTTAGGGGGTTGGAGAAGCAAAATAAAACAAATGAACATGAGAGAATGAATTACCTTTAAAAGTGTAACTCCTTTTGATTTGAGCCTAAAGGCTTCCTTTGAAAGGATTCTGCACAAATGGAATCCTATAGGATGAGTAGAGGGATGTGTAGAGAGTACATGGGAAGGGGATGGCCGATCCAAAGGCTTGAGGAGTGTGTGAAATGAGGTAGAGTTGGGGGCCTTTTATAAGAGGAGAGGAGGGGCACTTTTGGAAGTCATGAAACTATTATTTTATTTTCAAATGTGTTTCGAATTTCTAATGTCCCACATTGATATATTTCAAATATAAGATGATAAGGCTTCGAAATATTCCCATCCAATAGTTTTTGGAAATGTTTAGGTCTTATATTTTATATTATCGTTTCATTTTATTTAAAATGTTCATTAATGAGGTCATCGTTGCATCATCATGATGTCATAATTAAATTAATTTATTTAAAGTCTAAAAATAATAAAAAAATACTATGATGTAGGAAATCTTTTTATCTTTCCAATGACTATTTATAATAAAAAATCATATCTTCATAACCCCATGTAAAAATTGTTCTCGTAAAACATATTATGTTTGTGTCATTTTTACTTTTACATTAAATAAAAAGTTATTTATGACATTTCCCAACCAAAGTGGTTACATGGGGTCCCCAAGTTGACCCATGCCTTGTCTTGGTCGGCCATGACATAACCAATGAGGGTAGGACATGTTTCAAGCTCATCTCATTTTATTAAAGCATTATTTTTACCTTAAACTACACTAATTACCACTAATCGTGATTTAAAATTTAATAAGTTACTATTCACGAAAAAATTAATTTAATTCCATTGAACCACATTTTACATACTAATTACAACCATTTATGTCGGATTTTCAAATTTCAATACACATTAGTGGTAAACTTTCATTTAACTAAAAAATCAGTTTGCTTGATTACCACTTAGTGGTTTCACTATTCTTCAAAAATTGGAGTTTTTCAGAAAATTACCAAAAATTAACCCTAATCTATATTTGATATTATGAATTAAAAAATGAAGTCTATTTTACAAAATTCAAAACATATAAGTCACATTAACTAATTTAATAATTAATTTCCTCTGTCATGACAAATAGCGTGTTTTTATGAAACAATAAGTATCAAAATATTGATACCAGTTTAAGTCCAATTTCAATGTGAAATTGATTCCAATAACCATCATTGGATAAAATGGTAAAAATATATTCATATTAAACATTAAGACCATTTCATAAGATAATCTAATCATATAAATAAATTATATTAAGAAGAGGTTTTGAATTAAAATACACCATTTTACACTATTCATTAAAAAAATGCACTTTATCGGAAAGATACCAAAAATTTACACAAAGTAAATTTTGATGTCCCGATTCTTAAGAAGAGTTTTATTTTGTCCAATAGAATGTATAAGAGTGATAAAAACTATATTTAATGATGGTTCTCCATCAAAAGGCGATAAGTGAACCTTTAGTGAAAACTAGGGCATATAGGCGTAAAATTGAATTCTATCTGTATTTCAAGCCTTTATCTTTTTTTAGATATATGTAAAAACATTTAAAAACATTAATAATCGTATTTTAGTTATTTATATCCATTCCCGCCAATACAATAGCTACATGTTTACTACCATTTAAAATAATAATATTTTATTATTAGAGTGCAACGTAAGATTCCCAAGAAACTCGTTGTTGTGTGTTGGGTACACCATCGAGCATAGCGTCCCCTTTAAAGTCATATTAATACTTTATTCACAAATATGGATAAATATGAAAATGTCATATTCTTTATTTACCTGGGGTGTTACATCTTTCCCCCCTTTTGGGAATTGCGTCCTCACAATTTTTAAAATTGAGCTTGGAAACATCCTTGAAAGTCCCACATCGGAACAAGAGTTGGTAAAACAATTACTTTAAAAGAATGGGAGAGAAGTAAAAATGTCACCCGAGTTAACCCATATTAGTATTCCTAGTAAGAAAACATGGACATGGAGGAGAAAACATAGGGTCATGTTCTGATGGAGAGTGATAGAAAACATATTTAGGAGAACGTTAACAATAAGAAAATCACAAACTTGTGATGGGTTAAACGGTGTTGGGTTCCCCAGTAGAAAATGTTAATAGAGAAAATTTTTGTTTTAAGTTAATTTTTATTGAGGAATTAATTCATAAGGAAACATAATCACTTATCATGTTGACTTTCAACTTTTACTAGATTCCTTAATCAAACTCATATTTTTTCCAAAAGACGAGTATTTAGGGAGACTTGTTCGCATTAAGAGTACTATAATCAACTTCTAGAGAATCACCTAATCCACCAAAGATAACCATATAATTCCCATGTATTTAGGCTTTAACCAAAACCAAAACCAAAAAGGTTAGTACAAGGTCAGATAATCCAGAAAAGGATAACCCTTTAAAAAGAAAATCTATGCTTAATCTCCAAAATTTTTCCAATAAAACCCAAAGTTCATTGAGGACCATTCGATTACCAATTTGTCCATAAAATTCTTCAAAGTAAACCAATATAAGATTGAAACCCAAATATTTGAAGGATTTAGTGACATAGTCTTCCATGTTAAATCGTAACATTTATCTCCAAACAACATCAGTTGCTCCTAAAGTCTCGTATTGAAAAGTAATTAACCTTATCACATATCCTCCATGATAGGTTAATCATTTTCATAAATAACCCAAAATCAAATTAGTCTTAATTGATAAAATCATATAACTAAAGTGAATCAGTCAAACTTACCAGGGACTTCACGTAGTCTAGTGGTAGGCGATAATTACCAGTTGCACTTTGGTTGTGGATTTGATTCTCGCAGCTTTATCCGACGCGACGGGTTGTCACACGGTCTGCGTGTTGTCCTTTTTATAAAACTCCAAAAATAACCCTAACATGTTTTAACCTCAATTGTTTCCTTATACCTTTAATTTTCAACCGAATTCGTCACGATATCAACATCTTAATTCTTGAAGTCTTATTTCACCACCATAAGATAAAATAAAAGGATTCCCAAAATGTCTAACATCATACCTTGATCATGGCGTCCACTTGGTTTCATCATCATCTTTCTCACGTAGGTAGAAGTCCCATTCATTACAACAATGATTTAGATATCCTTCAAAATCATTTTCTTCCTCTATCCAAATACACCTCATACAACATGGGTCATATGGTTGTTCACAGAAAAATAGTTTTGGAAAATAATCATGCATGACATATGATTCCAAAACATCTGATAAAACCTGATTTCTATAAAATAGTTGGACCGAAATTGAGTTGAAACTTTCTATTATTGGTCCTTTTAAAATTCCATAAGTATGTGATGTGAGACTATATTTTAAAAGCAAATATAAATAGGTTGCGCAAGGGTCTCCTTCCTCAGCACCATTTCTAAAATCATAATATGCTTCAAATTCTTGTGATAAGGTAAAATATTTGAAAATACCTTGATAATATTTACCTTTCTTGAAAATATGAGAATATTGTGAAAATAGTATTTGTCTAAAAACAACCCATGATCCACGATGATAATGAGGTATAGTGGAGGAGTTTGATATCTCAAACAACTGCTTGCAAGTGAGTTGTATGCTAGAAAAAGTTTCACAATCATCCGAAGATGACTTTGCAATAATTATTGCAAGCATGTCATCAGGAAGAGATATGAATGTCGTTTGAGATCCTTCTCCTTCCATTCGTAACCGACTTTACTTGACCTGAAAAAAAAGTTATAAAACAATTATTTAACTAAAATAATAGATATAGGGACTAATCATGTGTCTCACAAGAACTCCTAATCCCTAAAGTTGTCTAAACCGACCTCTGATACCAACTATAAGGCCCCAGCCATAAACCTTACTTAATCTTGAGTTATTAAAAGATTACACATTGAGGATCTTTTCAGGTTTAGAGTTTTAGAGAATTAGATCATGAAACATGTATTTCATTCCACATTTAAACAAAGTGGTTACATAAAAGACAGTATTCATTCTTCCCATCAACAGAAACATATTTAAAATAAAACACGGATTCTTTTTTGACACATCCTTGACACTATCATCACGTCATGTACCTTTCCCTTGACCTGTGAAAAACATTTCAAAAAAACATGGGATGAGCATAAAAAGCTCAGTAAGGGTTATAAAAAATATGGAAAGGAAACATGTGTTCATATATACATAAGAATTAAATCATACTTTACCCATAAAACATAGCCACTTTAACATACCTCATCAAATCATGAATAAATCGTAGAAATCATAAGACATAAAAGGTAAATTGAGGCATCCATAACATTTTTACGTAGGGAGTAACACTCTTGGTTACGTTTGGAATACCCATCATAGTATATTCCCTAAAATCTCTTCGGAGAAACCTTAACGTTTCACTCCTTCACGTTACCCAATGCATTGGAGAGCTATATCGGGCTCACCCGCCCTTAGTCTATCACGGAACCACCCATTTTCATTACAATGCCCAAGAACCATAACATAAATGTATCACATAAAACATGAATAAAGGAAATATAACATTTCCACATTTCAATCACAATATAACATTTTAGGATATTGAAATAATGAATCCATTAAAAAACCATTTTCAAAACCATTTAAAACATTTAATAAAGAGATTTTTGAATCAAAGTGACCCATACCACCATGATTATTTTAACATTTTAAACCATTAATATCCATATAAATAAATCCTTAAAACTATTTTGAAAACATGGATATTAATAAGAACAAATCATTAAAACATTTAAAGCGATATTTTGGTTAAAGGGTTTTTACCAAAATTAGATACACTTGAATACAATAATTGAGGAATAACATTTAATCAGAACATTATAATATCATGAGAATAAATGGATTCATGATATAATATTCAAAAGTAAATTATATACACCATATAAGAGTGAATTGGTGAATAACAACAATGAAGACTCAATATAGATGTAAAATGTTATGAAATCCCTTATAAAGAAGGTATCCTTAAATTAAGGATAAATAAATCTCAAAATTATGTGTGACAAATATAAATACACCCAATAAAATTGGATATTAAGTGTAGAACAATAATAGTTCATTCACACATATTAAAAGGATGACATATTCAATAACTACATGCTGAACCCAAAGAAATCGAAATTGGGTTAAAAAGTTCCCTTGGTAAAATTCGACAGCCTAACAGCGTCACTTCAAAAATTCAGAAAATGAGTTGATGAGAGATAAAAAGAGAATCTAATCACTTGGACATAAAATTTACATCAATCAGGATATAGAAGAACATATCCCAACATAATAGTTTGTGAATTAAAAGACATAACAAACGAAGTCTTTTAAAAAGAGGAGGGTGAAATGTTCCCTTACCGACTTGGGTAACATTCGAAAAGTACACCCCATTGAAGAAGTGCAAAAAAATTAATATGTAAATACCCATAAATGGAATTATATTACAAAAGGAGTGTAATAATCGGCAGTAAATAAACCACTCAAAGGAAATTGTGGCAAATGTAGCATAAATCTCACGGGAATAAAAGTGAGATGAAAAATCTCTTACAAAAACTCGGCAGCCTAACGGCGCCACTTAAAACATCCAAAATGGATTAATGAGAGAGAATAGGGTCTCTCATCATATGAAAATAAAAATTACAGTAAGATTAATATAAAATAACATCCCATTAACAAGAAAGATTATCTTAGAAGGAATGAAATAAAAGAGTGTACATAAAAAGAAAGAGAGGAGTAGGATCCCTTACCTCAAGTCCAAATTGACTCGATCGTTCTTTAACGTCCTGAATAATAAACTTGAGTTAATTTCCACTTTATTAAGAACCTTTTTTTATAGTTCATTATTCCTTTTATACCATGTTATAAACATCATGTAATCATTTAAGTTAATAATGTTCATTTTGTCTGTATTTGGTTCTTAAGTCAAAAATAGACTTCTTACACTTACATGTTGTTAATTTGGTCAAAGGTTCATTATATCCAGAATGATATTATTGATTTGGATAACATATATATCATATATATTCATCATATACATGTATTTATAATATTACATCACATTTAGAGGTAAGAAATGAAATGCACCGTTCATGGAGACGGTAAGCCGTACGTACGCATGAACGCTACTTCCATTTCTATTTCGTATTTTCTGGAATGGAATCATAAGAATATAATAGTATATTATAATTCCAGTATAATAACATATATAATATAATTAACTTTATCCTTTACACATCCCAAATATGGTATTAACGAATCAAATCACTTTCATGGGGCGGTTGTCTGCACTTCCTAAAATGAAGATATCATGTTTACCCATAATGGTAAAAACAATGGTATGCCATAAATGAAAAATACAGAAGATTAAGGAAAGAATAAACATATTATATATCATATATAAAAATAGTGACATCATAATGGCCACCTTTTAAGGTGTTAAATGAGTATTGAACAATCATCGTTTCGGGAGGCAGAATTTCGCCATCCACGGAAACCGTATGTTCTTTAACCATTTGATGTAGTTGTGTGAGAGTGTAGCTCGAATAAATCTTACAACAACATCCTAGTATATTGAATATACTGTTGTTGTTACAAAAGATGTAAATAAAAAGAGTTTAGTGGGTTGGAGAAGCAAAATAAAACAAATGAACATGAGAGAATGAATTACCTTTAAAAGTGTAACTCCTTTTGATTTGAGCCTAAACGCTTCCTTTGAAAGGATTCTGCCCAAAGGGAATCCTATAGTATGAGGATAGGAATGTGGTGAGAGTAAATGGGCAGGGGATGGCCGTGCCAAAGGCTTGAGGAGTGTGTGAAATGAGGTAGAGGTGGGGGCCTTTTATAAGAGGAGAGGAGGGGCACTTTCGGAAGTCTGGAAACTATTATTTTATTTTCAAAAGTGTTTCAAATTTATAAGGTCCCACATTTATATATTTATAAGATAAGATGATAAGGATTCGAAATATTTCCATCCAATAGTTTTTGGACAAGTGTAGGTCTTAGATTTTATATTATCATTTCATTTTATTTAAACTGTTCATTAATGAGGTCATCGTTTCATCATCATGATGTCATAATTAAATTAATTTATTTAATGTATAAAAATTATAAAAAAAATACTATTATGTAGGAAGGATTTTTATCTTTTCAATGACTATTTATAATAAAAAACATGACCTTTATAACCCCATGTAAATTTTTTTTTCGTAAAACATATTATGTTTGTGTCATTTTTACTTTTACATTAAATAAAAAGTTATTTATGACATTTCCCTACCAAATGGTTCCATGGGGTCCCCAAGTTGACCCATGTCTTGTATTGGTCGGCCATGACATAACCAATGAGGGTAGGACATTTTTTGAGCTTATCTCATTTTATTAAAGCATTATTTTTACCTTAAACTACACTAATTACCACTAATCGCGATTAAAAACTTAATAAGTTACTATTCACCAAAAAATTATTTTAATCCCATTGAACAAAATTTTACATACTAATGACAACCATGTATGTCAGATTTTCAAAATTAAATACACATTAGTTTTAAACATTCATTTAACTAAAAAATCAGTTTGCTTGATTACCACTTAGTGGTTTCACTATTCATCAAAAATTGGAGTTTTTCAGAAAATTACAAAAAATTCACCCTAAGCTATATTTGATATTCCGAATTCAAAAATGAAGTCTATTTTAAAAAATTCAAAACATATAAGTCACATTAACTAATTTAATAATTAATTCCCGTTGTCATGACACATACCGTGTTTTTATGAAACAATAAGTATCAAAAGATTCATACCAGTTTAAGTCCAATTTCAATGTGAAATTGATTCCAATGACCATCATTGGATAAAATGGTAAAAATATATTCAGATTACACATTAAGACCAATTCAAAAGATAATATAATCATATAAATAAATTAGATTAAGAAGAGGTTTTGAATTAAAATACAACATTTTACACTATTGATTAAAAATGCACTTTATCGGAAAGATACCAAAAATTTACACAAAGTAAATTTTGATGTCCCCATTCATAAGAAGAGTTTTATTTTGTCCAATAGAATGTATAAGAGTGAGAAAAACTATATTTAATGATGGTTTTCCATCAAAAGGCGATAAGTGAACCTTTAGTGAAAACTAAGGCATATACGCCTAAAATTGAATTCTTTCCGTAATTTAAGCCTTTATCTTTTTTTGGATATATGTAAAAACATTTAAAAACATGTACAATCATATTTTAGTTATTTATATACATTCCCGCCAATACAATGGCTATATGTTAACTACCATTTAAAATAATAATATTTTATTATTAGAGTGCAACGTAAGATTCCCAATAAACTCGTTGTTGTGTGTTGGGTATGCCATCGAGAATCGCGTCCCCTTTAAAGTCATATTAATACTTTATTCAAAAATATGGATAAATATGAAAATTTCATATTCTTCATTTACCTGGGGTGTTACAATTGTAATGGAGGGAATGAACAAAACTAACTAATAAATGATTATACATGTTTGTTTAATGTTTTTTACATTTATCTAATAAATGTTAGAGGCTTAAAATAACAAAAGAATTTGATTTTAAACATAAGTACTCAAATATTCACTGAAAGGTCGACTTACTGCCTTTTGATGGAGAACCCTCATTAAATATAGTTTTTGTTAATTTTATTCAATCTATTTTACCAAATAATTTTCTTCTTTATAATTGTGACATCAATATTTACATTGGGTAATTTTTTGGTATGTTTCTGATAAAATTCAAATTTTTTGAATAGTGAAAAATACAGTATTTTAATTCAAATATGTTTATTATTATAATTTATTAATATGGTTAGATTATATTTTTAATTGTTTTTAATGTTAAATTATATTATATTTGTAAAATTTAATCCAATGGTGGTCATTGAAATTAATTTCCAAATGAAATTGGACATAAACAAGTGTCAATATTTTGATTGATATTGTTTCTTTATTACGCTCTATTTGTTTTGAAAATAGGAATTAACTTTAAATATATTAATATGACTTCTGTGTTTTTAATTTCTAAAATAGATATCATATTTTAATATGGAATATCTAATATAGAATAGGATTTATTTTTGGTATTTTTCTGAAAATCATAATTTTTTTAGGAATAGTGAAACCACTAAGTAGTAGTTAAAAAATGACATTTTCCTTTAAATGAAATTTTGGCACATCTATGAAATTAATTTCAAATATCTGACATAAATTGTGGTCATTAGTAAGTAAAATTTGGTTCAATAAAATGGAAGTAATGTTCGGTGAATAGTAACTTTTGACTTTTATTTACCGCAGTTAAAGGTAAATAGGGCAATTCTAGGTAAAATGAATATTATAATAATACAAAATTACCTTATCACTTATACTATTTTTATTGTATGGGTCATTATAGACCATGGGCATCCTTGAGTTGATTTATGGAACCCATGGAGCTACTTGGGCGTCATAATGACACTTTATATTAATTAATTTAAAGTAAAGACAAAAATGAAACAAATAAATATCTTTTAGTAAATTTATTTTTACATGGGAATATATAAGTTATAATTTCTACTATAAATATTAATTGGAAATCTAAAAAAAATTCTACATAATTTTTTTTAAATTTTTATAAATCAAATAGTGTAAATTATTTATGAATCAACAATGATGAAGTATTTACCACATTAATAAATGATTTAAATTAATATGATTATAAATATTAAAATAACTTCAAAAACCTATCCAATTTATAATGGATGAATTTATTTCAACCATGAGTCACCTTATATTTAACATGAATTAGTTTTTTACCTTTAGAAATAAAAAATAATTATTTTATAAAATAATATTTTCACACTTTCTTTAAGAACCCCTCATCCCCCATTTAAAATGCCCTCACTTCTATCCTATTTCTCACACCACCCAAGCCTCGTGGACCATCCAAACCCTACCCAAATATGATCTCAATATCTACCTATACATCATAGAAACATTAACATAGGCATAAGGCACTTCAAAAAGACCTTTTTGGTTCAAACCAAAGAGAGTTACCTGAATTAATGGTAACAATTTTCATATAAATTCTTTTATTTTATTTAAATTCTCCAACCCCCAAACTATATTTTATTCCAATATTTAATAACAACAATATCTTCAATATTTTAGGATGTCATTATGAGAAGTATTC
Organism: Viscum album; assembly: GCA_963277665.1. Taxonomy (NCBI): domain Eukaryota; kingdom Viridiplantae; phylum Streptophyta; class Magnoliopsida; order Santalales; family Viscaceae; genus Viscum; species Viscum album. The sequence goes on from OY728137.1 coordinate 532,198,477, forward strand.
CAAGTACAATTATACAGACCAGCATCTAATGGGTAGAGAACATACTATTTCGATGGATGACGAACTACAGTCTTACAAAATGATCATTGTTCAAATATAACCTACCGCCATTCATGGTGGCCATTATGATAGAACAGTGTATATATATGATATATATATATTTATAAATTTATTTATGTTTTCTTTATGCTTCTGTATTTTTTTCATTTATAGCATTCCTTTATGGTTTCTATTATGGGTAAAAGTGATAATTTCATTTCAGGAAGTGCAGACTACTGCCCCCTCAAAGTGATATTACTCATTCATTCCATACATGGGATGTATAAATGATGGAGTTAATTAAATTATATTATATATTATACTATATTTATTATATAACTATGTATCACAATGTTTTCATTCTATTTAATATGAAATTGAAATGAATGTAGCGTTCATGCGTATGTACAACTTGTCGTCTCCATGAATGGTGCATTTAATTTCTTAACTCTAAATGGTATGTGATATTATAAAAACATATATATATATATATATAAGATATTTATAAAATATATGACATCTAAATCATGAATATTATTTTTGAGATAATGGAATATTGACCACATGGACAACATGTAATTACAAAGTGTTAGCTTTTGGCATAAGTACCAAATATCAACAAAATGACAATTATTAACATAAATGATTACATAATGTTTATATCATGGTAATAAGTTATATAAAAATAATAATAAACTTGAAAAAGGTTTTTAATAAAATATAATTTAACTTATGATTATTATTCATGAAGAACAAGGAACAAACTAGTCAAGTCAGACACATGGTAATGGATTTTTTATCTCACTTTAAATTCCATGAGATTTTGTTTTTTCGCCAATTATTTATTTCATGTTGTGTACTATGTATTGAAATTTGATATTTATTATAATTATTATCTTTTTATTCATTTTATCTTGTGATTATTCTGGTGGTTATTATTTTCTGATCATACAAATCAATTGATTAAGAAGTGGTAAAGGGTTTTAACTCAGATTTTCTTCTCATTAGATTCTTGCAATATTTTCCACTATTTCCTCTTGAGTGGTGTGTTTACTGACCCTGATTTTATTCTTTCCGTATTATACATTTATTTATAGGTATTTACATCTTCATTGAATGATCATTCTTTCATGTGGTGTCAATTTCATAAGTTATCAAACTGGTAAGGGAACTTTTTATCCCAATGTAAATTCCTTGGATTAATATTCTAATTGATAATTATGTCATGCTATGATTATGTGTGGAATAATTATTGGTTTGTTTACGTTTTAATTTCCACAACCCTTTGTTTGGATATACTTTTGATACACATAATCACTCCATTGATAAATTCCCATGTCATCGAAATGAACATGATAAGAGTAATTTTAACCCAATTTCCATTCATTGAGTTAAGCATCTGAGTCATAAGTTTTGTATTAAAAATATTATGTGTGAATGTCCTCAGATTGATTTACACTTAATATCTAATAATATTTAGTGTATTAAAATTTTTCACACATTATTATGTAATTTATTTATCCTTAATCTAAGGATATCGTCTTTACAACTGATTTCGTCTCAATTTACATTCCATTGAGACTTCATTGTTGTTAATAATAAATTCACTCTTACATGGTGTATATACTGTCATTCGACATATATTATCATTAATACATTTATTTTAATGATGTTATAAAGTTTTAATTAAATGTTATTCCTCAATTATTTGTATTCAAACATCTCAAATTTTGATAAAAACTCTTTAACTAAAATATCGTTTTAAATGTTTTAAAATATATTATTTTATATATTTCTCATTAATGTCCATGTTTTAATTTTTTTTAATAGATATGGAAATTAATGTATTCAAATAACTATTCATATAAATGTTTTAATGTGGTATGGGATACTTTCATTCAGAAATCACTTTATTAAATGTTTAAAATAGTTCTAAAAATGGATTCTTAAAGTATTGATTGTGTCAATATCTATAAATGATATATTGTTACTACAATGTGGAAATGTTATATTTACATTATTCTTTTGTAACGTGTTATGATTACGTTGTGGTTATTGGGAATTGTTTATGTATATGGGTGGTTCTGTGGTAAACCTAGGTTGGGTGAGCCTGAGATCGCTCTCCAACGCATTGGGTTACGTGATAGAGGTAAACATTAATGTTTCTCGAGATTTAGAGAATATACTATGATGAGTATTCCCAATGTTACTCGATATGTAGTTGTGATAGCTACAATGAATGTATGTTATGAATACCATAAGTTGCAATTATTATTTATTATTTCTGTGTTTTATTCATAAATCATTTGAGTTCGTAATGTATGTTCTGATTGAAAAGTATTAGTTTAGTTGATTATTATTTATGGATGGGTTAATGTTTTCCATCATTATTTTATAATCCTTACTGAGCTTTTATGCTCATCCCATGTTTTTGAAATGTTTTCCACGAGACTTAAAGATGAATATGGTCATGGATGGGGTCAAGGAAATGTCAGGTTTTATAACACATGGAAGTAGAAATATTTCTTTTTAAGAGTTTTTATTTTATGAAAAATGGATACTGGTTTGTTCTCTCTACATGTAATATTCAAGTTGTTATGTAAATTTTATGGCCTAATTCTCTGAAACTGTAATCCTGAAAAGATCCTCAATGTGAATTCATGACATAATTCATGATTATGTAATGTATAAGGTCGATCCCTTTTACCAGTAGCACCAGCACTGAAATCATGTTCATGGTAGTCCATCTATTGCATTGGGCCATGGGTCAGGTCAGTTTTATGCTTTACAGCTGATACATGAGGATTAGGCTACGGGACCATCAACAGTACGATGTACTATTCAATTAGCCTCTACTATTGTATATGAATTGTTTGATATTAGAGCTTCAAAATCTGTTATTTCAATATCTATCATTGAAAGTATTGGACTAGAGATACAATATCACTGTGGTGTGATGACCCTTGATACGCCATTGGTAATATGGAAGGAGGGAAAACGCTAGTGTAGGGATTATCCCCTTCAGGTTAGTAGTTAAACATCACTATTGGGATATAATTGTTCTTGATATTACATGATACTATTTCATTATTGGGATGGAATGTTTAGTCAACTATCACACCTATGTAGAATACTAACATTATATGTTCTATGTTACATCCTCTGAAGGTAGATGTTATCTTTTAAAAGGAGAGTAAAATTTTTAGGATGGGAGAGCTTGACCAATGCATCATGGTCAAGGTGGAGTGGATACCCATATTGAAAATCTTGTCATGGAGGATCAATGTTTTCTTCAAAATGACTTCTCTCCAGTGGTTAATAATTTTAGGGAAGTATTTCATGGTGAATTTTCTAGATTACCTATAAAAGGTTGGTATAGTTTACTATCTCACATCTTATAAGAATATATCCAATGTCCATTCCACCATACATGATGGAACCTATTAAGCATTATGAGCTGAAGTGATAGTTTGAAAATCAAGAGTCAAAAGGTTTTATGCGGCCATGTATATCCGCTTGTTGTATGCCCTTTATTTTCAATATGATGAAGAAGAAAACCTTATATATATATGTGTGTGTGTGTTGATTTTATAAGTTTGATATAGACTACAATCAAGAATTGATATCCATTTCCTCGAATAGATGGTCTCTTTGACCAGCTGTAATTAAAAATGTTTTAATCTAGGATCTACATGAGATCGGGTTATCATCATGTGGGATTCATACCCTAAAACATACCTCATACATATTTCCATATAAGTTATGGTATTTTTGAGTTTCTTTATATTTCATTTGGTATTACGAATGCTCCTTTCATTTTCATGTCTTTTATGATAAGGGTTTCCCATCCATATTTGGAATCTTTTTTTTCGGTCTTGGTGGATGACAACTTAGTATATTCTCACACACATATAGACCTTTATAAACATGTTGAGATCATTTTTAGTACACTGATAGAGAAATATATTAATTCTATGCTTTCTAATTTCCTATTCTGAATCAACATGATCCACATCTTTTGTCTTATTATTTCATAATTAGGAGTTTCTGTTAACACTAAAAAGGTTTTTTCTATTGTTTCTTAGGATCATCCCAAGAACATGATTGCTATTAGTAGTTTAATGGGGATCACTGGATACAATGAGAGTTTCATACAGGACATCTCAAGACTTTTTTCACCTCTTACAAGACATACAAAGAAGGCTGTTATGTTCTTGTGGTTAGAAAAATGCAATAAATAATTTCGAGAACTAATAAGGAGGCATTGTCTCAGAACTGATTCTGATTCTTACATAATAATGAAATGGTTATATCATCTTATTTGATTCATAATGCATTGTCCTAATAGTAGTGTTGATGCAGAAAGTCAAATGTGTTGCGTAATTATCTCCATTGTTGACGCACGATTAGATAAATTTCCTGACACATGGCCTCAAGCTAGCTATAGTGGTACATTCCTTATGTTTCTAGAGACAGTATCAGTTGGGTGAGCGCTTTGTGCTGTACACTAAAAAAGTGTCTCATATATATCTTTTCCCAGTGTGACATGAACCTCAATCAACTAATATGGGTAAAATATCTACAATACATTGATTTGGAGCTTCCTTATACGCCTAGAATGTGCAATGTCATCACTGATGCACTGAGTTTGACAACTCAAACACATGCTGTACAAGAATCTAGTGATGATTGGATGTTAATTACCTTCATTGTTGAACATAATATGGAGTTTCCTGATAGTCACGAACATTATTACTTCTCAACCATAATAGATACCTCTTCCATCCTTGAGAAGGTGATGTGTACATATTTTTCAAATCCTGAAGGATTGGTTCTCTGTGAGAGTATATCAGGATATAACCCCCACCAGATTTGTCTGTGGACTCAGATGACATACTCTGTCTACATGGATGTTTCTAGGTTCCCACAGACATAATAGAAGCGTTTATGAAAGAGTCCCACACTTCTCAGCTGGTAGTTCATCTAGGAATCTCAAATATGTATCATGATATGTGATGCCAGTTTTGGTAGCCTAGGATTAAACAATCAATTTCAGACTTTATAAATAGGTGTTCCACTTGTCAACTGGTCAAAGAGAAGCACCAAAGACCAGTAGGATTGTTACAACTGCTTAAAGTCCCAAAATGGACATGGGAAGATGATGTTATTGATTTCATAGTCTGCGTACCTAGGCCGTCGTGGGGTGGTGTTGTTGTCTGGGTAGTCATCGACTCACTAACGAAATCATCCCACTTCCTAACTATTTAAGAGACATTCTTAGTTAATGAACTGGGAAGACTGTATGTCTGTGAGATCATACGACTACATCGGGTTCTTCGTACTATCATTTTAGATTCGGACTCTTGTTTCACTTCAAGATTCTGGTATGGTTTACAAAATGATATCAGAACTCATGTGCTTTTAATATTGTCTTTTCACCCTCATATTGAAGGGAAATCGGAATAGAAAATATATATTCTAGATGAATTTCCTCGACAATGTGTCCTTGGTTTTTCTAGTTCTTTTGAGAAGCATATCCCTCTTGTCATGTTCTCTTATAATAACAGTTTCCATGCGATTATTAGGATTGATCCTTTTAAGGAATTTTATATTTTCCTATGTGGTTCAGCATTGTGCTGGCAATAGGAAGGTGTGGTAGCCCTATTAGGACCACCTCTCCATCAAAAGCCTTCAGAGCATGTTCAGATGACAGAAATTGCATTACTATGGATCAATCTTGAATGAAATATTGTTGAATTACCATTGGGAACATCTTGAGATTGATGTTGGGGATCATGTTTTTCATCATGTGTCGACCAGAATATGGAATAGACAGTTATGAATATAGGAAAAGTTTCCACCACATGGCATAGGTCTACTCATGATCATAGAGGGAGTCAGGATGGTAGCATATCAGTTTCCAAAACATTAAAGGAACGGTTCCATGCACAATATCTTTCATGTCTCACAGCTTCACCAATATCATGACGACACGTATCATATCTTTGACCCAAGGGAATTTGGGTTAGATTTTGATGATAACATTGAGGAATATCTAGTATGAATATGTGACCGTAGCATGAAGGCACTCCAAGGACATTCTTTCCCTCTAGTATGAGTGTTATGGTAGCAAGACCATGTACATGATGAGACATGGGACCGAGAATATGATGTCTATACTCAGTGGATATAATTCTTCTCAGATAGTGTTTCTAATCCCTTGGAAGAATAACTCGGGGGGGGGGGGATGTTCATTTAATTGGGGAATACTATAAAATCCTAGTTTTCAATCAAGTATTCATTAATTAATTATTCAGCCTAAATATTAAATTTTTACCTAATATGAATGCCTATTGAGTTAGAAAATGTTATAGGTTGTCTGAGTCTTCTATGGGGCTTGGAAAACCTCTTTTTGGGAAAAAAGGCTTGGTTTATAGTTTAGGGTAAACAGTGGAGGAATACCGCATGACATGGAAAACTGGGTGGATTGTGTTTTTCTACACAAATCCGCCTTGCACGGTTGGTGCACGACCATGCAACCTACCCATGAAAAGACCTCCTTTTCCATGTACATGTGTGTGGCTTGTGAACAGTTTGATCAAACATTATGGAGGTTGTAATAAATAGTAATAAATAGTAATAAATAGATATAATTAGTAAAAATTTGTAATAAATAGATATAATTAGAAATAAATAGATATAATTAGGAATAAATAGATATAATTAGTAATAAATAGGTAGAATTAGTAATAATTAGAAATAGGTAGAAATAATTTGTAATAATTTGTAATAAATAGATAGAATTAGTAATAATTACTAATAATTAGTAATAAATAGATATAATTAGTAACAATTAGTAATAAATAGATATAATTAGTAACAATTAGTAATAATTAGTAATAAATAGATATAATGAGTAATAATTTGTAATAAATAGATAAAATTAGTTATAATTAATAATAATTTGAAATAAATAGATATAATTAGTAATAATTAGAAATAATTTGTAATAAATAGATATAATTAGAAATAATTAGTAATAATTTGTAAAAATTAGTAACAATTAGTGGTAATTATTAACAATTAGTAATAATTTGTAATAATTAGTAATAAATAGATATAATTAGTAACAGTTAGTAATAATTAGTAATAATTAGTACTAATTAGTAATAAAAAGATATAATCAGTAATAAATAGATATAATTAGAAATAATTAGTAATATTTAGTAATAAATAGATATAATTAGTAAAAAATATTAATAAATAGATATAACTAGTATCAATTAGTAATAAATAGTAATAAATAGTAATAATTAGTAAAAATTAGTAATAAATATATATAATTAGTAATAATTGTAAATAATAAGATATAATTAGTAATAATTAGTAATAAATAGATTTAATTAGTAATAATTAGTAAAAAATAGATAAAATTATTAATAATTAGCAATAAATAGATATAATTAGTAATAAATAGTAATAAATAGATAAAATTAGTAATAATTTGTAATAAATAGATATAATGAGTAATAAATAGTAATAATTAATAAAAAATAAGAAAAATTATTAGTAATTCGTAATAGTTAGTAATAACTAGTAATAATTAGTAATAAATCGTAATTAATAGTAATAATTAGTAATAATTAGTAATAAATAGATATAATTAGTAATAATTAGTAAAAACTAGATATAATTTGATATAAAAAGTTATAAATAGATATAATTAGTAATAAGTAGTAATAAATAGGTATAATTAGTAATAATTATTAATAACATCTAATAAATATGTATAATTAGTAACAATTAGTAATAAATAGATAAAATTAGTAACAAATACTATGAATTTGTAATAATTATTAATAAATAGATATAATTATTAATAATTAGTAATTATTTGTAATAATATGTAATAATTTGTAATAAATAGATATAATTAGTAATAAGTAGATATAATTAGTAATGATTTGTAATAAATATATATAGTTAGTAATAATTAGTAGTAAATAGATATAATTAGTAATAATTAGTAATAAATATATATAAATACATATAATTAGTAATAATTAGTAATAATTAGATATAATTAGTAATAATTAGTAATAATTAGATATAATTAGTAATAATTATTAATAATTTGTAATAAGTAGTAATAAATAGATATAATTAGTAATAATAAGTAATAAATAGAGATAAATAGAAATAATTAGAAATAAATAGATATGAAAAGTAGTAATTAGTAAAAATTTGTAATAATTAGTAATAAATATATATAATTAGTAAAAATTAGTAATAATTTGTAATAATTAGTAACAAATAGATATAATTAGTAATAACTAGCAATAACTAGCAATAACTTGCAATAACTAGCAATAACTAGTAATACCTAGCAATAACTAGCAATAACTAGCAATAACATGCAATAACTAGCAAATGCTAGCAATAACTAGAAATTACTAGCAATAAAAAAATTATATTATCAATACTTACAAAAAACTATAATAATATTATTAAAATAATAAAAATTTTATCAAATATTAAAAATATCAATATTCGCAATAGGTTTTTCTCTACTCTTATCATGTTCAAATCTCAAAGGATCATCAATTGTCAGGTCATGCACAATAAAAAGTTTGTGTCATCCATATCCAATGTAAACTCAATAATTGTCCTTTCATGGTTGATCACCTCGCATTTAATATTGCAATAAGACAAACCAAGTCATTCCCTTCTTATCTATAAGAATTATCTCACATGAAACATTACATAGACAATTCTTCTTTGAAAATTTAAGGGAATGATAATGATATCCCATTAAATTTTTAAGGAAGAATGATCTATGTAAAGTCTCATGTGAGTTAATTCTTAGAGATGAGTACGCCATTACTTTGGTCGTCCTATTGCAACACTACTTGTGAGGTGATCAACCATGCAAGTAAAATTATAGAGTTTACATTGGACTTGACGGACACAAACTTTTAAGTGTGCATGACTTGACAATTGACGACCCTTTGATATTTGAAGATATTAATAATATATAAAATTTTGTTGCAAATATTGATAATATTATTATTTTAATTTTTTTATTATTTTAATAATATTGATATTCTTTTCATAAATACTGATAATATAATTTTATTATTATGAATTATTAGTAAAAGAATTCTTCTTGCAAAATTAAGGGAAAATTTTTAATCATCTCCACAACGATGATTACCAAATTTCCTTTCATTATTCAAGCAATTTTCATTTTGCAATTTATTTCTATGTATTGCTAAATTAGTAATATTTACTAATAAATAGTAATAATTAATAATAAATTGTAATAATTTGTAATAATTTGTACTAATTAGTATCAATTAGTAATATTTTGTAATAATTTGTAATAATTTTTAATAATTAGAAATAATTAATAATAATGTGATATAATTAGCATAATTATCAAAAACAAGTTTGATAAAGATGCAATTAAATGAGCTGTCGGAAAAAAGAGTAGTTGTCAATCCACTGGAAATTGTGTCATCATTAATTAATGATTATTATTAAGTAGTCGTAATTATTAATTTTCTTTTATCATATAATGTTTTTATAATTTCAAATTATTAAAAAACATTGATGATTTTATATTTTATGTAGAAAAATATGAAACAAGGAAGTCGACATCAATCATTATTAGATGATCGACCATGGATAAATCAGCACAGAAATCTAAGTGGTTTTGGTTTAAATCCTATATATATTGAGGGGGTTGAAGATTTCTTAGCATTTTCATCATCAAAACAAGAATATGTTTCAGAAGGTACAATTATGTGTCCTTGTAAAAAATGTGCTCTGAGAACGTTTGACAAATTTTACAAGGTTGGGGGATATCTCTTGCGGTTTGGTTTTCAACCAGATTATGTTTTCTGGTATCAACACGGTGAGTGAAGTTCCAAAGAAGATCCTAATAACTTGATTCTGGATCCATCATGATTTAAAAATTTAGTACATGATGTTGTAGGTCCATTTGTGCAATAAACATAAACTCATGATGATATTGATTTAACGACTGAGTTGGCACCATCCAAATTTTATGAGTTGTTGATGTTTGCTGAGGATTCATTATATCATGGTTGCAAGATATGAAAATTAGAAATGGTTGAAAATTTTATGGTTATTAAATTAGATAATGTAATGTCAAACAACTGTTTTGATCAGATATTTTCATTGGTTAAAACACTGTTACCTGAAGGAAAAGTGTTTCCAACAAATTACTATCTGAGCATAAGGCTGATTCATAATCTGGGCCTTAGTTATCTGAATATTCATGCATTTCCAAATGATTGCATCTAATATTCTGGAGAAAATGAGTCATTGTAGAGTTGTCCCACATGTGGAAAATCGAGGTATAAGAAGCTCAACCAGGGATGTCTCGATCAATTCCAGTAAAATAGTTGAGATATGTTTCCCTAACACCCAGGTTGCAGCGTTTATTTATGTCTCAGAACACAACGTCATTGATTTCATGGAAGAAAACAATTATTTCAATTGATAATATCTTAATTCACCCATATGATGGTGATTCATAGAATCATTTTGACCGTCTGCATCCGTCTTTTTCTGTAGAAGCCCGAAACGTGCGATTGGGTCTTTCAACTAACGATATCTGTCCATTTGGTTCATATAATATTCAGTATTAATTTTGGCCTATCATTATAACTCCATACAATTTCCCTCAATGGATGTAGATAAAGGACCATATATCTTTTTGACTTTATTAATCCCAGGACATCTGAAAAAGAATATTGATGTTTATTTGAAACCATTGATTGATGAGTTAAATTAATTGTGGAGTGATAGTGTTAATACATATGATGTTGTTGCGAAACAAAATTTCATATTAAAAGCTGCATTGATGTGGATGATTTGAGACATTCTGGAATATGGCATGTTATCTGGTTGGAGTACACATGGTCTGAAATCATGTCCTTACTGTATCAAAGAAAACAAAGCCATTATGGATCGTCAATGGAAAAAAACCTTTCTATTTTGATTTTCATCGTAGATTCCTTCCAACAGATCATCATTTTTAGAGGAACAAATCTCATTTCAGAAAATTTGCAATTGAAAGGGATGAACCTCTAAAGATGATCTTAGGTACAAAGTTAAAATCAGATCTATTCTCATTACCCCCCATCACATTTGGACCAACAGTAAACCAACAAAAAATTCATGGCTTTGGGAAAAAACATAATTGGATTAAATGGGGAATTTTTTTTTGGATATTCCGTATTGGTCAGATTTGTTGGTCCGCCACATGTTGGATGTTATGCATATTGACAAGAACTGTTTTGATAATTTATTTCATATAGTTTTGGATACACCAGGTAAGACCAAAGATACTGTAAAGGCACGAATAGATTTTTCCCAAATTAGCAGGCGACCAGAACTTGAACTATTTGAAAATGTAAAATCACATAGGTTAATGAAGCCAAAATCATCTTATACATTTCCAAAGAGATTCTCTTATTATTTTTTTTAGTAGATTTCAGATTTGTGACTTCCAGATGGTTATTCTTACAATTTGGGTAGATGTTTTAAGAATGGTTATTTTACCGGATTAAAAATTCATGATTGTCATGTTATAATGGAAGGACTTATGCCGATTGGATTCAGATGTTTGTGGAATTCTATGATTTGGGATTCGTTAACATAAATATCATATTTTTTTCTAGACATTTGTGTAGTGAAAACAGACTATGATGAGCTATTAAAACTGGAAAAAGATGTTACGTTAATTATATATAAATTGGAAAAAATAATTTTTTCACCGTTCTTTGACTCAATGGAACATTTGATATTACCTTTTCCACATGAAGCTAAATGGGGAGGTCCTGTATAGTTTCTATGGATGTACCCATTTGAGAGATGCATGTAGAAATTGAAGAAAAAAATATGTAACAAAGAATCAGTTGAATGCTCAATTGCTAGAACTTATTTGCAAGAGAAAATTGCTTTTTTATACTCTCATTATTTTAAATCTCAATATCCTTCAAAACACAATTGCATGGGATGAAACGAGGGGAATGTTAATGAAGAAATGGACAATCAATTAGAAGTTTTTAATAGGCCAAATCACGGTTTCAGTGGAGTTCATGAACGATGGATTTTATATGATGAACATCATAGAGCACAAACATATGTTCTTCTCAATTGTGAAGAAATGACATCATTTGTCTTGTGAGTGCTTCTATCACTTATTCTATAATTTATGTTACAATATTTAAACTTATTTTTACTTTTAGGTAATATGATAATCATATCAAGAAACAACATCCACAATGTACAGCAACTGCTCTTGAATAACATAGATTAAAATAAATTTCACAATTGTTTCAAAAATTGGTAACATAAATTATTAATGGTTTAATATCAATTCCATTTATTATTTATTATATTGATAATTGTTTTACAAATTCTCATGTGTCTTGATATACTGATATAATTTATATGTGACTATGTATATTGAGTAAACCACCATCCAAAATGGTTAAATCTTATAATGCATATGTGGTGAATGGTTTTAAATTTCAGACAAAAGCATACATGGAATAAAAAATCGATGAACAGTGGAGTTTGCATGAGAGGATCACATCACAGAGAAACTGAAGTTGACTTTTATGGAATTTTGGTTGAAATTATAGAGCTATGTTATCTAGGACATAATTACATAACAATATTTAAATATCGGCGATGAATAATGATGGAGGCTTGAATGTTCATCTGAGTCATGGAACCGTTGATATTAAATACAAATGTCTTGTTGCTGTAAATGAACATTTTTTACTCGCTCAATAGGAACATCAAATTTATTATACAATGTACTATGATACTTCAAATGACTTGAGAGATTGGTGGAGAATAAAAAAAATAAAATCTCAGGAAAATCAGTTTACTCATAATTAATGTGGTTTCACTAAAGTGGAAGGAATTGGAATTTTTCAAGAGAATGCTCAAATTCCATCTGATTCACAAAGAGACATTAATATTTATGATAACACTCCACAATTAAGGATCGATGGTGATGAAGATGTTAATGATGTTATAAACAAATTTGAAATGATAAGAGATACTGAAAATGAAACAGATATAGATATTGATAATGATGAGGAGGAAGATGAAGACTTTTACATTGACAACTATAGAGAAGAGGATTAAGATCAACATTGACACAGTTAAATGTTGGTTATAATCATATATAAGATATATTTATATAAAATAGTTATTTTCAACAATAAGCTAAAAACAATAATTTTGCGTTTTAGATGGACCCTGATCTATTTCTCAAATTACAGGAGGCTAACATACCATTGGATGAGGGGGATTTTGGATCATATGACCCTCAACCAACTAGCGGTTCAGGGGGTACATAGAGGGGGTGAGTTCATGCACGACTGATGATTCATGACCCTATCCCCAAGCGATGTCCACATCCTGGTTTTGATCCACGCACTCAGAGGTAAGGTAACCTCTATATTTTACTTAGATTTCATTAATTTATTTATATATATACTAATTGTTTGATTATTTATTCATTTTTCATAGTTTTGTGCATGTATCTATTGGACAAGGGAGTGCTATCGTGCGCAATTATTTTTCTCAGCCACGGATCACATGGGAACAGATTTCCATTGATGTACAATGTGACATGTTTCATCATTGGTTGGTACATAAATAAATAATATTTATTTTGAAAATTATTTTATTAAAAAACCTGATATTAAAATTATTTTTAGGGTTCATGGTATCATATCGATGATAGCATGCACGACGCTATCCACACAGCATGCAAGGTTTCTAAGCGTGACTGTTTCTGTGAGTTTTTACACAATTTGAGAAGGACAACCATTAAGAATGTTGGGGTGATAGAATTTGATGAGTCCTGTAGAGCCCACCAATCAGAGTAAATATCATCTCATGATTGGGATGTATTGTGTTTACACTGGTTGGGTGGTGGATTTCAGAAGAGATCGTTAGTGGGAAAACTGAACCAGGAGATACAAAAGGTGATGCATCGAGATGGTAGTCGTACATTCAGTTCACATAGAGAGCATTTTGTAATTATATTTTTTATATATTTTATATAACTTCAAATATAAAAATATTATTTTATATTTTTATAGGTAGTCGTGAATCCTGATATTATGGAGTTCAAAATTTATCAGAGGATATACAACGATCTAGCCACTGGATAGATTAGAGGTGATCACCAGCGTCAGATTGTGGTTAGTATTATTTTTTCAGTTCGACAATAAACTACATATAATATTTTTACAATTTTCATTTTAAATTGGAATTGAAGGATTATATGAGGCTTCGACCTCTCAGACATAGGCTAAGGGTCAGGACGAGATGACTGAGCAGACCAGTGCTCGCCATTTTGATGAGGCAGAATGGATGCAGGTGACTCGGTATGTCTTTGGGAAGGGAAGAGTAGTTGGAATCAACTGTCATTAGACTCATGGTACTTATTATGGTACGGCTGCGATGTCAGCGTCATGCTCGAGACGAGCTCATGGAGAGACATCACTTTCTGGCTCACTGTATCAGGAACAGTTGCAAGCTCAAGCTGAGCATATAGGGACTTTGCAGAAGACGGAAGAATTGATGTGTCGCCGGTAGCAGTATTTGGAGAAGCATTACATGAAGTAGATGTGTCGATGGCGGTAGAATGATTACGAGAAGATGGAGTACATGCACTATCTGACTCATAGTTTAGTGATGGAGTTTCCTCTACCAGCCCCTTCAGCTCCTCCACCCCTTCCAGAAGACGACACCCCAGTGATTTTTTTATGTTACAAACATTTTAATTTATCATTGTAATAATAATTAATTACATTTTTTGTCTTTTATCTCAGTGATAATATTACATAATTTAATTTTTAATATTTTATAAATTTTTTATAAATTTTTTTAATATTGAGAATTTTAATATTTTTTTTAATTATTTTTGAATATTGATAATTTTAATTTTTTTTTACTGTTTTAATAATAGTAATATTATTTATTCACTAATCATAATTTTATTATATTTTAGTTTTTTTAAAATTTATTTATGATTTTCGACGGTACTATTTGCAACGGGGTCCCATCGCAAATAGTATAACTAAATATTTTTAGAAACAACTTTGAAACAGGTCTATTTTCCCGTCACAAATAACTTGTTTCAACGAGACCATCATAGAAAGATTTATATATATATATATATATATATATATATATATATATATATATATATTGCGAAGGGACAAGAGTCGAGCGCGAATTTTTTTTGCGATGGGCACGTCGTGAAAATGTTATGTATATATAATATATATAATCGGAAGGTTATTTGCAACGATGGCGTTTCCCCTCAAAAATTATATTTTTTTGTGGTGGCCTCGTTGCAAATAAATGTATTTGAAACCATGTTTTCTACAAAGTTCTATTTAGGATAGGGCCCTGTCACAAATAGGATTTAGTGACTGTTTCCCATTGCAAATAGGCTGTCGCAATTACCAATAATTCTAGTACTGAACCATCTCTCTCAGTTTGTGCTTGGTTTGAAAAACCATACTGAGAGACCATAATCAAGCTAAAAATATAGGGAAATGTATAGTTTTTCATTAATGATATATTTACTACCCTCTTCTTCACCAACTTGTAAACAGTAGTATTTGCCCATTTTCTTCTCAATTTGGAGCTTACTAAGGAAAAAATAAAGGGATCAAGAGATATCCTTTGTTTGACATCTGATCGAGCATCCGTTCATCCCACTGGATGCACAACATTATGTACATGAGTCCAATTTACCCATTCTTCCACTTTGATTCTCTCAAACAAGATATTGTAATGCTATCATTTTTTACCTCTTCTAGATCTACTCCGATTTTAGGAAAATTGATGGATGATAATGAAGGAGCACGGTTGTACAACCATAAGTTTGGTGGTCTATAACTCATCCATACAGTTTGTTGGTTTTAGAATATCCATTTTGGGACCATATATTTCTTCTGGAACCATTCCTGTAATTTACATTCATTGATTATACATGTTACAATAATATGGTTATGCTATATCTAAATATATGATTGGTTTTTTCTATTACACCCACAACTCAATCCCCCCCCCCATGTAGATGGTCATTCCATGTTTGGTTTTTTGTTTTTTTTGAACATTTATTCGACCATTCCGGTGTTCCTTCAAATGATAGTCCTAAAGATGATCCCTTATATAATAAATGGATTGTAGTTTAATTATAGTTGCATAATGGCATGTACCATGGATTCTCACCACTTGAATCGCATATGGTAAGTGATTTAATAAGGTTTTTAAATGTGAAATTTGAATTTTAAAGTATACAAAGTATATAACACGGAAATACCAGATGATATTTAATAAATCTAACTTGTTTGTAGAACCCCTATAAATATTTATGGAAGTTATAATATTGTACCTCTAAAAATAAAAATTCTTTAATGGTTAAATAAGACATGATTAAATGGTTTCAATGCTAGTTGGGCTATCCACAATAATAGAATACATGACATTAACCTAATCAATTATTACCTCATTACGATGTCAAATAGGAATGAAATAACATGGGTTCACCTCAGATTATGAGAGGATAATACCTTGGGACTCAAGAAACCCATTCCGATTATAGGATGTGTTTTTCATAGGTTGACACCTATATAGACTCAGTTTCTTGAATATTCATCAGATTCCTAGAATACAATGATAGGCTCTATTGCATTATTACATGATCTATCAAATACCTTCCTTAGATCCAACATTCACTAGATGGTGACATGGTGAGAGCCCATAGGGCCCAGTCCTTGGTGAGCCCCGTTTTTCCATGGTCGATCACCATCGAATTAGTAGGCACTTTATTTTGGAATACCTTAGATTACACTCCTTGGATTATATTCTTAACCTATACCACGACATAGATACATTATAGTTAGTGTATAGTGATCACTACGTTACATTGGTTAATACCCTATAACTCCCTCACCATATATCATTTCCAATCTTCCATTTTATGTCTTGGTGCCTTCACTACATATACAGTCATGATGTGATTTCAGTGTTGTCTATGCCTAATGTGACCTATAAACAATAAATTTTAATTACATAATTAATGAAATGCTTACATGTTAAGACCCGAGACAAGGGCTGAAGTAGGTACATGTGTATTTAGTTTTATTGTACTATTTACTTTACCTTATATATACATGTTTGTAAACTTATATATTCTATTACATGGGTTGGATGTTATAGGCATCATTGTTGGTGGCCCACTAAGATTTTTCTCACACTATCTATAGGTTTTGTTTCATATCGATAGTAGATTACATGGTTTCAAGTGTTAACAACGGGAAGCATACGACTTTAAAAATGTTATTGATTGGTGTAAGGATGGACCACGATATAAGTTGACTATGTTGATTATTGGTATTCTTGGAGTAGTCAATTTTTTGCATTCTTGAACATGTTGTACCTATTTTCATGTATCCATTTTTTGAAGTTTTCTAGTAACATGACATTACATCATCATTGAACCAGTTAAAACATTTGATGTTATTATTTTTTATATATTGTATCATTTTTCTTCCAATATTTATTTATATTAATTACTATATTTACTATTCATGTATAGTTCTTCCGCAATGCAACACTCTGAAAATGTGGGAATATTCTCCCCACAGGCACACTCTAGTCCATTGTTCCTAGTCTGCAGCCTCCAGTGTTTAGGGAGATGCACGTGACGCCATGTGGCCCACCAGATGAGGGGCACCAATTATGTGGCATCTGGGTCCAGTACATCACAGAGAGTATCATCGTAATGTGTTATATTCCAGCTCCAATAGTCTTGGGAATCGATTTAATGTAGCACTAACTTTGTATTTCTCATTATTTTTTCAACTGATTAATCATATTTTCGGTTATTAGAAATAATAAAATAAAAACGAGGGTTGAATTTTCGATACTATTAAATACATGACGGGGAATCCAATGAAATTAATGATATATCATATAAATTAGAAGTATTTCCTTTAAATATAAATTTACATGCTTGAAAATATGTTATCCATAATCTGTTTCCTAAAATGTATTGTTATTGTAATTTTATATGGTTATATTAATAATGCTTCATAATAATATTTTGATTTGACTAATGAATTTCCACTAGGGATGTCAAACTAGTTGTGAAATATGCCTCCTTATTATTTACAGAAATACCCCATTACAGTCCCAGAACACCTTGTCAGAGTTGTTACACCTTGTTACATCTATGCTAGAACCATTGACACTTTTAGAATAATGAAATTGTTTTATTTTATGGTTAAAACATATTATCTATACTCACCAAAAGTCATTGAAGTATTTATATTCATATTCTTATCCATAATATTTTAAAGTAGTGTTCGATAATCCCTATCCCAAAAATAACTACACAGAACTATGATTCAAACTATACTAACCCATCCCTTTATTAAACATTAATACATGATTAATTACATTGGATTACACTTATTACAACCCAAAAGTTCAAGAGGTATAGTTTCTTTTGGAATTCGGAAAAATACAAATCTACCTTATAACATGGGATAAAACAACATTCTAAAAAACATATGTGACATGATCTTAGTATTATATCAAATATTAAACTACAAGTTGTAACATAGGAAACTACATAAGAGATTATTGTGTTATAAATCCAATTCATTGAATAAGCATGGAATAATGAAAATAAAAAAAATATGGTATGATAAAATTAATATAAATTGGTAATTAATGGAACATGAATAATATGTCATGATATAAATTGATAATCATTACATGGGTAATGTGTAACCAACATAAAACACCAAGTTATAAAAATATGTAAAGGATGAACCAAAAAAACCTCGAGGTGGATTAATTCCAATAAAAGAATAATGTACACCATTTTATCAAAATGATGTATGTTTGTAGTAATACTTATTCAATTAATTGGACTGTTATATCAACACACACATCGTATTCATTTCATTTTCATGATTAATGGTTCATACTAGATCATACAACTTGGATTCATTCATTATCTTAACTTATTCCATGAATATGGAGTTCAAAATAAATATATGTATCTCCCCAATTAATATATTTATGTTTGTAAATGTGATCATCCTTTAAAGTAAATTTGTAGGGAATTCAATGAAAAAATAATTTCCCAGAATATCATGTTGAAATTTCACCAGCAAAATGACACCAATTTATGATTTTTAAAAATGACATGTTGATAGAGAAAATGTGTTCTCATTATGTAGATATAAAATAGGAATTAAAATTTAAATTGAAAATAATATCTTAAAATTATAAATTTTGAAATAAAAGGAATATAAAAATGAAGAATCATGAATATGAGAAAAAATTTGAACCACTATTTAGTTGTGGTAATGGTTGTACATAAAAAAACATGTGATGATAAATGATAGTGAAAGGGGGATATAATAATTTTTATATTTACTTTAAATTCTAGGGAATATTTAATAACATATTCCATCATATGAAAATGGAATTTATAGGACAAAACATAATAGAGGTGTCTAAATGGAAATAACAAGAGAGAAATCCCCTTCCAAATTTCTGCATAGTTACATCCTACAAAATGGTAATGTATATACATTTTAAATGATATATCATTAAAATAAAATAATTTTTTTATTAACGTAATTATAACAAATGAATGTAAATATAACCAATGGAAATTATAAATTCAAATTTAAAATATGGTACATTAATTGAAAGATATAGAGGATGATGAGAATCCCTTACCTGAATGTATGAATCCATAAGAATTGTATAGGCTTCTTGAATGATTGGGGGTCACTTTGGTGGACTATAGAGAGTTCTGGGAAGAGTATGAACATTCTTAAATGATTTTTATTTAGATAAATGAGACCTTGGTTGGTTTTTTATTGTAAAAGAGATGGATTTCATTATTATTTAGGTTTTGTACACTTTAAATTAAAATATAAAAAACCACCGGAAATCCCCAAGTTTCTTTAAATGGTAGTGTATCCAATTATATTACATGAATATAGGTCTAAAATAATAAAATAAGTCCCTTAATTACGTGTTGGTTAGTGACACAGTTAAATAAATGTTTTAAAAACATATAATAAATTACATGTTTTGGAGGATTCATAATGTCTTTATAATATAAACCAAATAAACATAAATTCTTTTTATATTGTTGGTAAAACATTTACTTGGTCCCATGTTTGGTTTATATTATTTTTTATATCAATTATGTGTCGTTATTATGTCATAAACAACAATGTATATTTATATGGTAATTAACTTCGTCATGAAAAATTGATTGTCCTAGAAAAATAGGATGAATTCACCATTATTTAATTTTGATAGTATGATTCCAAAATTAATATTTATACTATGTAATTAATTTAAAAATTATTTCAACAATTTATTTTAAAATAAATCCTTCAATTATTGAAAAATTAAATTTTTTTATAACTATTTTTCAGTTCCATATAAAATTTTTATTTGATATCATTAAAATTATATAACCTTTTATATATGATAAAAAATAAATAATAATAAGTTTAAAACATTAGTTATTTCAAAAATAGATTATTTCCAAAATAATTTAATTGAATTTGATTATTTACCAAATAATCTATTCTTTATTTTAATAAAATTAAAAAATATTCAAGGTAATAATAATTAGATGAAAATATATTAATTATTATATAAAAATAAGTTAGATACCTATATTTATATGGAATTTATACACATTGCTTAAAAACAAAATCAATCACTTTAATAGTATGGTTTTTGAGGTTGGGATTTCATGAGGTTGTTCAAAGAACATTGTTTTGTTCATGTTCGTAGTGAGTATAGACTTCTCTTATAAACAGTTTATCTCATTCATATGTTTTTGCATATCAGTATGGTGTTATTCATGGGAAAATACACAAAATTATTTCTCACCCAAAAGCTATGAATAATAGTCTTCTTAGGTGTAATGCACCGACCCTAAAAGCCCAGAGTTGGTGAATTATTATGTATCATTGGCCTGATCCAAAAAGATCATGTATTGAAAGACCGGTTAGTTTAGTATCCTTGGAAGTATTAGATACATTAATAAGGTTTACATAAATCAAAAAATTGAAAACTACAACAACATTATTTCCATAGACAACATTATGATCCTATAGAATACCCCTGTGGGTCAGTCATAATACAGTTCGTCGCATCCTGGGAAATTCAAAACATAGAAATGGGTGAGCTTAGATGCTGAGTAAGTATAACAATATAGAATAAGCTTTCAAAAATATGCATAAATATTTAAGGAAATGTATAAAACTAAAACAAAAACTTTTTCAACATAAAAATCATCATAATATGTCAAATATAAGTAAAAATAATGTGATTCACTTTCTCACATTACAATCTACTAGTCTAATAATCACAAGAAATATCAATACACACTTTCATAATGAGCGAAGGCATAATTCCAGACTTCATAACCACATAGTCAAGCCCTTGTTCCATGAAAAAAAATAATATTTTGTCAAGGCCTTGTTCCATGATAGTAGTTTGTTTCATGAGACCTACTGATGCATCGAGGAGCTATAGCATGCTCCAATCGTCACATACTAAGTCCAATGCATTACTCATATGAACATGTTTAAACAAAACATAAACATTCATATTAAAACTAACATAGGTTATGTTAATACTTTATCCACAAACCATGAATTGATTATAAATAATGCATCCATAGTCAAACATATCACAAAACATCAATACAATATTAGAGTTTTGTATCATAATAAATCAACTTCAAATAAGCTTACAATCAATCAAAGGATGTTGACATAGATGAAATCAAAACATTTATTAACGAAATATCTCATTTTATTTTGATATCATTTATGAAAAAATTTATTTTGAAAATATTCTTATAAACATGTAAGGGAAGATTCGACGATGTCTTAATAGTGGAAAATAGTCGCACCAACCGTATAAGTTAAAAAAACATTCTCACCTTAAATTTGTTGAAAAGGTCATAAAATACATTTTTTGGAAAATGACGGAATGATACCTTTAAAAACTAATAAGGTCAAATATGGGTATAAATTTCGTTACCCCATTGTCTATTTAATAGTTAAAAAATTTTGAAATACATTTTTATGAAACATGTATGTGGATGATAAAGAGGTCGCAGTAGATAATTACATATAAACAACCTCAGACAATAAAGAGATTGTGAAATTAAACCTTACCTTGTAATTTTCCTTGGTTGAGGGTAGGTTAAACTCCGGTATAATTCTGAAATATTTTTTATTATATTATAAAAGAATCATATACAATAATATGATATCATATATGATCTATTAACATTGCTTTGGTAATAATATCTTAGTATTATTATCGTTTTGGGTGTTAACGGATTTGTTTTCCTTTATATGATTTGATACATAAGTAATGTTTTATTATGGATAGGATGTATCTTATTCATATTCAGAATGATATTAAGTCTCTAAACAATATTTTAAAATCATGTAATGAAAATCAGTCTTGAACGGATACGATGGGGAATGAATCTCATCACGTTCATGGAGACGGTAATCCGCACGTACGCATGAGCAATAATATCATTATTTTGATATTAGAATAATATATAATTTGATGGTATATCATATATAAAGAATCATTATAATTTTACATTTATTGTTTACATCAGTTTAACATCATTATTTTACCTATCGAAATAATAATATATTGAATAACAATTACAACATAACGAGGAGACGGTAAGCCCTACTTACACACGTATGGTGACATGAGATTCAAATGATGGATAGAATAATTAATATGGTTGTACCATATTTATAATAACATAACTGTATATATATGATACTATATTTATTATTTTATAATGTAAAAAACAATGAATGAAGAAGTGGAAGAAGAAAAAAACTTGAAAGAGGTGATTAAATATTTACCTCTTCTTCAGGTTCTTCCAATTGAAATGAACAAAAGGGCTATTTATGTTGGAATTATGACTAAATTAAGATCTATAAAATGAAGGAAGGATAATTGAGAGGGTATTTGGGAAGGGGTGTCCAGGAAAAATGGTTTTGAAGGTGTGAATTATAGACTAGGGGAAGTTCCCTTTTATAAGAGGTGTGAGTGGCACCTAAGGAAAAGCTAAAAATATTATTTTATAATAAAATAATTTTCCATTTATAATGGCTTCAAAATGAATTATTTATATACTAAGATGGATATGGTTTGAAAACAAATCATCCAATAGTTTTTAGATAGGTTTGGGTCACTATATTAACTATATCTTTTAGATTTACCTCTTAGTTAAATTGTTTGACATTTACCATGTCTCATTGTATTTTAATATTCTATGGTTAATAAACATACTATATACATCCAAGATAACATCAATTGTTTTATTAAGGATACACCAATCATTATATAAGTATTTTTTCTGAACATTATATTTTTTAGGAATAGAATATCAACTAATAATATAATATTAGTTTTAAAAACACTTTTAATTCAATTTTGACAGTATTTGGTATTTTGTTTTTTCTAAATTCATAACAGCATTATTAATTTGGAAAAATTTTATCTGAACAACCATACCATGTAATATTAACTTATAAGTTATGTGTAGTTCAAGAAAAGTCTAAAAATTACATTTATTTGGATATTTATAATATCAATTGTTTTAATATATCATTAATTAGGTAATTACTGCATCATCATTATGTCATATATAAAATTAAATTATTTAATTTCTAAATATTAAAAATAAAACAAAATAATGAATGGATATCATTTTAGATTTACAATGAATATTTATAGTCAAATATATCTTATGTATAACCCTATATTAATAATGTTTTAGTTATCAACTTTGACTTTTACTCTTTTAACTAATCTTTAAATATAATAATAATAAATGTTTTTATCTAATACAAGTGGACCAAAAGGATCATATTTTATTCCTAAGATTGTTTTTAGTCGAATTAAACTTATCCAATAGAACTAGAACATGTGTTATGGTAATAATAATATCATTTTTATCCTTAATTACCCTATTTACTTTTAACAGTGGTAAATAAAAGTAAAACATTACTATTCACCAAAATTTATTTTCATTTTATTGAACCAAATTTTACATTTTGATATCAATTGTGTCACTCAGATTTTTGAAATTCAACTCACAGAAGAATTAAAATTAAGTTTTATGAAAATTTTCAAATGCTCCTAGCAGGTGGGTAAAAGAGGGAAAAAAATTTAATAAAATATTTATATATGTAAAATTAATTCGAAATGACTCAAATAAATTAAATTGAACATATATGGGTATTATGTATCTATTTTGACATAAAATAAATTAAAAAAATAAATAATTATTTAAATAAAAAATCGGTTTCAAACTATAAATCAGTGTTTTTCACTAATCTACAAAAATTGAATGTTTTCAGAAAAATACCAAAAATTCACCCTAAGCTAACATCGATATTCCAAATCCAAAATTGAATTCCATTTTGAAAGATAAAATTTATAAAATTTAAAAATTTGGGTATTACTATTCATAATGGATAATTTGATTGGTTGTGGTATGTTAAAACTCGAAGTTGCGTACAACACACGTTATTGTACTATTCAAACAGAAGCATACTGGGGAAGCTTGGGGTGTTGCATTCTCCCCTCCTTCAAATAATTTCTTCCACAAAATTTATAGAATATTTCTAAATAAAAAGACATGGGTGGTTCTTCATCATATGTTTCTCATGATCCCACGTTACCTCTACCATCTTATTGTTTCTCCATAGAAATTTTACAAGATGAGTCATCTGGTTTCTAAAAACCTGTTCTATTATATCAAGAACCATGATAGGCTCTTTGCAATAAGGCAAATCAGGTCCAGTTATAATTCCCCATAAGTGAGTACATGTGTTTGGTCAGGCAGGTATTGCCTCAACAGTGATACGTAGAACACATCGTGACCTTTAGAGTGACTTGGGGGGCATTTCCAAACGGTAAGCTACAACCCCAATTTTTTCAAGAATTTTGAAAGGTCCGATGTACCTGTGACTCAATTTTCCCTTCTTACAAAAATATATAACACCCTTCTACTCCTTGTGTTATACATTATTCCAATGTTTGTTCCCTTACTAGGATTTTTAGATCCTCATTATTATCTAATAATTAAATACATTATCATGTGTAGATGTAGGAGATAAAAAGAAGTAGTTAAAAATTTATTGGTTATTAAAATAATTATATTTTATTACTTTCAATTTTTTGTGGACATAATATTCCAAATAAAATAAAATTTATGATACATGGTTTTTACATAATGAAAAATTATGGGAAAAAGTCATTTAGTAATATGTTTCAAATGATAGGGTCATAATATTTGGTATCACAATATTGTCTAGTTATTTTATGTTAGTTAGGAATAGAATGAATTATTTAGAACCATAGGGATAATTCCATGAGCCTAAATGAGATATTTAAAAACCTAGCGAATAACATGTTAATATATAAATTTAATGTCAATGTTTATGTTTCAATAATCAATGTTTATATTTTACATGATTAATAGATATGTATTGAAACAACAATTATTTGATGATATCATTTTTTAATAGAGAAATTAATATAGT
The DNA here is from genome assembly GCA_963277665.1 of Viscum album. Lineage (NCBI taxonomy): Eukaryota > Viridiplantae > Streptophyta > Magnoliopsida > Santalales > Viscaceae > Viscum > Viscum album. The sequence goes on from OY728137.1 coordinate 532,224,246, forward strand.
TAAAAATAATTATATAAATATTAATTATACAATTAGATTCATTATAATGAATGTGCATATGATATATTAGATCAAATATCATTCAAACAAGTAGTTATAATATTCTCATATCTGTCATTTTTTAAAAATTCAAAACCATCGAAATGAATTTGGAATTGATAAATTAGATTGACCATTATTTTATTTATCAAATTTAATATAAAAAATGAAGTCCACTGTTTTATAAAAATATTTTAATCATATGAAATTCGAATTGATTCAATCATCTGACATACATAATATCATATTAATTGTTTTGAACAATATTTGATCAGTATAATTAATTACCACAACTTCTTAGCTATAAATATCATGATCTGCATCTTAATGAGCTATCAAATAGAATGCTATATAGCACTCTTAAAATTGACTCATATATATTTCACTTGGATGATTGTATAAAAAAGAAGGTAATTTGATGAGTATATATGTGATAAAATTCACAACTCAACATGTTTAAATATGATTTTTTGTAAACATCTCATTATTAAGTAATTGAATTTTTTAGAGTGTTTATGTTTATTGAAATCCATTGGTGTATTTTAAATTTAATAGAGAACTTTTACATTTTTATACCTGATGTTTTATCATGGTAATGAAACGAGGATTTTTGGGATCAAATTAGTTTTGTTATGATCTATGTGATCAAGGGAATACAAGGCTTGGAAGATATAGTATATTGAAATAATAATATTATGAAATTTACTATTTCAAAAACACAAAAATATTATTGATCGATGAGATAGAATAATTCCTTGGGATTATAAGAAATATCCATATCTATCATCATATCAAGGAATTTCAAATTAAGTAATAATATAACATAGAAATATGTATTAAAAATGTGGAATTCAAATGTCATGATTTATGACACCCTAAAATCTTATGGTTGAAGTGTATATTTTTTTCATGTATTTTAGGTCATTATTTCAATTTTAGGATTTTATATTTCTTTATTACATGACTTTTACATTCTAGTGTGCAACAAATTATAAATTTATTTTATTCTTATCTTTCAAATATTAGTCATTTTATTGTTATAGTGACACAAATAATTACTATGATATAATCATACATGATCTAGTTTGGATTTCAATACTCTCATTATCAGAAGATAAATAATTATTATAATTTTTAAGTAAGAGGATATCTATTTTTTCATTTATTAAATTTTTAAAAAATAAATCATCTACACCCCTTGTATAAAACATAACTCTTAAGATCCATCATTTGGTATTATAAAATATTCTACTACCTATCATGCTATGTTTTTACTTGTAATATTAATTATAAGTATTTATATTTTTTATAAACTATTTACCGAAATATTTTTTTTGAAAAAAATATATATTATCTTTAATATGGCTTCACTAAATATAGGTAAATTAGAAAATATTAATCCTAGTTAACCAAAAATTCTTTATGGTAATGATTATGAGTAATGGAGAGAAAAATGAATTTCTTTTTTCAATATCGGTTTTGATATAATTTTCATATTAACAATAGACATTATGATTCAATTAATATAATTTACTACCTTACTCACCAAGAAATGATTCAATATCATACGTATAATAGAGTAAAGAATAATATAATTTGTTTTATGAAAATGAAAATATGTAATGATGTTTTTTTATATAATGTAGTTTATATTATATGGAAAAAATCAAATGTTACTCATTTTATAGAATCTAATTTTGTTGATACTAGAAGAGATACGATAAGAGTTATCTATCGTGCCCTTAATTTCCAACTAGAAGAATATGTAGCTAAGATTCATCAATGATTTATCATTATTTTTAATGTTTTAAATTATATTATATAGATAGATCCAATAAATGTAATTTTTATTAATAAATTCAAGGAAATCATTAATAATGAATGATAATACATATAGACATCCTAGGATAGTAAAAACATGTTTATAAATTTTTTATTCATTGATCTTAATGGAAATCTCATGAAATATGAAGCATGAATTATTATGGATTAGGAAAATATGAAAAATTAAATTGGATGGTTAACACTTGAAACTACATATATTGTTCCTAACTATTCCCAATAATTTTTATATGTTTTTAAACATAAAAAGTTGAATAATTTCATTATTAAATTAAATCCCAATTTATTTGAAATGAGTAGAATTAATATGGACAAAAATTTTAAACGGATGACAAAAATTAGAGTAGTGAAATGAGAAAGATTAATAATTATTTCAATGATAAAAATGATTATTATAAGGGTATATTTTATGAATTTCTAGTGTATGGACAGATACGAATTTCATTTCCTAAGAAAAAAGGAATGATAATAAAGAGAATAATTTGGAACATGATTATAAGACAAATTATATCTAAATAATAATGAAGTGTGTGAAACCTTATGACACATGGAGTTTTTGTTGAGGAGAAACATCATCTTAATATTATTTGGACAGTGATATTTCTAGAAGGAGGAATATTTGTTTGTATTTTGAAAGAAAAGAATTTCTTAAATGTTTAATATATAAGGAACAAACTGCTAAATCCCTTGTAACATTAGAATAATTATAATTTCCATGACAATAATAAAGGTAATAACTATATATATTTTGATAATGAATATTCATTGTATTATTTTGATAAATCCATACCATTTTATTAATAATTATTATTATAAATATTAGAATGATTTTTAAAAACATTGTAATACCAAATAAAAACATGTAAATTCAAATTCCATAATTACTAAATTAATTATAGAAATATAATATCCTTCCAAAGTATATAATAAAACTAATTTTGATATTGAAAATAATTCTAATAATCATGAGAAATATATGGATGAGAAAATTAATTTACAAAAAGAATTTTAAATATATAGTTCAAATACTAGCTCTATGAATGATTAAAACACATTAGTTAAACTAAAATCCACAAAATCTAGTTTGAGTAATTTTAGGTCTTAGTTTACAAGTTCTGTGGAAATGACTGATATACTTTATAAACAAATTATACCTAATAATTATATTTAACGAATTGATTTCACAAATCAAAAATATATTTTTAGAAATTATTACTTTATCCCAAGGAGTGGTACATTTTTTCATAAAATTAAAATGTTCTGAACATAGTAGTAATGAATTTTTTATTAACATTATTAATTATTTAGTTCTCTCAAAAAAATATTTATCAATTTAATTGAAATTTTCTAAATATAGTGTTGTTGAAACAGTTTGGTCACATAATTTTCTTTTTTATGACGATACTGGACCCAATAAGTATTGGGATCTAAAACTCTAATGATTTTGTTTTCTTGAAAAATTTAATGTACCAACAATAATAATATTTAGTATATATATAGTGGGTTTTCAAGAAATATTACTGAAAACAAAAATTTGATTAATAATATCTTAATGATAAATAAAGGAAATGAAAAATTCAGAGACAATTCTGAAGGAGAAATTATTTATATAGGTAACTATCATGACCCATCCCCCAGGGCATGTATCATGTCTACCCCAAGCCCGCCATCCATAGTCCAGGGGCAGGCGACTAGCACCAAAGTTGAAAATCCCTAAACTGGGAAGGAATTTCCATTATAACCGTAAAAAAACACAACAGAGTACCCAAGTGGATGTAAAATGCTAAGTAAAACTGTATACAAAAGTTTGTGAAAAATGTAAAGGGGCCGAAAATACAAGCCCAAAAGTAATGTAAAATACAACTAAAATGAAAGTACAACTGAAGAAACAAAGTAAAGCAGCTACTCTGTCATCCTTCGACATTCCCACTAAGAGGGTGGGTATAGATTGCCTCAACAACACCCCAAGTCTGTCTATCCGCTCTGTGTACATCTCGCTGAGTGGTCCCCCTCTAGGTACCGTCTAGTTATACTACTCTCTATCCAGATCATTGATGTATGTAGTCTGCAACAAACACAATGAGGTGCAGGCATATACCATGCAGGGGTGAGTATAATGATACTCAGTAGGGACCCCGAGACCCTCAAGGTCTCACAAAAGACAACAAGGATAACCACAAAGTACGGATTCAACGGAAACGCTTACCAAGGTATATGATCATACATATACCTATGTTATTTAGTAACCCATCTCAAAAATGAGGAAAACACGAAAGTCATTGACTCAGCTCAAACCAGGATTTCATAGCAGTATAGAAGTACAAATGATTAGTCACAAAGCTAGATTATCTTATTCTGTCAAGAGGCGCTGCTTCTGACCAAACGGAGTCTGACCCATACAAGATCGATAGGAACTAACCCCCACAATGAACCACACAGGATCTGACCCACACAAGATCGGTATGCACTAACCCACACAGGATCCCTGAGCGCTGACCCACACAAGATCTGACCCACACAAGATCAGTATACGCAGACCCACACAGGATCGTTGAGCGTTGACCCACACAGGATCTGACCCACAAAGGATCGGTATGCGGTGATCCATATAGGATCGCTATGTGCTGACCCACATAGGATCTGACCCAAATGGGATCGGTATGCGCTGACCCACATAGGATCGCTGAGCGCGGACCTCCGTATGATATGTCTTCAACCTCCGTCTCACTATCAGCCACTTGATTCCTCTAACCTGGTGCACTCGAGTTCTGTATAATCTACTCCAGAGATATCGGTCGTACTTTGACCGCCACTAAACTCCACAAAGGAGTAACCTAAATGACTTCATTTCGTAAGGGTTCCAATGCGACAGATGGTGCGTCAATCGGATGCACGATCTGCGAGTTATTGGCATTTCTGTTCCAGGGGCCCGGTTGGTTTTTAGATTCAAACCATCCCGATCGTACTCCAACTATGTCCAAAACTAATGTGGGGTATGCCAAAATAACCTTCTCCCTCCGAGCCTTCCATCGCCGTAGAAGGTTTGTCAATTAGACACTTATAGCCCAAGATAGAGGAGAAAAGGTGTAAACTGGCCAAACAGGTCTTGGTCTAGTCCAACCCAGTCGAACCGACCTGGCCCGACCCAGTCCTGTCTGGGGTCTGACCGAGTCTGCGGGTCTGATCCGGTCCGAGGAAGCGGCCCAGCCTGATGGGGAGGCAAGGCCCGGTGGGGCGCCCCAGCCCAATGGGGTGGCCCGACCCAGCAGTCCAGCTGGCTGGCGGCCCGGCGGCCTGGTCAGCTTGCGGTCTGACAGCTCATGGGTCTGCCTAGCCGGGTCTAGGGGGGAGACACGAACACCCCTGGAACACTTGAATGGCATAGCGGTTGGGGTGGGAATTCTAACCGGCGCCAGGTGGCGCAGGTCCAGGTCACGTGGGACCCTGAGTGTCCCCCTCCTCCCGGCCGGCCATGCGGCCGGCCGATCGACTCATTCGACAGCCGGCCTGACTGGACACCATGGCTCCTCCACCGTTGCGCGACGGCGCCGCGGTCTTTCCCCACCGCGTGGTACGACGGTGTCGTGCCTCTTCCACCACAGCCTGGCCTGGCCGCAGTTCTTCTCTAGCACGGTGTGACAACACCTACCCCCTCTAGTACCCCCACAACCCACCTAGCCGCGACTTGATATTCTGCACTGCGTGATGGTGCCACACCTCTCCACCGGCCCAGCGGCCCTTGAACTGTAGTCTTCTTCGGCGGCTAACTCGTTGTCGGTCGTGTTCCTCCACCAAAGTTCTTCCTTCTGGCGGTGTCATTGAACCACCACCGTCGCCAACAAACATGATAAAACATATGGGGAGGGTCAGTCCGTGTTCGTGCTATCTGATCCCACCTTGTTATGGTGATAACAATCGTCAATTCTCAATCCATAATTTGAATGTCGATGAATGGTAATAATTTCAACTCAAACCCCTACCTCACTTGTCGTTCGTTGACGGTGGAAGAAGAGGAATGGTGGACATCTATTTGTTGACGTTGGGAAGATTCTGAGGAAGAAGCATCATCGACATTCTTCATGGTCGACTCATTCTCTTTTGGCTCGGTCGAAGATCGATGAAGAAGTTTGTCATTATTCGGTGGTGAGTGGCGTTCTTAGTTGGAAGGAAGAAGTTCTCCAAGTTCTCCCAATCCCTCTCTCAAGCTCCACCAAATTAATTTCCAACCAAAAATAATAGTCTAACTATTATTTTATTGGTTAGAAAATATTTAAATGGATTCAAAAGGAGTTTAATTAATTGAGTGAATAAATTCAATTAATTGAATGAGAGGGTTGGCATAATTAATTGGGTGGTGATGTCCAAGGGTTTCATCCCACATAAATGGGAGTTTAAGGGGTTTAAAGCTCGTGTGGGACACACCAGGTATATCCTCCTAAGGGAGGTTATGCGTGGGTGGGCCCCACCACTGTAACCTCCCATGGGAGGTTTGGGTGTGCTGGCCCCCACCTCCAACCGCCCCAAGGAGAAATTAACCGACACAAATAAAAATAAAGTCATATATTATTTTTATTTAATTTAATCAAAACCCAATATATATCATTCATTCTCATAAAAAAAACAACTAGGATTATGGTCTCAATAAGCAATCACTGACACTACAAGCTCAACGGTGCCCTCATATTTCAATTTCGAGCACCGTTTTAAAAGTTATAAAATACTGCTTGTATGTTTTCTGAACGTACTCAAACAATATTTCCAAAATTGATTCCCGGCACACCAGGCCTCGAAATCAAGCACCATAAGAAACTAAGGACTCATAAAATTCCCATATATTTATGAAAAATATTTACATGGAATTTTAGGGTCTTTACATTCTCCTCATTTCAGGGACTTACATCCCTGTAAGCTAAAATCAAACTAGGGGAACAAATGGTGGTTGAGCATGCATCAGAGCCTCCCGCTGCCATGTGCTCATCTAGAGGTTCCCGTACTGCTAGTGAACGTGAAGTAGAGGTATCAACCGTCCGTGTAGGAACAACTCTATTCGATCATAAATCTCTACTAGGACTTCCATGAATGTTTCCCCGTAACCAATGTCCAGCTCCCCATGGTCGATTATGTGAGAAAGGTCATGCACATATCTCATCCGCTAAGATACGTGGAAGACATCATGCACCTGATGCAAATGTGGTGGAATATCCAGGCGGTATGCCACCTCACCTACCTTGTTGAGGACTAGTAATGGTATGATGAATCGCGGAGATAACTTTTCACCTCGACAAAATCTCAATATGCCTCATCAAGGTGAGACCTGTCCGAAGACGTGGTCGCCATCCTCACACTCCCGATGTCTCCATCTCCTGTCAACATATGAATTATAACTGCTCTGTGCAGTCTTCATCCGCTCCTGGATGATCTGAACCTTCTCCTTGGTAGCCCGTACCATATCCGGCCCCACTAGTGATGACTCCCCTGGGTCTGTCTAGAATAGTGCCGGTTTGCATGGTCAAAAATACACGGTCTTAAAAGGTGCCATAATGATGGTGGAGTGATAGCTATTTTTGTAGGAAAACTTTACCAAAGGTATGTGACCCTCCATGCTCCGACCGAGGGTGAAGAAACATGCATGGAGCAGGTCCTCAAGGGTTTGAATGGTCCGCTAAGTCTGGCCATCTAACTGAGTATGGATGGTGGTGCTCAAGCGATGATGTGTCCTGAAAGCCTCCTTTACCCCTTCCATAGCCGAGATGTAAACCATACATCATGGTCGAGGAAAATAGAAGAAGTTATTCCATGAAAAAACACAATATCCTACACATATGGTAGTATCAATCTCTGTACTGAGCCCTGCTCTCTGATCTGTAGGATGTGGGCCGACTTGGTGACTCATTCAACAAAAAAAAATCAAATCATGACTCCTGGATGTACGCGGAAAAACATTCACAAAGTCCATGGATATCCATCCCACTTCCACTCTGGAACCTCCAAGGGTTGTACCATGCATGCTGGTACCTGGTGCTCTTCCTTCACTTACAGATAATTGAGGAATCATGAGAAAAACTCTGCTATTGTGTTCTTCATACCTGGCCACCCGTGTTGTCATCGGAGTTCATGGTTTATATTCACCACTCATGGAGGTACCATTAGAGGGGATGTGTGGAAATCTCTCAAAACATCCTATTGAAGTGATACTAGTACCATAATACGTCCTCTAAAAAGGATAATGTGATCCCCACCTTCATAAAATCCATTAGGTGCCTACACTGTGGATACCCGAGCATGTCGCGTCTCGCAATCAGCTTCCCCACTCTATGCCTCCCTGACTCGCTGAAGAAGTAGAGGAGTGACTCTAAGAGACTATAGATAGGATGCTCCATCCCAATCTACAAATTATATCTTCAAGGAAGCCAACTGCTCTATCGCCTCTCCTAGAATTTGTATACCAGATCTCATAATGAGAGAATCTGCTACAACATTCCACTTCCCATGAGTATAGACTATCTCAAAGTCATAGTCATGGAGTAACCCAACCTAATGTCGATGTCTCAGGTTCATGTCCTTATGAGAGAATATATACCTAATACTCTTGTGATCAATTTATATGGTAAACCATTCTCCCAAAAGATAACACTGCCACATAATCAAGGAAAAGACCATTGCTACTAACTCCAGGTCATGGGTAACATAGTTCTACTCGTGATTGCTCAGCTGCTGTGGACTATACACGACCATAGCTTGGTACTACATCAGGACACACCCACGTCTAGTCCCAGATGCATCGCAGTAATCTACGTACCCTACACCCTCTTCTGGAAGACTCAAGAATGAGGCACTATTCAGGCTCTACCTCAGCTATTGGATGCTCTGCTGGCATCTCTTCGACCCCACGAAGGGTTTCCCCTTCATTATCAAGGCTGATAGTGGTTCTGCATCTCTGGAGAAGTCTGGAATGAATCTCTGGTAGTATCTAGCCAAACCCTAGAAACTATGTACCATTGTCACACTTTTGGTTGGCTCCCAAGAAAGTACCACCTCAATCTTCGCTGGATCTACTGCAACTCCAGCCTCCAAGATGACATGTCCTAAGAAGTGAACCTCTCGAATCCAAAAATGGAACATCGAGAGCTTAACATAATGCTATTACTCTCAGAGTGTGTCCAGTACTACCTGAAATTTGTAGGCATGCTCCTCCTCAGTAGTCGATTAGATCAAAATGTTGTTGATAAAGACGACGACAAAGTGATCGAGGTATGGCTGGAAGATCCTATTCATGAGACACATGAACACTGCTAGAGAATTGGTTGCACAAAAGGGAAAAACCATGAATTGATAATGGTCGTACAGACACCTGAAGGATGTCTTTTCTACATCCTCATCTCAAACTCGGAGCTGGTGATAGCCTGATATGAGGACTATCTTTGAGAACCATCGAGCTCCTTCGAGCTAATCAAAGAGGTCTTTAATCCTCGGGAGTGGGTACTTGTTATTTACAGTCACCGGGTTCAGGAAACGGTATTCGACACAAAGCCTCAAGCTCCTATACGCATACATGGTGAACAGAAACAGGGATGCCCAGGGATAAACACTTGTCCATATTAATCCCATCTATTGCAAGTCCTCCACCATTACTTGCAGCTCACGAATCTCAGTGGGATCCATTCGATATACTGGAGTAGATATCAGTGTCATCACAGGTTATAGGTCAATGTATAACTCCATATCTCTATTAGGAGGTAGTCCTGGATCATCGTTAGGGAAAACATCTGCATACTGGTCCACCACTACCGGATAAGTCGGACTCTCCGCATCATCTACTCTGAGGGTGAGGCAAGGCAACTGGTGAGTGATCAGCTGCACCCTCCTCCGAGTAAGTCTGTCTTGCACTGCAAAGATTCTCTTCTCGCCAGTGAAGGTGAACCTCATCCCATCTGTGCAGTCACACCGAAATTTTCTCCTAATACATTCAATCTAAGAATGGACTGTAGATAACCATTCCACACACAAGATGACAACGTAAGGCCTCGACTCCCATATGAGGATACCCCAGCCAAAGATCTCACCTCCTAGAGTAAGCTCACACAACTGGAACCAGTATTTAATCATCGATTATTTTCCCGTAGGAGTCTCTAGCAGTAAGGATCGAGCCAATGACTCCGTTAGAATCTCCAATCTCCGAACGATGGTTGTGGCAATGAATGAATGACTGGAACATGTTTTTATAGGAACTGTAGCTAAGGTGTATTAGACACATAAAATAACTAGAATCATATCCGGAGTTTCGAGGCTGTAAGCCTCATCTGCCTGAAAACGAGCTCTCCCCTGTCCTCCAGCACCATGCGGTTGGGGTGGACATCCTAGTGGTGGTGGTGGAAATACCATGAAACACCATCCACTGCCAGGTGCTTGACCAACTCCTCTTCCATGTCCTCCTAAGCCCTGCGGACCACCTAGATTGAATCTCTACCTCTGCATAAGATGTCCCTCAACTGACTACGAATAGCTTGTATGGCAGGACAGACAATCACATGCCATGTCACCCTGCCCGCCGCATGAGTAGGACTGTCTGCTCCTAGCATATGTGTCTCTGCTCCGTGTGCCTTGCACAACCGATCATGAGTCATGCTGTCGACCACCTATGGGTTTGGTCCTCTTGGACCTCTTCATCATCTGTCTACTGGAAGCTACAAAAGACTCCTCTATATGTCGACTAGTAGTGGGTCTCTTACTGGTGATTGCTCAGCAAGGAAAATCTACACTATGAGGGCTCTCTCAAAAACCCCAGTCTACGTCAGGATGTTGAGGGAGATCATCATGGCTCTTGTCTCTCACCAGATCCCCTGCTCTAATGGCCGGACCCAGAAAAATGGGTCACACACCATATTAGTATAGTAGTGAGAGTGGTCGGTGAACCTCGCTGAGTACTGCGCTACTTTCATGCATCCTAGCTACAGATGAAGTAGCTCCTGAATCCACACAGCTCAGAGGATTGCTAAAACAAACTCCGTTTCGAATAGGCTCTTGAAGTCTATCCATAGTAGTTTCTCCTTTTCGTGAACCTGGAGAATTATGCTCCACCATCTATCTGCTGCTACCTGAAGGAGACTCACAAAAAGAATCACCATGTGGTCTTCTAGTGTCCCTAAAAGTATGAAAACTCTCACAATAGCCACCATCCAATCATCAACCACATGTGGGTGCATCTCTCCCCAGAACCTGGGTGGCCTCTGGCACTAGAACTCATGAAATGCTCTCAACCGATGAGCATCATCTGCTACAGGGGCTGGTGGAATCAGTGGCCCAAATAGTAGTTGTACCGTCGGTGCATTTTCTGGTAAAGTGGCCCTGCACCGAAACCCTGTCGCTCGGTGGGCTGTCAGAGTGTATGACTATCAGGGCTCTAACTGGTCATCCCTATAGAGGAATCCTCAAAGAAACAGATGCGACACAGTCAAATGATTTATACCTGCTGAGCTGACCTGCTTGAGATGATTTAAATAATAACTTTTGAAAACACTCATTCAATCAATGTTTTTGTCCACTAAGTACGAAATAAATAGTTAGGGTCCTGGAGTATAGATACGTCAGCCGCCGCACGAACACTAGACTCCCTGAACTATAAACTACACTCAGTAACCTTTACACTATTTATTCAAAAAAAATAATGATCAGAGTCTTAAGTTATAGGATCGAACAGACACCTCTAATACAAATTGTCACGACCCGTCCCCCGGGGCCCATATCGTGACTTACCCAAGCCCGCCTTCCCTGGGCCAGGGGCTGGTGACTAGCCCCAAAGGAGAAAATCCCTAAACTAGGAAGGGGTTTCCTTTATAATAGTAAACAAACACAATAGAGTGAACAACTAGAAGTAATACGCTATGTAAAACTGTATACAAAAGATTGTGTTGAAAGTAAAGGGGCTAGAAATACAAGCCCAACAGTAAGGTACAATACAACTGAAAGGCTAGTACAACTAAAGGAAGGATGTAAAGCAGCTACTAGGTCATCCACCAGCATTCCCACCTAAAGGGTGGGTACAGATAACCTCTTCAGAACCCCAAGTCCATATGTCTGCTCCGTGTACATCTAGCCGAGTGGTCCACCTACGTGTACCATCCAGTTCTGCTACTCTCTGCCCCGATCAGCGTTGTTCGTCATCTGCAACCATCACAATGAGGTGTAGGCATAGGCCGTGTAGGGGTGAGTATAACGATACTCCGTAGGGACCCAGAGACCCTCAAGGTCTCACAAAATCCAATAAGGATAACCACCATTTACGGAGTCAATAGATAAACCTTACTTAAGAATATGCTCATACATATACATAAGTTATTTAGTAACCCATCCCAAACATGAGGAAAACGCGAAATTCATTGACTCAGCTCAAACTAGGATTTCATTGAAGTATATAAGTATAGATGATTAGTCACGAAGCTAGATCATGTTCTTTTATCAAGAGGCACTGCTTCTGACAATAGGGAGTCTGACCCACACATGATGTATAGGAACTAACCATCGCAAAAACCCACACAGGATCCAACCCACATAGGATCATTATGCACTGACCCACATAGGATCATTGAGCACTGTCCCACATAGGATCTTACCCACAAAGGATCGGTATGCACTAACCCACAAAGGATCACTGAGTGCTAACCTCTGTATGATGTGTCTCCAACCTCCGCCTCACTATCAGCCACTAGATCCCTCAAACCTAGTGCACTCATGTTCCGTAGAATCTACACTTGAGATATCGGTCGTACATCGACTAAATATATACTCCAAAAAATAGGAACCCAAAGGACCATCATGTCGTAAGGGTTCAAACACGACAATTGGTGTGTCAATCAGACGCTCGGTCTGTGAGTTATTGGCATTTCAATTCCAGGGTCCCGATTGGGTTTTAGGTTCAAACCATCCCGAATGTACTCCAACTATGTCCAAACCTCAAGTGGGGTATTCCAAAAGAACCATCCTGATCCAAGCCTTCCATCACAACAGGGGGTTCATCATGCGGGACCATGAGGGTCCTGCTCCTCCCGGATGGCCATGTGGCCTACAGTTCAGCTCCTCCAGCAGCCAGACATGACGGCCGCCTCAACACCTCCACCGTGGCGCGATGACACAATGGTCCTTCCCCACCGCGCAGCTCGATGGTGCTGCGCCTCTTATGCCGCGGCCCAGCCAAGTCGTGGTTCTTCTCCTGCGCGGTGCGACAACACCACGCCCCTCCAGCACCGTCGCGGCCCACCTGGCCATGGATTGGATTTCTTCACGGCACGACGGCGACGCACCTCTCCGGCGGCCCTTTTGCCGCATGCTTTTTCTGTGGCCATCTCGTTACCATTCCTGTTGCGCCACCGTGGATCTTCCTTCAGGCGGCGCCATTGCACCACCTATGTAACTAAAAAACGTGATCAAACAAAGGGCTAGGGCCGTGTTGTGTTCGTGTGGTCTGATCCCTCCTATTTATAGTGATAACAATCGGCAATTCTCAAACCATAATTTGAACGTCGATGGACATGAATAATTTCAACTGAAACCCTTACCTCACTTGTCATTTGTTGACGGTGGAAGAAGAGGATGGCGGACGTCAATTCGTTGACATCAGAAGAGTTTGAGGGAAAAAAATCATCGGCGTTCCTCGCGGTCGGCTCTGTCTTTTTTGGCACGGTCGAAGAACAATGAAGAAGTCAGTCATTCTTCGATGGTGAGTGGAATTCTTCACTAGAAGGAAGAAGTTCTCCATGTCCTCCCAATCCCACTCTCATGCTCCAAAAAATTAATTTCTCATAATAAATAATAGACTAATTATTATTCTAATGGTTGGAAAGAATTCAAAGTGATTCAAAAGGAGTTTAATTAATGAGTGAATGAATTAAATTAATTAAATGAGAGGGTTGGCATAATTAATTGGTGGGGGACGTCCAATGGATTCATCCCACATAAATGGGGGGTTTAAGGGGGTTTAAAGGTCGTGTTGCCCACACTAAGGATATCCTCCCTTGGGAGGTTATGCACTAGTGGGCCCCACCACCCTCACCTCCCATGGGAGGTTGGGGTGTAGTGGCCCCCACCCCCAACCTCCCCTTGGAGAAATTAACTTCCACACTTAAAAATAAAGTAACACTTTAGTTTTATTTAGTTTAGTTAAAAACCCCAAAACCTATCTTCCATTCCTGTCAAAACGCAACTGCGTGATGGTCTCACTAAGAAATCACTGATGATGCGATCTGAACGGTGCCCTCATATTTCAATTACGAGCACCAGTTCAAATGTTATAAAATATTGCTCTCACGTTTACTGAACAAACCCGAATAAAACTCCAGAAATTGATTCTGGCCACACCGGGCCTCAGAATAAAGTGCCGTTAGAAAGTACAGACACGTAAAATTCTCGTGTATTTATGAAAAAAATTTCCACATAATTTCCATGTCTTTACAGTAATAATATTTATCGTGGTAAATAATTTATTTCATGTTTTTTATTTGTTTTACGATATATGATAATCCATATAACAATCAACTGAATATGTGATGATATATATCTTGTGAAATTTAGGAATGATATTGTTTTATATCATTATTAGTTTGGTATGCTGAATGAATTAAATTTTAAATATTATAGTGAATTATTAAATTATGAAGATTTATAGTTAGTGCACAGGGAAATGTTGTTTTCAACAAAAACTAAAATATTTGGTGAAAATTATTGTTTATATATTTTTATTTATTATTATTGTATATATACTTGTGTCTATTTTTTAACAATTAATTCTAATTTTTTTGTAATTTTAAATCTTTTTGTAGCTAGATTTAACAATGATAAAAACCTCAAATAGATAAAAATTAATAGTTATCATGGTGGATTGTTTCTATATTATAATATTGAAACATTTTGTAGTATGAAATTTATTATACATATCTTTTCAAAAACATTAATTCTATAGAAATATTTTTATGTAAAAAGAATAAATATTGTTGTTTTAAATATTATATGAACCATGACATGTGAATACTCATTTTCTCATTATTTACATACTGAACAAGTTAATAGTACCTATTTTATATGAAATTGAATTTTAAATACAAACATAAATATTAAAACTATTTATAATTTGTGGACAATATTATTAATAAATTTCTATATTAGAATTTTTCAGATGAAATATATTCATTCTAAATAGTAATGATAGTAATAAATTTTTTATTAAAATTTGATAAATGAAAATTTTTATGTTATTATACAATAATTTTAGCCAATAGACTTTTTTTAAATAAAATTATTATTTTGGGAGTAGTACATGTTTTGTTTTATGAAATTGTACACTTTTTTCAGAAAACCTAAAACTACATATTTGGATGTTACTTATAACACTTGTATACATTATATGTTATAACTTTCATCTAATATGATATAAACTTATGAATATGTTTCTAATGTCATTACAAAATATTATTTTCATCCAATTATTGAAAAACAATATTTTCCTAATCCTAGAAATGAATTTATTTTTTGGAATCATTATAATTATAATATCATCCGTGATATGAATCCGAAATATATACCTATAGATTTATTAAAAGATATAGGTCATCTAGAAGTTTTATCATATTTTATGCATAGAATTACTTATGAGGTTTTAGGGTATGTTTATTGGATAAAATATATTCAATATAAACTCAATGTTGTTGAAAGAAATATATTTTGCGAATTTGTTGGACTAACTAACGATACTTAAATAATTAAATTAAAATAAGGATTAGAAAATATGTGACAAAAATGGAATAACAGATAGAATAATGATAAAAATGATTAATAGGATTGTTATTACCAAGGGGAAAAACTATGATGAAGATTATATTCGGGTATCTAGACCAAAAAGCTATTCTTATACTTATAATTGATATAAAATTCAGAAAAAAACAAACAATTTATATGTAATGTGAAGTATGAATTTCTCTGTATATATGTTTGAAATTATGTTAATGTAGGAAAACCACATTGTTTTGAAAATAATAAAAAGACCAAAAAATATATTCATTCACATAATTAGGAACAATATTGACTATGACAAGACCCTTGACCATGATTTTATTGGATAACTGGAATATTGTTTCAAAAAATAATTAAGGTAAATGGGGATAACAATATTTTGTTAAGATTAGTTGATAAAAATATTATGATATTTCAAATCATTGTTGGTGAAATTTTATTTTGTTCAAATAAATAACATCAATAGATTCTTATGCTGATTTAATGAAATCTATGTTTGAAATGAGTATCATTTGTGGGTGTTCATACATTTTAGGTTTTCAAATTTCACAAAATCCATAAGGAATATCTATTTATAAACATAATTATAAAACATATCTTCATAATAAAGTCATGTATGCCTACAAT
Source organism: Viscum album (assembly GCA_963277665.1). NCBI lineage: Eukaryota > Viridiplantae > Streptophyta > Magnoliopsida > Santalales > Viscaceae > Viscum > Viscum album. The sequence goes on from OY728137.1 coordinate 532,240,533, forward strand.
ACAATAATTTTTAATACAATCATATAATCAAAATAATATCATATTGTTGGTGTAATGAAACCAATTGAACAAAATACGTTTAGATTTTTTTGGATGTTGACATTACGTAAAATATTTTCATCCATATTTAACATTTTAAATGTTATTATGTTCTATATATAAATGAATTACTAAATAATACAATCATAAATATATTGAATGACTTTTTATTCTTAAATGAACTATGAATTTAAAAATAAGAAACTCTTATGGAAATTAATTTGAAATAAAAAATTATAATAATGACATTTTGTATCAAAAATGATTATGAAAATTATATCTAGAGCATTAATTTATTATTACAATAATTACATTCATGTTATTTTAAGAGAAAATACTCAATTTCATATTCCATTGCTGAAGATAATACATAGATGTGGGATGTTATTCTTCTCAGGTGTTGTGCAATAAACCCACATTCAGTGACAATTTTATGATTTTCATGACAAATATATTTTTTATGATAACATAAGTTCCATTTATTATAATTAAAATGTAATGAGTAACTCATATGATGATATCTTAGAAATAATCCACCATTTCAATGGCGATTAAATAAAAGAAGGAGATATAATTTAATAATCCATTGTAATGTAAGAACAAGTTTTTGATATTTTTACTATAACTATTTGTTTAGATATATTTGAATATATAATTAAGAGGTTATGAATTTCCAATTTCGTGATATTATATATAAATATGTCTTATTTACCATTATCCTTTCCTAAATGAACTCCATTTCAAAGGGTATGTACATAAGTTATCTGTTGATTTTTTTTTGTTTTCTAAAAACAATTAATTTGCCTATAATATAATGTTATTAAAAAATACTTTTGTTTCCAAAATTTTGTAGAAATTTTTGAGTCTTTATTTCATTGCAGGTCCATAGATTTTATAAAACATTTTTTTAAAAAATAATAAAATGTTTATCTAAATAAGATTTTTTTTTTCACATGTAACAGTTCATACAAAATCATATTTTTTTATATATTATATAATTTACTTCAATAAAATTAATACTTAAAAAAATTCAGGAATTTTTTTATAATCATTATCTTAATCATTTATCAATAAAAAATAAAAGAAGTATGATTACTCATAGAAATGAACTGTTTTTACCTTGAATCATATTATTCTATTAATACAATATACATATAAATTACATTAATTTGAATGATTTGTTGAATAATTTTATTTTATTATTTACAAAAAGTAATATTTCTACAACATTATAATTTTTAGAATAGTATTTTTTTCACTCAAATAAATATTTTTTATTAAAAATCATTAATAGTTAATAGTTTTCATTTTAAAAATTCTTCAATTGATTATCCATCTTGGATGAGATAAGGATATTCATTATGAGCTGATAAAATTTCTATAATATTAATGAATTATCCCCATTATAAAATAACGTAGGGTCACCGATTAGAACACATATATTTATACATATTTTTGTCTTCACACCCACTAAATATTTCATTTTTCGTTCTGATTAGCTTGATTACGTGTAATTTATGGAATCAGTTTTAATATAATCGAATATATTGATGAATTTTCATAATCAATAGTTATCAGAGAAAGTATAATTGAAGGATATTGATATGAAAAACATATAAAATCATAATAATATCTTTATTTTCAATGATAGGAAAACAAATTCAATAAAAATCCATTTAAGATTTTTCACAAAAATTATCCTAATATTACTATAGAATTTTGTGAATTAGAAATGTTTCATGTCGATGTTGATAAGAAATATTAAAAATTTACACATTTTTTTCTGATTATAATATTTATTATAATAATGCTTTAAAGTCAGAGGAATTACCAAATAAAATAAGAATATATTCCATCACACAAATTACAAGAAAAATGATGAATTTTTATGAAATAAAAGGATGTGGCTCATTATAAAAATCATTTGAGAATTTCAACCTGACTAAAGAAGAAGGATTTGTTCCCCCCTAATTTATGGTTATTTTAATTATGCCAAATTTTTAATGATATACCATTAATGTCATTCATATATTCTTATTATATTTTATATTTAACACGAATCAATTAAACCTAGACAAGATTTGTTTTCAATTAGTGGAATATATTTAAATGGATTCAATGAAATCTACGACTCTTATTTTGACATGATTCATAACAAATTTTCAATTAAAATTCAAGGATATTATCATGAAAAAGAATCAAAATGATGATATGAGGGATATGATTTCTCTATCTCATAATGAAACCATGATGAGAGTGATGTTTTTTTCTCGATGTTGAATAAATTTTTTAATATTATAGACATAACTATGATAGATTCCACTCCTAGAAAAAAATTATGATGTGATATGAAAGATAATTGAATATTACTCATCCCCAAAAAATAAAAAGAAACTATAGGAAATAAGAGATGTTGAGTTCAAGAAACATTGATACCCCAAAGAAAACTAATGATCATTTTTCTGGACATGATAATCTTGAGGTATTGACATTAAAAATTTATATGGATAATGATTTTAAACATTATTAACTGATAAATAAATATAGTAAAATGTTACCAAAGGATAAAATGCACAAATGAGTAATGAAGGGAGTAGAAAAATATTATAATCTACCATTTTAATTTGTATTCCCTTTAGCTATTGTTCAGCCACAAAAAAATCAATAATATATCCTCATATGAAATAAAGTCAATCTTATGGTGGTATAGAATTATTTGAAATATCTATAATTCCAATAATAGTCCCAATAATTTTTGATAAATAGATCGGTTATGAGAGTGCATATTAAGTAAAATCATCAGTCCCAATTAACATACATATGAAATTTTTGAAGGAAAAAATTAAACTAGTTATGGAATTTGGAAGAAATGATCAAATAATTATGTGAAATTTGGAAATTTTAATTAAATGAATAATATGAATAAGTGTATGAACATGAATAAAATTAAAAATAAGACTAAAAAACTGACTTAAGAATAAACATAAGAATAGAAAATCTAAATGGATTTTTTTTCAAAAACCACATCATCAAAATTCCATTTTAATAAGTAAACATACATTGATGTTTCAGTAGATGTTATTTATTTTTCTAATGAAGAATAATATAGTTATAAATTTTAAATAAATGTATCAGGAAAGTATGATTCAGATAAAAAATATAAATTATGTATTCTTGTTAATATCTGAGAGTTGAATTAAAATAGGGATGTAATATTTTTTTTCCTCCCATAGATACATGTTTTTGAATCATAGTATGACTCATTTAATAGTTTATCAATAGTGACACAATGGAACATTTATTACATTTTCAAAACTATATAATAGTGAATAGATTATATACCAGACCTTATGAACATTGATTCTTGGTTAAATAATATTTTTAATCTGATGAATGAAAAATAGAAGACATTAATGTTGATAACTAAGATATCCATTCAGAATCAATAAGATTTCCAATAAATTAAAAGTAAAACAAATGATCAAAATAGAAATTTCATACATAATGTTAGATGGTATAGATAACGACAAAATTATTTTTAGTACCATGATGAAATAATTATTGTTTCACATGTAATTGTTTTGATTAATTTGATAACCTATCAATAGATGTTTGAGACAGTGAAATGTTTTTGGAATAAAAAAAATGACATTACTGTGAACTGGAATGAGTAATTTAGAGTCTCGAAATATAATGTTTAGATGTGTGAAGTTGATAACATCGGACTCACATCTTGTGAATAAGATTTTTTCCTCATAAATGAATAGAATAAAATATAATCGAGGAGGTTGAATAGTTTAATTCATAGGTTATGAATCGATATTTCATGGAGAAGAAAATTTTTAATATTGAAACATCAACTGTATAATCTCAATATGATCATGGCGATGTAAGTAATATGAAAATGATTATAACATAGATGATAAATAGTTTCTAAACATTTTTTTCTCAAATATTTTTGTATTTTGATACAATCCAAGTGAATATTCATTGTAAATTTTTATTCAAATAATTTATGTTTCAATATAATCAATTATTTTGAATTTTTGATCCCTATTGAATATCATTGATGCCTATTTAATTAAAATAAAATTTTCAAATATATTATAAATTTCTAAAATTTCTTAATTTATATTAAAATGTTATTATTTTCCAAAATATTAACAGTAAATATGTTGTCAAATGTTTTGAATAATATTAGGGGAGATGATTTTAGTTGTTTTTTTGGGGAATTTTATTATGGGGTATTTTTATGAAAATTGGAAAAATATATCTAATAAAAACATTTATTAGGGGATTTTGAAGTATTTATTCATTCAATGAGATCATAAATGTTGATGAAAACAAGTGTATTAACTCAGGGGGAAATTGAATATGATAAATAATGAAATTTCATGTGAATTATATCATTAATGTTATTAAAAGAATAATTGTCTATAATATTTTCAATGTTGTTAGTTTTCATTTTAACTGTTTTGTTTTGTGAATTTCAAAAAGGAGTCGAATGTATATTCAATAGGTTTAAATTCTAAATTTTCATTACTTTAATATAGAAATAAATCACACTATTTTAGTCTATATTCTACTTGATATTAATAAACCATTTGTTTTATTATGTTTTTTAAGAAATAATATTTTACCACACAATGAAATTATACAAATGAAAAATTAATAAAATAATATTTTTTATAGATCAATTAGACTAATGGTGCATAAAATACATCAGAAGAACTATTTTTCTATCTTATAGTAAAATTTATTTCTTTCCAATTATAATGCAGAATGTCATGATCATCAAACTAATATTTGTATCGATCCATCATATTGATCCTTTTATGTTTAATGTATTTAAAAATAATCGAGAAGTCTATCTATCCATCCAAATATTGAAATTAATATAAATTATAATTTATTATATTAGATAGAATACATAATCAAATTGTATCATCCTTTTAATTTTTTAGCTAAACCATATCAAAATATTATTATCGTGCATTTGGTGGGTTTAATTTGGTTTTTTTATGTTGGAAAAAGGAAATATTAGAAAAATTATGAATAGTGAATGGTTGTAACAAAGTTATTGAAAACCATTCACCTACAATAGGGGACCATATATCCCTGAACAATTGAGGTTTTCAGGGATTGATCATGGATAGGCAATCCATGAAACCACATTGTAGAAATTGTGCACCCATATAGAAGGGTGCACTGTTATGGTGCATGGTTTGTCTAACTTTGATGCCCTACCCAGATAGTGTTGTGGAAGGTTATTCTAAATTGATAAAATTCATAAAATAATTATAAAACCCCGTACAAACCTCCCTCTAAATCAAAACTCCACCTAACTCAAAATCATGTGTCTTTGAGGCCCCAAAAATACTATTGGCACTTCTTGGAATATTTATTAGACGATTTATGCACAATGGACATTGTTTGATCCATATATTGTAAGTGAATTCAATACAATTCATTATATAATTATATTTATTTCATTATTCTATTAGGTTTTTGATATCATTCTTTTTTATGCATCGAAATATCATTTCTTTAATCTTTATCCTAGATTCATTTGTGAGATGTACATCATTCTTCATTGTCCCATAACAATCAGAGTGTTGAGTGGTTTGGACTCTATAAAGAAGGAAGGTAATACAATTTATGTTTTACCATTTTAAGAACTCTAAATATCAGTATTTTTAAAAATAATTTTTATAAAATAATGAAACCATAATTCTAGGAAAATGTGAATTTTGTTTTACATGGTATGTTTTTTTGGAAAACGGAAAATTCAATTAGAATTTGAATTTTTTTTGTAATTTCAAATTGATCCACATTATGATTTTTTTATATACATATATTTCTATGAAAAATGTTATTAATTTATTTTATAATAAACTTTTCATTGTTTTTTTCTTGAAAAATGAATTAAATAATGATGAAAAAACTATGTCGTGGTTTAGAAATTAAATTTTTTTATGGAAACATTAAATGGGGAAATATTATTTTATACTCTTATGAAATTTTATTCCCATAATTGGTGGATTTTTTTAGAATGTTTGAGCCTCGGTTTTCTGTTAGTTATTTAGTAAATGCATCCTATAATAGTAATTACATGGAATCATATTGACGATGAGAACTCCGTCATAAGTGAAGTTAGTAAGATCATATTATTGAGGGGATGTTGATGAATTTTATTTAGCCTGAGCATGAGAATCATGGAAGTTTATACACGTATTCATGATCAATCATATAAGTATGTGATGATATAGTAACTAGAAACTATCATATTCTAGGGTAGTTGAACATAGTTCTTATTATGTCCATTTATGTATATCAGTTCTTAGTTTAGAATGATTTTTTTGTCATTTTTATTTATATATATTTTTTTAAATAAAATGATTATCGTTCAATTTTTTGAAATATTTCGGTCATTTCAATTGGAAATAATTTTTTGTTTAAAATATATATTTGTATTACTATTCCTATTTTATTTAAAATTTTAAATCATTATTTTTATTATTTGTTAAGGAATATTCTTATAGAACACATTTTGATACCCTACTATGATTTTATCTCACAATGTACCTTTCCCATCAACCATTTTATGATTTCCCCCTTCTATGTCCATTTAACTGGAAATAACCTCTTAATGAAGGTTTACGTACCTGATACATTGGGTTATAGATTGTCTTATCTATTTGGAAAATTTATTTTCATGTTGAATGATTCTGAGTATATTGGGTAATGGCATGATTTTTTATAATAAAGTTCACCTTATGATTTTATTAAGTGCCTTATTATGTAATATGGTTATACATAAAACATTGTATTCTTTGTTTTTCTAATATCATATCAGATGAAAAGGCCATTAAATATTATTAACATTGATAATATAGTCATTTAATTGTGATCACATTATTAGTGTAAATATATTGTTTTATCAAATCCTATTGAAACAGATAAAGGGTATGATTTCCAAAATAAGTACGATCTCTCCATATAATGACAATTAATCAAAAAATAATCGGGAAATAGCATCATTGGGGTTTTACATTTTCAAATCCCTATTTTGGATCCAATACCAAAAGAAATAGTGAAACTGTTTATGGGAGATGCTCAATTTCATCAAGATCATGTCCCAAACCTTGTTCTCCAAACAACCACATGAAATGCTCACCATCCGACACATTACCCTAATGGAGTTATTTGGTGTATTAAAGGGATATGTCTATGGACCATATATATATATATATATATATGATTTTTTACATTATTTATTATAGAATAATTAATATAAATTCATCATATTTTTATTACATTAAAATTGTTTTCTATTTTAATACAATAAAACACTGATTTTATTTTTGGGCATTGATCATATTAATTTAGATAATTTATTTTTATAAATTAATTGAATTTGAAAATAATTAATTTCAAAATACAATTTAATGATGATATAATCTGTATTAAATATAAATTATCATATAATATTTATGAAGACATATGTAATTTCTAATTGTGTTTAAAAAATGATTTCACAAAAAAACCTAGAAATTACAAGTAAATATATATTATTATTTTAAATATGAATATAATCATATATAGAAATATTTTTTCATAAAATTAATATAAATTTTATAATCATAATGAATAAATTATCCAACAGAAAAATTTTCATAATTTTGGTTGAAATCAGTTTTTGGTGTGGAAATTAAATACAATATAAATATATGGCGTGTCTTATGATATCATAATGACCAAATAGTGATGTAATACATAATATAAAGGTTATCCACATACAACTATATGATTTACCTATAAAATAAATAATTTTTTTCATTATTTTTGTAATTGTTCAATAAATCATCTTGTTCAATTAATATATTTTATGGTTCTAAAAATATTTATTTATGAGTGTGAATCACCTCCACATACGAAAAAGGGGTTATTTTTTTATTTTCTTTCCATGGCCTTATAAAATTATGAGAACATCTCCCTGTAGGAATAAATCATTGTCTTGAATCATGGTATGGTTTCTGTTTTTGGAATTTTATTATATAGAGACCAAAACCCATATAATTAATAATTTCAAAACTATTTCCAATATAAACCCACCTAGGATGCCAATTTTCATCAGTCCAAATTCTTTTTTCTCACCCATACTCTTAGCTCTACAAACTATATTACATACAAGGAACTCCAAGATCCAAATCATCCCCTCCCATGATTTTTTATTTAGAGACTCATGTGTGGAACCTTTTTATCCTTCTTTTTGTTAAAGCACTTTAATTGGAATTATACTTCTCAATTTTCAATTTTTAATAATGTAATTTATTTATACACATTACCTTATTGTATTTTTAATTTTAATTTATTGCGAGATCCATTATAAAATATCTTCTTTAAATTTTTCAGTGGCATTACTATGCCGAAATTTAGTAAGGGATCTTCCCCTCACATGTTTTTTTCAAACGAATCTTATTTTTATCTCTTCTAATTTTCAATTTCATATTCTTGTATATATTATTCCTTATCACCCATACATTACATCAGATTTATATGTTATGATATCTACACTTTGTCTCTCATTATACCACCCATGATCCATTATTACACCCATTATGATTCTGAAATATAGTCAGGGCTCTCTTCATTATTCATGATTCATTATAATCGTATGCCTTCTTTTCCAAATTTGTAATTTTGAGATATATATTCCTTTTTCCCTACTACTTCTTATTTTAGGAAGAATTAACAGAGACCCATTTTTTTTCTTAATTTTACATTGTATGAATATTTTAATGTTATTTTTATGATAGAAATATTCCGTCCAATTTTTTTTGAAACAATATCGGTATAGTGAACTCCCATACACATTTTATCAAGGGTGTTCAAATTTATGATGATATAATTATATATTGGGAAAATAAATTTATTTTTTCAATACTCCTTTATCAGTTAACAAATCATTATTTTGAATTAACCCCTATTGTATCATATATTGGGCATACTTAAGCATTAGAATGTTATGAATTTTATGAGTGTTCCCTAAATAATATAATTCTCCAATAAATTGGAAAATGAATGGAATCATTAGACATCATTTTGTGACATATAGTGAACCAGAGTCCCTTATGGGACATTTTTCATTATGATGTCTTGGTAGTTAAAAATAACCAATGTTTATGAAGTAGTTTTTTAATATGTTTTCATATTAACCATGTTTCCTTTTTTATTATAATTTTATTCAATGTATTGTTTTTCATATTTATGATTACTACTCCTTTTTTTCATTCCTATTACTACTATATACCATTAATTTTTTTCATCATTTAATTCAATGTTTATTCTATTATTGGGAATTAGATATCACCTCATTTTAATGTATGTACACAAGTTATTATGTGTCATTTTATGTGCGAGGATGATATGGAAGTTTTCAATAACTATGTTTTTTACTTTAAAAATTGTTTATTTAATGTAAACAATTCCAATAGAAACAATATTTTTCATACAATTATGTTGTATTAAATGTAATCAAAGGTACTAAATCATGTATTGATGTTTAATGAAGATAAGGGATTTCATATTTTGTATTAATGGATTTTTTTTATTTTTGGATTATTAATAAAACAATATATCCAATGTATTATGGATAACACAATGGTTGTGAAAAAAATAAAATTTTTGGTAAGTATAGTGTATGTGGTTAATCAATAAAATATTTCCCTCTCCTTATACTATAATTGGATGTGGTTCTGGAACATATGTACCTAGGGGTAAAAAGTTTGATAGTGTGAATTAGACCTAGATTGACATTACCTGGAACATTGAAATAGGTCATACAATGAAACTAGTTTGACACTCATGGGAGATATGCTTTAGTAAATTAATAATATCATTAAAATCAACAATTAAGTGAAGAAAAAATTCCCAAGAGAGTCTATATTAAGAAATTATTCATGTATAAGATAGATTGAATTCTAGAAATTGGTATATTAAAGAAAATTCATGTAATTTATAAATTATACAATAATTTCATTCTATTCCCATTTATGTGTTTACTAGTATTAAAAATATAATCACCATGAATTTCCTTTTATTCTTCCCAATATCCATAATTATGAGGAATTATGTTAACAATAAATTTGATAGGAAATGTCATGACTACCTCAACGAGATGACTAATGTAACGTCCCAAACCCAGGTGCCACGCAATGGGTGCCCCTAACCAGGTTCACTAAGTGACCTCAAGAGCATTTCCCCAAACGTCAGAGGCTTCCGACTAGTAGCGAGGGTGTAGGTCTAATAGTGGGGAAACTATTCCCTCATTTTTCAAAGTGGAGCGTAGCAGAATACAGAATAAAACATATATCAAATAGCAGATGAAGTAAACCATACACAACTGAAATAAACAACAATAGTGGATATAACCAACAGTATATAAATGATGATTCTACATGTCTCATGTTCTATGAAAACAACCAGAGCATGTTATACATCAATACAATACAACCAAATGAAGAGTACAACAAAACAAAGTAAAACAGTTGGTAGTGGCATCACGATCCTAGGCTCGGTCCCACACCCTTCTAATCCTCACCAACAACCACGTACATAGATAGGGACTCTTTCCCCTATCCACACCTACTGAAACGTAATCTGTTTGGGCTGAGAAGCATGACCCAAACAGGGTGTGAGAAATATATCTCAGTAGGCACCCACCAAAGGCATGTGCCCAACAGAGTGTAAGCATGAAACAATGATGTGCAATTGTAAAATGCAATAATGTAAGCAGTACTAAAAAGTGACTAACTTTACCAGTTATATTTCCATTTTAACATTCTTTTTAATCATTTAATTTAAAATACCACCACTGTGAATATTCTAAGTTAACAGCCAAATGTCCACAGACTCATAAACTCCCACCCTCGGGTAAAGAGAAACCAACATTGGAATTTTCCCATAGGCACACGGATATTGTCCACAGGAGTAAATAGTGTCACCCACAGGCACATAATCAACTTCCCACAGGCCCGGAAAAAGTTTCCCTCCGTCTAAGTAGAATAACTCCCATAGGCTAATCACAACACTGCCTTCAGGCTAACAGGTAACCAGTCCATGCCCAACATGTAAATATGGAGTAAACAAGAAATTACTCTAGAGGAAATTCTAAAATTGCTACTTTTACGGCATACCCTTAGGTATCCTGTCCAAATGGCTAAACAGTGGAAGACACCCACGGGGTTGTCCTCGATCCATGAAATGATCCCAACCAGCATTTTATTATCAAATTTAAATAATCAATTAATTTCTAGGTGTTTAATATAGTAATGGCCTCAGCCACACGATACCCCAACATGGGTTCGTGGAAATAACACACACAAAACACATGAATGTTTGAAAAATTAACACCAAGCCACCTACCGTATAAGCCAATGAGCCGTATACCCGAACGTCGACTCCAGAAACGCCTAAGAATGGCATAGATCTGACGAAGAACAAAAATTACTTTATCTCAAATAACTCCCTTTGGGATAATAATTGTTAAGCAACACTCTAGGAGAATATAGGGTTTACCCGCGCGGTTCCAACGAGATCATCCGAGGTGGAATCGGATTCTAGACGAACACTCGGCAGATCTCCGAAGGTCCAGTCGTCCACTCCCGCTCCTTCCTCCGGTTCCAAGCCTTCCCTGTGAATAGGGGTGGATACTACCTGATTTATGCAAAAAAAAAACAAAGTACACAATGTGTACTTCCAAGTACACGCCATCTATTTCCTTTATTTAACCGTTCCTCTACCAGCACCACCACACTGTTCATCTGTCGACATGAGTACACGACATGCAGTTCTGAGTACACTGCGTGTACTGTCCCCCAGCTGGCAGCTGCTCCACCGCCTTATATTTTGGCCTACAGAATGACTACACGGCATGTAAAGGATAACTTCACGGTGTGTAGTCGGTTACTACACCCTTTGTCGCCGACCTGGCTACACGCCTCGTGTACTCATCCCTACATGAACAGAAGTACACGATGTGTTGAAAAATTACACGGCGTGTACTTCCAATTTTTTTGATTTTTCCCCATTTTCCAAATTTTATTATAAACACATAAGGAAAAGAGAAAAGAAGAAGCATGTACCTCAATGATAAGAACCAGGTTCTTACAAATTTCCCCCCTTATAGCAATTAGTCCCCAAATTGACCTTCGAGGGGTGGAGAAGATATAGCCGTGAATAACTCCGGCCACTAACCATGTACGTTGGCCTCCCGCTTCCAGGTCTCATCTTGCACTCGGCCATGCTTCCATAGCACCCATATAAGAGGAACTGACCAGCATTGGAGAACCATCATGCTCCTGTCAACGATATGAATCAGATGCTCCTCAAAGGATGCATCTGCATCCAGCTCAACCTCCTCGGGCTGAAAGACATGAGATGGGTATGAATGATAGTGATGCAACTGAGATACATGGAAGACGTTGTGCATGGTGTGGTAGCACAGTGGTAACTACAAGCGATAAGCAACAAGCTCGACTCTCTCTAGAATCTCAAATGGTCCCACATACCGCGGTGAAAGTTTACCCTGTCTCCTGATCTGCTTGTGTCCCCGCCTCGGTGAAACACATAGAAAAACCTGATCCCTGACCACGAACTCTGAAGGTCGTCTAAGGCGATCAACATAAGACATCTGATGAGACTATGTGGTAGCCATCTAAGTTTGAATCAACTGGACCTGCGCAGAAGTCTCCTGCAAGAGCTGTGGCCCCAGTAAAGCTGCCTCACCTGCCTCTATCCAACACAAGGGTGAACGGCATGGTCTTCCGTATAAATCCTTGTATGGTGCCATCTAAATAGTCTCCTGGAAGCTATTGTTATAGGAAAACTTGAATAAGGGTATATGCTTCTCCGAAGAGCCCCCAAAGGCTAAGACACATGCACGCAACATGTCCTCTAGCACCTGTATTGTACGCTCTGATTGGCCATCAGTCTGAGGGTGGTAGGTTGTGCTCAGAAAAACCTGTGTACCCAACGCCCTCTGAAAACTCTGCCAGAAACGAGATGTGAAGCGGGCGTCCCTATCAGAAACGACAGAACTAGGGACCCACTGAAGACGTACGATCTCTCAAATATACAACCTTCCAATCTCGTCAACACCGAAGTTCTCCTTGATCAGCATGAAGTGAGCTACCTTTGTGAGTCTGTCCACAACAACCCACACGACATCATTCCCACTAGGTGAACTTGGAAATCCAGTCACGAAATCAATCTTGACATCGTCCCACTTCCACTCCAGAATGGGTAACTACTGTAACAGCCCAGCTAGTCTCTAATGCCTCGCCTTCACCTGCTAACAGGTAAAACACCTCGTAATAAAACCAGCTACATCTCTCTTCATACCTGGCCACCAGTATTGATGTCTCAAGCCACGATACATCTTGGTAACCTTGGGATGAACTTCCCAAGCTGAAGCATGAATCTATCGCATCATCACCTAGCATATATCCCCCCGGAACCCATAGTCATCCATGGAAACACAAAAACTCATCTTCGCCTATCGTTCAACCCAGAGAAGGCTCCTCACCTGCCACCGAATCCTGTAGAACTAGGCCTTTTGGATCAAATATTTGTCTCATCCTTACTCTATCTAGGAGGGTAGAAGTCAGAGAAAAGATGAATGATAAGTCTTCCCCTGACTGTTATGCACCTCCAGATGCATATCAGAGAACAAGGCCATGAGCTGCCACTCACCGCTGGCCACCTGCACTGCCTGTATCGGAGTCCTCGTGCTCAGTTCATTAGCTATTTCATTACCTTTACCAGGTGTATATGAAATCTTAGAATTTGAGGACTATAGGTATTCGACCCACCTCCTCTACCTCATATTCAAGTCATAGTGAGTAAAGATATACATGAGGCTATTGTGGTCGGTGAAAACCACAAAATGATCCCTCAATAGATAATGTCTCCAACAAAGCAATGCATGTACAACTGCAGCTCACTCGAGATCATGCATTGGGTAATTCCTCTCATGTGGCCTCAACTGCCGAGATCCGTATGCAACAACTCAGTCTCCCTGCATCAACACTACTCCAAGACCAATACCTGATGCATCACAGTAAACTGTATAGCTCTTCCCTGGCTCGAGGAGTATCAAGATCGGTGCTGATGTCAACCTTCCCTCCACGTCCTGAATGAAACCTCTGTAGTAACTATCCAGCCCTATGAAACTTTGTATCATGAACATGATCTTAGGCTGCTCCCAGGAAACCACTACTCTCAGCTTCTCTGGGTCTACTAAAACTCCTACCTCAGAGATGATATGACCCAGGAGGTGAATCTGGTCCATCCAAAAGTGGCACATTGAAATCATTGCATATATCTCATGCTCCCTCGGCGTACTCAATATGATCTCAATAAGGGTGGCATGGTCATGCCGAGTGTGAGAGTACACCAAGATGTCACCCACGAATATTATCACAAAAGAATCAAGATACTGATGTAACACACCATTCATTAGATCCATGAAAACTGTTGGCGCGTTCGTGAGTCCGAACGGCATAACCGTATACTCATATTGACCATACCTACTCCTGAAAGTTGTGGGAGGTATATCAGATGGTCTCACACGTAGTTGATGATATCCTGATCTCAGACAATCTTTGAGAACACTCATGCTCCACAAATCTGATCAAAAAGATCATCAATCCTTGATAAGGGATATCGGTTCTTAACCGTCAACTGGTTTAGCTTCCACTAATCCACACAAAGTTTGAGGGTACTGTCCGCCTTCTTCGCAAAAAGGACCGGAGAACCCCAAAGTGAAGTACTGGGTCAGATAAAGCCCATTTCCTGCAACTCCTCCAACTGCCTATTGATCTCCTGTAACTCAGGTGTATCCATCCTATATGGAGGAATGGAAACCGGTTCTACTCCGGGTACAAGATCAATAGAGAAATCCACCTCTCACGCTGGAGGTCGACCTAAAAAATCATACGGGAAGACATCCCTGAAACAATCAACAACTAGAGGGAAGTCCACCTGACAAGTCCCCTGATCATCTAGATATAAGCTCAGAATATTGGTTGTGACTACACCTCGCCCACGATCCTATGGTCCATCTCGACTCCCCTGAACATCCCATTCTCCGTTGTATAAAACTCTCTGCCCTCTGGTGATGTGAATCTCACCCTACAACGATAGCAGTATACAATGACTCGGAAGGGAACCAGCCAGTCTATCCTGAGAATGACGTCATAGCTCATCATCTCTAGGACATAGAGGTCCCAAAGGAAGTGAAACCCACAAACCTCAAGGGGGAACTCCTTGCACTGACGCACACTAGCCGTTCTAGTCCCCAACAGAGTGTCTAGCGTCATTATAATAGAAGATGAAGAAACAAAGAGTCCAAGGGTCTCCATAATGGGTACAGATAAAAAACTATGCATAGCACTCATATAAAAAATTAATGTATAAAAGACAGATGCTACTAAAATAGTACATTTGACTATAGAAGGTCCAGGATCATGCTCCTGCTGGGACTGTTGCACTGCATATGCCTTCCTAGTGTTGTGGTCATGTGACACAGCCTGGAAACCTTGAGCTATCCCACCCTGCTACCTTTAGGATCCTGGTGTCTGGCTCCCTCGGCCATGACCACCATCTCTTCCTGGACGCCCTGACGTATTCTAGTTTCCGGACTAGTAATAAGTCACTTGTCCTACTCCCACTCGCCGAGTCTACACAGAACCCCTCTCACTAGCCATCTGGGGAAATTCCCTACAAAAGCACTACAGATGACCCATCATGCCGCATGTTCGGCACTCCACTTGGTATCGTGGACACTATGCCCCCTTTTTCCCCCATCTACCACACTAGTAGCACATAACCTGGCCACCTAAACCATTCTCATGACTGGTACTGCCACCTCGAGAGAAGTCTGCCTGTCTCATACTCTTGCCAACTGAAAAAGTACCAATAACTAGTGCTGAACCGCCCTGGCCCACACCACTATGAAACTACCTAGAGAAAACCATAAAACCCTGAACAATGGGGGTTTTCATGTTTACATTATAATTTAAATAACTATTTCTACATGTTGAAGGTATTGTGAACCTCAGTGGAAGGATGATTTGATAGAGAACATGGTATGTAAAACCATTTGGCCATGCCCAAATAACCATTCTTGCAATGATTTTTAGCAACAATAATTCATAAAAAACCCCAACACCATTTTACCAATTAATTAACCCTAAAATATTTTTTACTCTGAATCCTTGTCATGGAGGCTTTCAAAAATAATTTGTTTCTCATCCAAACCCATTCCTTATTGGAACAAAGTGCAGAGATCCTTATTTGACAATTCTCCAGAAAGTGAATCTTCCCATGTAACTTATATCGTTCTCTATATTTCATTCACTCATAGGGTTCATTATACAATCTTCTATGTGATGGATTTAAACACGTTTTTTTGAATATTGACTATAGATTAAATTTTAAGTTCTTTATTTCTCTCATGATTCATTGGAAAATCTAGTTTCTAGTTTAATATTTTGTAATATTCATGATGAAGGAAAGTGGTACTATTTAAGATTTAAAATTACATTAATTTTATTTATTTATTGATTAAGTTTCCTAAAATTAAAATTTAAAAAAAACGTAAATTACACTTTGTTTTTATTGGGTATGGATTTTTGGGGGAAACCCAAACTCAAATTGAAATGAAAATGGGCTTATGATTTAAAAATGATGGAATTTGGGAAAACTATTTATATAATTGATTTTAAAAAAATATTGATTGTATTTATTGGATGATAACTTATGTTAGGTTTTATCTTATAAAAATAATGAAATGATAATGGAAAACTTATTCATCATTTTTATTTGTTGGAAGGGTACACTAATCTTCAACTTTCGACCTCAGAATACTTAGAATCTTCTGCGCTTCTGAATTTTAACATGATTGTGTGGTTTAGGCATAGACGTCATTCTGTGGATGCATTCAATAGATTTATCTTCAGCTCTTGGGATCTTCAGGAAAGATCACTTGTTGGTTTGCTCGACAGGCGCCACATAATGATTCAGTTCGAGTCAGAAGAAGATCTTATTACAACTTGGTCTAGGGCTCCACTTAGCTTCAATGGATGTCATTTCTTACCTTTATTGTGGTCCTTTGTGTTTCATATGAACCGTGACATGCCGTCGACAATGGTATGGGTAAGCTTCCCTAATCATCCACTACCGTTCAAGAATCATGCTGTTATCTGCATGCTAGGTAATCTTGTAGGATGGTTTTTGTGTTCTGATTCTCGGACGGAAGCTATGTGTCACTCGCTTACTCCACAGGTTTGTGTGGAGTTGGATGCATCTAGAACACCTTTTGATAATGTGTGGATTACAATTGTATAGGAGTACAGGTACAAATAGCAGAATGTCTACAAGGAATGGATATAGATTTTAACTCTTATCACAGCTTGAGTCATTTAGTGGCAGTTTAAAACAGGGGAAGGAACTTGAAGGCTCGTAGTCCAGATGCCTTGTTGACTATTCAAAGGGAGGGTGATGCTAATTTAAGGGATTCAGAGGCTGGTGTGATGGTATGTCCAGGGAAGAAGGAAATTTGAACTGAGGGTGGAGGTAAGGAGCCTCTGCTTCTAGTGGTGGAATGACAATTGGCAGAGGAGTGTAGGAGGATGGTTGTGGATGGATTTGGTCATGTACTAGGGGAATGAGATTATCTGGGCAAGACATTAGAGGTCGAAGTGAGGGTGGTTCATGTTATAGAGGAGGATAGACCTGAAGGTAGTGGTAGGGAGGTCTGGCCTCCAGTGGTAGTAGAACAATAGGAGGGCTACCGTAGTGAGATGGTCAAGGACAGTCAGGGAGTGGTGGCCTTTTTTTCTATGGTGGATGGCATAGAAGGGCATGTGCTGGCTGATGAAGGGGATCGTTTTGAGGTTCATAGAGAGGGGGATGTTCCTTCGACACATGCAACAGAGGATGGGGGATCTAGATCCTATATTGAAACTTTTTCAACATGGGGGGGCTAGAGGTATGTATGTTTCAGTCAGGCCTTTTATCCCTTTGAACAAAATGTTTAAAAGCATTGTCAATATCTGTCTTGATTCCGATTTATGTGATATATTAGAAGGTAGTGGTGTGGGTGTTGGGGTATCCATAATGAAGCCTATTGGTGGAATTTTGGGTCAACATTATGTTTCCAGGGCTGTGGAAAATCCTCCTAATGGGGTAAGAGGCCTTGTCAAGATTGACAGGAATACTTTGAATCAAAGAAGAGAGGGGAATAGGGGGGAAATGGTAGTGGCTCCAAAGATTTTATAGGTAAAGGGAAGGAGCATGATGGGGGAAATAAAGAAAATATGAGTGGACCGGCTACTCATTCATATAGAGATATAGTTCATGGTGGGAACAAGAGGTTTGTCGAGTGTGAAGGAATGTTATCTACAACCCCAAGAAGAAGAACTACGAAAGACTAGTCTTTTCTCCCACACCCAGTAAGAACCATATCTGATTTTATGCGGGATAGTGGGGTGATTCTTGCCTTTAAATGAGATAAATTGTCCAAAAATTCCAATGGATTTCAACTGCCTCTGGATCATTCGAGGAGATGTGAGTTTAGTGATCTTTAGAGGCGGAACACACTAGCATTTTTTTGAGAATCAGCAACTATGGATGACAAATCTGGTATGGGATGGGGAGACATTTACGAGTACTATGATATGTAGTGTTGTGTAGTATTATTTTTATGGGTTTGAACTGAAATTGTTAGTTTGTGATGTTGTTGGTTATTTGGCATTGATCTGTTTTTGTTTTGAACTTGTTTTTTGTACCGACAACCCATACTCCGTCTTTTAAAATGAAATGAAAATGTTAAGTCAGTAGTTCCCTAACAATGGATTGATGGTAAAAATTATAATTGAATCTACATTGGCAATTCATATTCAAGATTAATCATTGATGAAAAATATTTTTTCATACCCTAAAGGATGTTCTTAAACATATTCCATGATCACTGATATGAAAATTTTAGTATCCTATGACTAAAAATTGTTATACCGTAAGACAAGTGATCATGGTGGTTATTTTGAGCGTTTTGACTATACATGATATTTATTATGAAACATCAATATTCATTCCGATTTATTTATTTAAAATATTATAAATAAAATATTAAATAATATATTTTGAGATATTTTAACTTCAATTTAAATGATATTATATTTTTAATATATAATTGTACTTCCATATCTATTTTATTTATTAATTTAAAGCATTAATTGGTTTAAAAATTATGGAATATTCCTATGTAACACTTTGTGAGACCCTACATGGCCTATAGCTCACACCCTACAATTACATTCATGTGTTTGTAGATTTAATCATACCAGGTCAGAGCATATGGGAAAAATCATGGAGGGTATAAATGTTCATGTTTTTTAGGGGCTTGTAGTTTTGTTTCATTTTAGGATGAGGTGTTTTATTGGGTTAGAATCAGATTACCTAGATAATGAGCGATTTGGGTTTTGATGTACCAATAAAATGTTTTTGAACATTCACCATTTTGGATTTTTATAAATGCTATTTGATTTTTTAGATTCCATTTTATTCTCAAATTCATTTCCAATATGATATCGTAAGATTATAGGTTAAAGTATCCATCAAATGGGGATTGGGAATTCCCATCATGAAATAACAATGAATGCCAAGGTATCAAGTTACAATGTTATAATGGATGGTTCATAACGCCAATTTTAATGGTTCTTTAAAAAATTACATCAATGAAATTTTGTAAAAAGCAATATTATCTATAAACAACTAACTACAAATAATTATGAGCCGTTAATGTGAATTTTTTGAATGACTGTTGCTACCAACATAGAAAAGGACCATTTAAGGAATTCATATAAATAATATTTCAACAGAAGAGCTCAGATCTGATGTGATTTGTAACACAACACATCTATTCATCTCTCCACATGAACATTTCAATCCTAATATTTTTAATATTTTACAGAGATTATGTTCTATGTAATTCGTGTAGGGATTATAAATACTTTATAATGCCTTTTCTTTTTTGGTAACTATGTCTAATCATGATATTGATAGATATGTTTCATGGATTGGTATGTGATGAATCTGATCCATTGGTTTGATGTCTTATTTGGATTGCAAGACATAAATTATTATAATCATTGTATCAAGGGAATTATTTATAAAAACATATAGTTCTAGTATCTATTTATATGATTGAGGGCTTACTTGGGATTGTAAGACAAATCATTAACAATCGTTTAATATTGGGCATTACTAGTATGGATAGATAGATTGTTAATAAAAAAATTAATACAATGGATATCTTAAGTCATGACTTTTGACTTCCGTCAATCGTATGGTTAACAACTGAATTATTTTTTTTATATTTTACATAAATGATAATATAATATTAATAACTCATATTTTTTTATAATAGTTTATCTTTCCACTATACATAAAGTTTTGGCATATATTTTATAATTATCATCATATTATTAGTTTCATTGGACAGATAGTGTCCACGATAATATCAAAGATATAATAGAATAATTTCTGGTTATAAAATTAATGCATTGATAATTAGACAATGTCTATGTCTAATATTTTTAAAATAATAGGAATATTTACTCTTAGATAAAATTTTTAGACTTCTTATTCACCACCATATTATAGACATCTTAAACTCTTACGCTGCAATAGATACACATAGTCATCCTTTCCCCACTGGAGAGTGGGTTAGAGGTAGATGTCATCTATTTGATTCATTTCCATTAATGATGTTAGTGAACCCCCCCCCCCACAAACACATAAGCAATTTGGTTTTAGTTTTCCTACCAATGTGGGTGGTTTAGATAACGAAATCAGATATGTATAAATAATACTAATCAAAAGAACAATTTTTAAAAACCATGTCATAGGGTCATCTTATAATATCATCTTATATGGGCACAGTAGATAATACTAATCCCTATGAGACAAAAAGACTGATAAGATTCACATTTTTCATAGATTACTAGAAATTATATTAAATTAATAATAGTGGATTTTTTAAATTTTAATATTCCTAAACCAGGTGATGATGAATATATTAAATTCTATTTTATATATTCTAATGTATTTAATTATCTATAAAATGAAATAAAACATTCAACATTATTGGAATAAACCACACACAATACAATTATTTTATTATTTATTCATTTATTATTAAGATTTTATGTAGGTACTCTAATACTCTTCCTAATATACAACATTCCCAAAACCACAACTGGTAATGGGTTTACCTAATTCAATTAGTGATGATCCAAAACAGAACATCTGGCATGTAGGACATCTATAAAAACATATGCAAGATGAACATAAATGATTAAGACATGACTTAAACTCATCGCATCTACCATAGTTTCCATTACCATTAGGCTCAATAAAAATTATACCACTTCAACTGGCATCAGCCAGTACCATAGTAGTAGCTCCCAATCTCTCACTCATTGATATTTTCCTAAAAAAACAAAATATTTTTACATAAAATAGCCTTATTCTATAATCTAATTAATTATGATATAAAAAATACCACACAAGGTTACGAAGAAAAAAATGAATTAAAAATTCTATCATTATATATAATTTAAAAAATATTTTATAAAAAATCAAAAAGTCTATATGTCCATAAAACCAAGGCATACAACCCATATGTAATAAGAATTTTCTAATATCGATATAAAGAATTAATCTGCATTAAAAATTCATAATTAACACTATTAATTAACCAATTATGTATGTATATGTTTTCATAGACATGAAATATATAGAATTTAATATATTAAAATGTATAAATTGAAACAGAAATGTGTGTACAATTACATATATATTTCATCAAAAACAAAATAATTTATTTTAGATTACATGCCTCTTTATTTAATCAGATCATCATAAATATCAAATAATTAGATTATTAAAAAAATTTCAATGAAAACAATTTTTCTATACATGACAATATCTCCAAAACAATGGAATAATACAATCTAATAAACACATGATGTATCACCAATTTTAAATAAATAAGATGACTAAAAAAATTCACAAATTCATTCTAAATCTAGATTCATCATTCTTATTGTTATATAGATAATTAAAACAATATAGTATTATTAATTAATTATCATCCTTCCACATCACTATAATATTAGAATAGTGATATATCCCCCACCCCCCAAAAAAATTCTCAACAGTCTATGAAAAGTAATAGAATTCAATTTTACAAAATCCGATTACCTATTTTGTGGGAATCCAATAATCCTTATAACATCACCCAAAAAATGACCACAATTTCATTTATATAGTGAAACCAAAAGAAAAGTAATGTGAAATACACACCATATATTAAAAGGGGGAGATATTATTATATGTAATCTATCATATAAAGGAAAACTGTTGTATAACCATGAAACAATCTCATAATTATAGGGTTCAATTATAATAAAAAGGGGATGAAAAGACTATCAAAAACAAAAATCTATAACACATGAAATGAAAAAACTATATATGGAATATTGGTTTCAAATTTCACCTTTGAATTTGTTGTAATAATATAAATTAGAAGACCATATCATAATACTGAAGCCCATAATATAAGGAGTTATTTTGTAAAAGAAATATTGAGGTAATATATGAGAATTCATCCAAAAAATCATAGTCAATGTAGAATCATATATCCATGGTCTAATCAAAGAAGTGATCCTAAAAACCTAGAAAGGGGTCCATGCTAAAATGGAAAAAACATGGATTGAGAGTCTAATTGAAAATAATAATATCATCTAATTATACAAATCAATGCTGTAGTGGACCCAAATTCGGTAGAGCCACGATAAAATTACAACCCATGTATCCACTACATCGTGACACTAAAATGGGAAGAAAAACATAAACCAATCCAGCCTAATAAACCCTGATATAACCTAATATATACATTACATCCTCATCACTCAATAGAAATTAACAATGTATATTACACCTTCTTGGTATATGATAACACATACACAACAACCACAAACTTCCAAATGTTGAAACTCATGCCAATTGAACTATCATATCAACTACACATCACCTATTCCATATTCCACCCAAACTCATATATAAACCCAAAAAAATTGGAATGTCATAAGAAAAATTTGAACATCATATCTGATACCACTCAAAAATTTCTATACCATGATTGTTTAAAAGAAATTTGAGAATGGTAAATGAATTATGAACAAAAATATCACTGGATAACTATCAGATATACCACTAATATAGGAAAATATCCATCCCATTGAGGAATGATGTGATAATATATTGACATATAGTTTCCACAAATCATTAGTAAAAATTATTTCAGGTGAAACATTCAATGAAATTTATCATGTCTAATTTTATTGACTATGAATGATATAATAAAAATTGATGTTTACAAATGACCAAACCAATGTTCAAAAAACATGGGATATTGAGCATGAATCTATGAATCCCAATACAATTTAACCTTATCCAATACATCGTGAAAATATATGAAAAATCAAGGGTAATTTTATAACCAACTAAAACTTTCTCCTAATCATCCAAAATTTTGATAGACCACTCATCAAAGGTAACATCGTCATCAATATCCAATTTTCCCCAATCGATGATGTGTGAATCATCATGATTATTCCATTAAAACTAATATATGTGGATGATCTCGTGAATTTATCTCATATTTTGGGGTAGTTCTAAAAAATAATCCATGACTCTAACACAATCCTATATATTGAATTGTTTGATTTAACTTGGTGATATCATACTTCCATGAATTAAGGTACATTTCCCATGAGGTTGATACAGATTAGAGAACACATGATCTAGAACGTCAACCCTTAAAGGCCTCCACCTCTGACCAGTATATAACATAAAATAATTCTTTGCTACCTTCAATCAATAACTGATCACCTCCACCTTATATTTCATTTATTAATCAAATTCTTATCAGAGAGATATTTTCTTCCAAAAATTACACCAACACTATATAGATCCTAATGATTTGAAATACAGTGTGGTGAATGGATCCATAAAAATAGTAGAGTCATAATTTTTTAAAATAAAAATCCACCAGTGAATGGTTTCACACCCATGTTCCTCTAAAATATAAAATACATGTATGCAATATGTTCTATAAAATTTTTATTGTCTTATCTTCCTAAAAATCCATCCACTAAAAGAATGGTCTATTAAGGAATACTTAAGGAGAAAACTCTAGAAACATATCTACACCCAAGAGGTAAAATAAGGATTATTAATTGATATGTTCATCCTTGTGACCTAATTAATAATCATCACCTCCTCTAATTATATCATCGATAACAGTTCAAATAAGCTCAAAACATTGATTAAAAAAAGTGAGAATACTTCATGAGGTTATCACCAATTAAACATTAAAAAAATAGCATCATTTAGATCTATGTAAAATGGTGATAATGTTCCTCGATCATTCTGACCACCTAAACTAAATAATACAAGAGGCTAATATAAACCACCAAGTATATTATATTGAAAAAACACCATCTTGTAAAAAAACACTTAGTAAAAAATATTGTTAGTCACTGTGTCATACCAAACCATAAAAATTAATCTTTTAGTGAATTTGACACATTTTTTACTTGATGATTAGCTATTAAGGGAGAAATTATGATAACAAATATTAACACCAAAATAATTAGGGTCGGAATATGTATTATTTCATATAATATATATGGATTTTATTTATCCAGATGAATTATGTTGGGTGTATCTCTACAAAATTAATATATATATATATGAAAACTCTACCATGGAATCCCCTAGTGGGATGTCCTATAATTTATACACTAATCATTAATAAAATTCCATTTTTTAATGAATAACATATATATTAACCACTATGATTCCGTGGTTAAATGATGAAAACTCATCCATTATACTGCATGACTCTCTAGTCTCAAACACAATACTAACTTCAAAAACCTAACTAAATGTATCAAAAATTATACTACCATAAATGGTGTATTATAAATATCAATGTCATTGTAAAATAAATAAACGACACACAATAATTTTTTATATATTGCTATTGTTTGGAGAAGATAGACATTATGAATTTATGATATTTGACGAACAAAACATGAGCATTAATAAGGTTGTGTCTTTAGAAAATTGGGGAATAAAATTTTGTATGGATGTCTTGACCATGGGTGATATAGTTACATTTATGAGGCTGTATTTTCTAACAACCAAATAGATAATCAACCACCACTATTTCTACATACATCTGCCTACATGACATGAGGCTCCATAGTAACCCTCAAACATGAAACCATCCATTGGAGGATAAACAACTGGATTACTGACCATCATAACCCTTAAATACATGATGAAATCATATTACATTTTATTCCACACAAATTTCTTGAACATTCATTTAAATTTGTTTATAAAGGTTAAAATCTGTCAAATTTGAATCTTGAACCTTTAATATTGTCAATCAAGACCTAGGAAACTCTTCAATAATGAAACATTATAAGGGGTCCCCAAGATATCACCTCCTCAACCATGTATAGATAAAAATGTAGTCCACATTGGGTTTAGACAATCCCAAAAAATATACCTCACAATCCTAGAATTCACTCTTCAAAAGTTTCCCAAATAACTATGAACGAAAGACAAACTCCCAACACTACCCACATATACTAATCATGTTCATTCAACGATGCTAAAAATAAAAGGATGTTATCTATAGGGAAAATCGAGATCAATTCCATAAACACATGGATCTGCACATTCATCATCCCAATGAACTCAAAAGGATTTTTTATAGATTTATATGATATTGAAATTATTTCATAATCTTTATAATGATACATGTAACTTGTATTCAGGATAACATAATCCTTTAATATAATTTTATGAAATTTAAAGTGAAATAAAATCATTGGGAACAAACATACTCCACTAAACAGATTGAATAAATCATCAGTACCTGGAGGAGGGAAATGATTATTATCTATGAATAGATTCATATAGTTATAATTTACACACAACCACGTAAGCCTATCTACCAGCATCATAAATAGACAAGAAATTCCTAAGGGAATATAATCAAATAAATGATTTATATCTACAAAAAAACTATCAACATCCATGTCTGCCATAACATATAAGGTTCCATATTATATGGTGATATCAAAATTGTACTTCCCTTAATTGTAACTATTTCCCATACATAATCCCTCATCGAGGGGGTTGTCCCACAACATCTTTTGGAAAAAAATAAGGGTATTAATTAATATCCTTGGGAAAAAACACCATATATGAATCCATAAAACTCATAAAAAACCCATATAAAATAAGAAATATAGACTCAACTTCCTTATTATACTTATTACTGTCTCACTCACCAATTAGTGATTCATGACCACTATAAGTATTGTAGATCATTAAGAACGAAGTACATAAATCAATAATGTACTACACCAAATGAAACCAATTTATAAAGTGGATGATGTTTTATGATTTCATCCAAAAAAATATAGGAAATTCTTTCATTATTGATGATTACATAGAACCACATAATATAATAAACACAAAATAAATAAGATATCATGACATCCAAAAATTATTCAATTCCAAGGGAATCAAAAGCCTCTCTAATTAAATTCGGAAATTATATACTATAGTATGTCAAATGAATATATCAATAAGTGTACACTAAAATATGACATCGAATCATATATAAAGTAACAATATTTTATGTTATATGATTTCTAACTCACATGGTACTAAAAACACTAAACTATGCATCTATAAGAAATACCATCTAAAACCTGTCTAATAATGATACTGATCATGTACATTGTAATTTATATGAATATATACCTAACGAATATGTATATCATCATTATTTCCTATTATTTCTTCACTCCAGCATTATTTATTCTAACCAATGATGACCTTTCAACTACTATTGTCACGACTAAAACAAATGAAATTCAGGTGGTGAAACGGTCCAAAAACCACATGCTCACAACCAATGATGGTATGGATTTTTTTTTTGATATGTAATACCTCCATATGAAATTTAAACAATTCATGGACTACTTTAAAGGACCAAATAACTACTATATCAAATTATTAGGGTTAAATATGGTTGAAACCAAGTCCATATAGTATAAATCTTCTTCATACTACAAAACCATGAACTCATTGTAATGAATTTTTCACCATAAATACTAAAATATACAGGAATTACATGATTCCTATTTTCAATCAAACATATTATTAATTAACTTTTATTTCTCTATTAGCATAATATTTTACATTATTATACACATTGAGAAAAAATATTTGATATCTAGAAAAAACCTCTCCTAGATACTCATTTTCCAATACTTATAATCTTAACATTGGTCCAAATAATATAATAAGAGGTTCATATAGGTAATACTGATCTCTATGAATCCAGAAAACAACTCTATACTTTTAATATTCTCATGATGTATTTCCCCCTTATGCATAAAAGAAAAAAATTATTCCTAAAAACTATTCCCTAAATGTGTACATGAAATACCCAACTGCTCCTAAAATAAAAAAAAATCACCACTACTAAGCTAAACCATAACGTATTGTAAAATATATATAATCGTATCTCTCCTTCCATGAACATGTAATATTGATGGCTATCTACTGATCCTTTATACAATCCTCAATATATTCTCATGATATAGATCCACAATACCTCAAAACGCATATCAATAAAACTCTCACATCTTCCACATCGATGTTTCATCATTTTTTATCATCAAATATTGATGATACAAAAGAAAAAAATATTGTGCATCCTCTATATGAAATTTATGAAGCCACAAACTCCATGTTAAATATAGAAAATTACAATAATCATTAGTTATAACCGTGGATGAAGACATTCTTAATGATAATTAATTAATTTCTTTTGTAAATCTTATTTCTCACATTATAACACAAATTTTAAATGATGCATATAACATCATGAAATATGAACTTCATCTTGGTCTCCTCTACAAAATTAGTGTATCATATCTTATATTTTTCTACTAACATTATGTAAATTAGTTCAAGTCAAATGTTTCTATAAATTATAATGTTCTTGATATATTTTCATGAAACAATATGTAAAATCCATGATAATAATCTTTCTATACCACCCCATTATTACTAAATATTTCCAAACACCACACTCTGACATATCTGTCATATATAACCAATGATATCACTTTTTTGTATCCCATCCTTATAAAGATACAAAAAAATTGATTGAAATGATGAGAGTTAATGAAAATATACTCACAACATGAAGTTGTTATGAGTTAGTGATTACGTATAGGGGTATGTAATTAAACTATCAGGAGTCAATTAACCTCAATAATGATTATGGATTAAGATATATGAAGGATTAAATGAGATAAAAAACAATAATAAACTACAATAAATAGATAAACATGTAAATTTATACATAAACTAAAATAAAAATTGAATGCAGTAAAGGTAAAACATAGACACAAATATGAACTCTAGTAACTTATGAATGTTGCTCAGTGACTCCATATAGAATTAAACCTATATCCCAATCACCAACATATTACTTCTAACCAAAAAACAATTTATAAATATTTAGGGTGGGAGAAACATGTGTGATTAGTAGGATCATCCCATAAACGTCTCAGGTAATATTGAATTTATCATTGTAATTCCTAATAAATAAAAAATCAATCTAGCTCCTCAACTAAATATATAATACTAGTTACCCATCCCCATATTGTCTCACCCATCGAAACAAGACATATAATAAGACAATTATATATCAAAAGAATATATATAAAATTTATTTTATCCCACTTTATACTATCAACTGGAATGTTTCTCTCAAGCACAATTGTTATAGATCATGTGCTCGTCCCTTCTATAAATATGTCATTTCTATTGCGAGTTGAGACTCTCCATTACCTACCTCCGTCCCATATAGGGACCATCATCACGTGTTATCATCAGTATATAATTATATATCATCATTATCATCATCTTATTTGTTATGATGTTTATACACATAATACACTATGGTTTGTGTATGATCAGTATAGGTAAAGATATCAAATCCCATATACATACATCAATGGGAATACAAACCACCAAGAGTAGATATATGATTTTTATACATAAATCCCTTAATTTTCTCTTATAAATTAATTGTAAACCCCAAGTCTTCATATCTCGTGTATCAATTCACACTATAATTTATTTCATTATTGCCTAAGATACAACTAAAAATGATCTATGGTGGAGTGGGGGAGAGGTACAAGTAATCTATTGGTTTCAATAATAAATTTTATATTACAGAAAACCCATTACAAAAAAATTGGTTGCATTTTTCAGATGGACACTAGGGGTGAAGTTTATAAAATTAAATAGATTATAAATAATATCATCAAAACCCATAGTAAGAGAAAAACCTTACTTTAGACTTATCAAATATTATGCTCTCATATTACTTATGAGATTTGATTATAAATCATAGAATATAGAAAAATATGATATTAATTAAATATATCTTTAATTAATGAAATTTCCCTTAAATTCTCAAAATATAAATATTATCATTTTATTCATAATATTTCATGTTTTGATGCCACTATTAATTTCTCTAATTTATATTCTCTTGTATGGGAATCACCGACATTATGATATTAAAATTTTACCAATTATTTTATGAATATCACCCCATCAATTAGGTTTATAATATATTCATTCATCATTCATAAATTGTTTAGTTACTATAGCACCTAGAAGAGTATAATATCTCAACACCTCACACTCCAGTAAGTGTATGACTACATCGCAGAGTTTAAAACATGAAAATTGTATCAAGAATGAATGAAAACTGGATTTTATCCAAAAAGATGAACAGGGTAATGAAAGCCTCACTCCAAACTCAGCTCAAAATTCCTATTTTTCTACACCATTATTCACAAAATCAATTATCTATTCATTGAAGGATTTAACCATCACCATAGAATGGACTCCCATCCAATATATTTTTTAAGGATCTAATGTAGAAGAAGACCACGAACGTTATGACTTCCTCATGATCCCAATCATTACCCATGTAGAAGATACAACTAGGTGATGATATTATGAAATCAAAATATATATCTAATATTCTGAGGGAATTAATACCTTCAAAATTAATTTAAATGAATAGTAAATGAATCTAATATGATTAATCCATGGTATACCAGACGTAGATAATATGAATGGGCACACACATCCGAAAAGAATTTATCATTAAAAGAAAATCACCTTAATTGTAATATTTTATTTAATGTTTCATTATTAAAAGGTTTTCAGTAACATGAAACACATTACATATCTCTAAGGAACTTTTTCTAAATAACAATGTATTTTATTTAAAATGACATTCATCTTTTATAAAATACATATAAGAAAAGATACATTATTAAATGACCCTCTATTGTATACCAACAATATAATTATCTATTAGTTATATATTATTATATTATATATTAATTAAATATTATAAAAAAAGAAATAATTATTTCACAATATCATAGAAAAAATATAATAATTATGAATAAAATTGATTAATTATATCTCAAAAAATATCTATGGATTCATAATTCTAATAGATTCAAATTTATAATAATTTTTAAGATAGTTACTCTATAACCAAATGGATTAAATCAAAATAATATTACAACATCATATTAAATAATAAAAATGTGATAGATACCATAAAACAACATGAATATCTTAATGATCTTTGAGACAAAAGGGACCAAAAAGTGCTAAAAACTTAATACCTCTTCTTAGGAGAACCATAAAATCCCTAACACATTTTTAAAATTGAAATACCTCCATCATTAATTGATAAAAAATTAATGAAAAATGAAGATAATAACACTCCTTGTCATGGAAATGGTTAATATATTAGAACATAAGAATCATATAAGATAAATGAATCATTGATCCCAATAAATCAATATCCATCTCTTGGTGTTCGATTCCCTTGAAATGGGGATGAGAATTCCTTAAAAAGGAAACAGGGTTTTCGAATAACCAGTGATTTAGTATAGTGAATAACGGAATCATGGTTGTTTATAAATTTTTATGAAAACAAAAAATTAGAATACTATATTTAAACACCCTATATAGGTTCATAATTAGCTAATTTGGAATAAATCCCTTAAAGAAATAAAATATTCAATAAATAAACACTAATTGTCAAATTTTTATGTATGAACCAAAACATAGTCAGAAACATGATTCTATAAACCGATATATGAGACAATATCACAAGTGAACAACCATTCTAGAAGACCATAAAAACAAAGAATAATTCAACACTAAAACCTATTTCTTTAGCACAACAATCCTGAAATCAGCAGAACACACATAACGTCAAATTTTAAGGCTACACAACACAACATTCCACCAATCCAAAAATGTAAAAATATATATTGGTCCAAAAAATATCATTTCTAGGAATCAAAGAAACCTCATACCATATATTCGATATCCTAATACACCAAATGAGAACCATAATTTGCAACACACATTCATGTTGTATGCTAACACTAAATCCACATCAAATTGATATAAACCATAAAAAATTCTTAGAATTTAAATTTATTTTAACATATTATTTATCTCTACCATATTCTACAAAGACCCCTCTAACCACCTAAAAAAACAGAATGGATAATTAAAAATAAGGCCTTTAAAATAAACATTGTAAAAATATCATCGGAATCATTTGTATTTGATTCATTTATAGTAATTTATATTTTAATATACTATAGATATAAGAATACAATAATACTACATACAAAATTATAAAAATCAAGATATCGATAAAACAAAATTTTTTAGAAGAAGAAAATTTAGAAAAAATAGAGTATTTATGGAGTGATGGTCCACTTTACCTGATATATTTTTTTTCATTAATGATCCATTCTATAAAATTCAGTGTGAGTTATTATTCTTATTTTTCACAACTGAGTGAGTTTTAGTCAATAAATTTCATATTCAAAAAAACAACATAGAATTATCAATGTATAATTAATTTCATAGGTAAAAAATATTATTATAGGATATGTATTGTACAGAGGTGATATGAGACTAATTTTGGCCAAATCATGCGTAATTTTTTTCTGGAGGTATTATGGTAGAAGGTGTATGCTATGTATTGATTTTAAGGATGTTGGAATGTGTTCAAGTCCAATATTATGTACCACATTGATGGTCATGTTAAAAATATTTGACCAA
Source organism: Viscum album (assembly GCA_963277665.1). NCBI lineage: Eukaryota > Viridiplantae > Streptophyta > Magnoliopsida > Santalales > Viscaceae > Viscum > Viscum album. The sequence continues at coordinate 532,272,996 of OY728137.1, forward strand.
TATCATTATTGGAATGTATATAAAAATATATTGTTGGGATCATCCAAAAATCATTCAATAGATAACTGTATTTTAACATTATCGATTTTCTATATGAATATGTTCATCTATATTAATATTATCTTTTAGTGGTATGAGGGGGTTGTATAGAACCCCATATGGATACACAATCAATGGAGAGAATAAATAGTTGATCATACCATCAAGGGAAGGTACATGACATATGTTGACCCAAGGAAGATGGGTTGAGTTATTGGTTGTCTTAATGGGATAGGTGACATATTGTGAACCAATGTGTTATTTCCCAAGGGGGATCATGATGCAGAATTATTCAATGCTCCCTAGTAGTGTTGTTATTATTTACATTATGTCCTATTCATATAAATTTTTAATAATTTTTTTAAATTAAATAAATAAATTTGGTGTTTTCACCATTTCTAATGTTTAGTGGCAAGGATCTCCCTTGGTCGTTTCAATCATTCTATATTTTTCTTTGATGTGGTATCATTGTCTTTTATATCTTTGTAAGTGTGTTTTAATTCACAAGGAGTCATTGTTATTAAGGATAGAAATCCATTATAGAATGATTATGTTTTTCGTAGAATTGCAATATGTTTTTTCTACAATCAAATTTTTTCATTGCTTCATTTATTTATTCATCTGTTGGTTTGTTTGGGTTATATGATTTTGTATACATAATTTAACTATGTTATGTTTGTCAGTTCCTATATTTTTTCTGTGTTATATTGGTGTTTATGAGTTATTAAATAGTCATGCAACGATAGGGTCATCTATGAAACCACATGTAAAACCAATGATTTTTATTTATATTTCTTTCATAGTCAAATGGTTTTTCTATTCTGGGTAATTATGTGATTGAAATGGCACCTTTTATTTCTATTGGCTACGTATCCCCTAGATATATCTTATTTTTAATTTTTTTTGTTGTATGTGGTAATCCTTTTGATGTAATGCAGATGTGGTTCTTTTGAAATAATATGAGTGAAACTCATGTGTCTATGAGTCTATTTGTATTGTTATCAAAGGAAATGGTTATATATCCTTGACCAATGGGTTCAATAATTATCAACTGAGGTGTGTCCATAGGTAATTTGTGATTATCTCTCATTACGTACAAGGGGACAATGGTTGCTTGTTCTAGTAAGACAAATCCCATGAGCTGGTATGTACCGCTTGTAGTATGGATGTATCCTTCCTAGTCGATCATCTTATGATGATGATTTTGACTTTTTAAAATATGTGGTATTGATTATTGGCGTTGTTCAAAATTTTGGATGATTTGAATCAGAATATGTTTGAAAAGAATTGTATTTAATGTGTTATATACATCACGTTGAATGGTAGTTGGAATGAGGAATGGTTGATTAGGTTTTTTGAAGAACCATAGGAGGATTGAATTTTGAGGAAATAATTATGATATATGAGACCTATAATCTCAAATATATATGAAGATAAAAAATTACATAATAATTTTCATTTATAAAAAATGAGATGAACCAATATATATTCACTACATTAATATTTATTTATCATTTTATCCCATTAAAATCATTCAATTATAAGAATGATAGGATTATGGGAATTAAGTATTGGAAAAAAATTAACTTATTTATGATACATGTGAAAATTTCTTTATATATGAACCACTCTATATCATCTTTTAAAAATATCTTATCTTACAATAATATTTGACACATTTGGGTAGAATCATAGAAAATGGGTGAGATCAAACTATTTGAATGGGAACATATATCCTCATTCCATCATGGGAAAAAAATATCAAATATGGAAGCATGACTAGGGGAGAGTTAAATTTCTAAAATAAATTGAAACACTAATATATATCCCTATGTATTGATAATTGGATGTGGATTCAAATATGAAAAATAATCTACCAAGTAATAATTGAGATTAATAATTTAAAATTAATTATGATCCAAGTATAATAATAATAATAATATAGCATTAAATATTTTATACTCATAAACATAGGAAACCATGAAATATTTTAACCCAAATAATGGAAATAGGTCGACACTCAATCATATAAAACAAGCTAATTAGCATATGTTTGATGATCAATATCATCAATCTATATAATCCACATCAACTTCATTCTCAATCATGTAATCCTAAATAACCCACATTGAGTTCATTCTCAATACATTAATCCTAGATAACCCATCTTTGGATTATGATTATTCTTTTGAACCAAGATAACTAGTATCAAGTTTGCACTAAATATTCTAAGTCTTGATATACCTTATACTGTTCATTCCCAATATTTTTAACCATGGTATCCCTTATGTGATTCACACTAGATTTTACGAACGTACCTTTCCAGAATCATGTTCACTTTTAATAATATTATACCATGAAATATTAAAATTTATCTAATTCATTGGATGGTAATATAGGACAAAAAAATCATAAAATAATGATAAATAATTGTTCCATTATAAAATGAAAATATTTATACATCAACAACTCTTAAATAACCAATGAAAAATATATCAGATTCCTTAAAATAATTTCCCTCAACATTACAAATATTATATTTTTATGGTGACTTAAAAATATCCTCATCATAACATGATGATAATTAATTATTATTTCATATATATATAATATAAATTTAATATCTCATGATAAATCACATGGAAAATAAGTGGGAATACATATTTTATATGTCCTTGATAAAATTTAAAAAAAATTAATTTTAAATAAAAAAGGATCATTATTAAAATATTAATAAATAGTCTTAAAACTATGATATTGATTTTTGAAAATATTATTTATAATATAATAATAAATTATAATAACTAGTTTAGTATATTGAAAAAATATATTATACTTTCTTATATAATAAGCACTTAAATGAACATTTAAATTCAATTATCATTTTTAGAAATACAAAATTTACTATATATAAATATAGGAATATATACTTTGATATTCAAATCATAAGAATTTTAAATAATTTTGAAACCCATTCTAAAATATTTATTTTATTTTTTCAACAAATATTTCTCATATGGTGAGAGAACTATAAATTGGTTTGTATAATTTTTTTATATAGTCATAAAAGATGAGTAAATGTGTTATATTCAATACTCATTCTCCCAAGACAAAAAATTATCATAGATTAAAATAAAATATTATGGTAGAATAAACCAATATTGTATGAAATATGTTAAAGAAGAATCATTATAACTCAACAAAGGGAGATATGTTAACGAAAACAACTAAAACAATGTAATAATCTGAATTAAAATGAAATTAAATAATGAACATAAAATTGATCATCAAACCAAAAAACATAAATTAATTTTCAAAAAAACCTTTATTCCATACTAATCACACAACACTAAAGATATCATAGAGTATAAAAAGAATTCTTCCACACATAATTCAATTTGAAATAAATCACCCCTTACCATTTTCCCCCGCTTATCATAATGTTATCTGACCTATTATATAATAATCATAATTATATTAATATCTTATTTGAGAACATTATTTATATATATTTCAATTGAAAAACATCATATTTTTTCAATTATTAAGAATATATTAGTTATTTATGGTTTATTTTCATCAAAAAATGCTAGAAACAATGACTGATTATTTCTTAATATATTTGTAATGAAATTGTTGATTAAATTTTTTTAAAAAAATGTTCTTGAGCTCCTTGAAAATCCAAGATATAAAAATTATGGTAATTTAATTATTCCTCTTGTCACATTTTAAAATAGTTAATGAAAAATTAATGTTTTGTGTAAATAGATGTTGTAAGGACATATCTTTAGCTTGTATAATAATATAATGAAATATACAAATAAATATATTATATATAATTAATTTTAAATAATAATTAATATATATGAAATATAATTTTATTACCTTATATTTCTTTTATATAGATTTTATTATAATTTGTTATGCAGTCATTATAACATTGTTCACATTTGTGGTAAAATTGCAAAACAGTAATGCATGTTAAGTATATTTTCATAGTTAAAATATGTTACTATATAATTATGCTAAATATTTTAATAAATCATAAAATTATTTTAAATATCATTTATATTAATTACATTACATCTTATTAACATAGTATTAGAGATCTTATGATTAATGTAATTCTTCATTGGATGAGCTAGTTTTTTATGGTATGCCAGAGTATTTATTCCCTTATAAATGACTAGAAAAGAATAGTGATATAAGTAAGTTATGTTTTCAATATTATATTTGTCATATATTAATAAATTTTATTCATAAAATTTATTCCTAAAATCCATCAGTTCATGGAAGCGTTACTTTGAATACACATAAAATAGTCATTATTTTATTTTATATGTTGATGAGAATTAATATATAACTCTTGTTATAAAATTCTATAAAACATTATTATACAAATAATATTGATTCCATTATATTTCTATAGTATGAATAAATTTTTAAGTCAATAATAAAGTGGAAGCATTAGATATTATGTGATACCAAATTCATGACATTCTATTATCTCTTTAATGTCTCTTTCTAAAACTAAGATCATAGTGTATATAATTTAGGCCAAATGATTTTGAAGATGAAATGGGATCTAATGTGATGAAAAATGGACAGTTTTAGGTCAATTTTCATTGGAATGTGTGTGGCATGTGGTTTGGAAATTTTTTCTATTGTATATATAAAATATGCAACAATTCAAGGGCTAGTAGCTCCAAAATTGAGAAATAATGTCTTTAGGGGTGATATTATGTAATGAAAGACTTGATCGCCATTTTTTCACTTTTTTAAATACTATCAATCCTGTAACACAAGATATATATAATTTTTACTATTTGTTCCACCACCAAAAATAGATTTTACCCAAGTGATTTATATTTTTTAAAAAATTATATATTTTTAACAAATTATGGTTTCATTAACCATTATTTAAACCCCATATAACATTAATCAATTTGAAAATAAATTTAAATTGATATTTATTCTAGAATATATAATATATATTTAATGTTTTTCAAAAAAAATGTTTTTTTAAATTAAGTGTTATTTATATTATTTTGTATCGATTAAAATTCAATATTATCTAATATATATTTTTATAGCATTAGAAAAGATTTACATTAATACTTTTGATGATATTAATTTATTTTCTTATAAACAAATTCTATAAAATCAATGAATAAATTATTTTAAAATAACAATTTTTCCATTATCACCGCGATTATCAATATTCATAGTAGCAAAAATTTCATGACAAAATTTATTATTGAACATATTACTTATTATGATAATTTTGATATAAAATATTAAAATTGATACCATAATTTCATTTCTAAAATTTATTTAAAATAAATTCCAATATATGCAAAAAATAGTTTTTATATAAATGTATTACTTATAATTCTAATATGTTAAATCTTGGTTTTATAAATATAAATTATATAAAATAAAATATTTAAATTAATAAATATATATTTTTTTAAATGTTTTTTGAATAATTTTTTTACATTATTGAGTTGTGATAGATTCATGAATGCGATTTTATTAAAATATAATTAAATTTTAACTCTTTATTTCAAAATAATTATTTGTGAAAATATTATAAACATTTATCCTTTATAAAAAATTTTATTCATGGAATGAAATTCTTATGTAATTTTGTTAAATTTAATTTCTGAAATTTATTAATATATATTTTAAAATAAAAAATTTTATATTAATAAAAAAAATTGAATGAAAATATAATTTTACACAAAATAATGTGTTTTAATACATAATTTTGGATCATTTTCTATGTTATCACAATATATATTTTATTTATTAAAGTTTTTTTACTATTTAATATTTTCAATAATATATATATTTATGTTATTTTATATTTTTTTTCCATGTGGATAAATCTATCGAAAAAATTATTAATTTAGCTAAAATTTATATCCCAAAATCTTAATGTGTTACATTCCTCCCACTGCAAATAATTTTCCTCCATTAAATTTTAATTACTACTCACTGATGAAAAATATTAAATTTTTATAAATTGATTTAATTACTCTGTGTACAATTTCCAATGAAACATAAATCTTACAATCTTAGTGTGTAAATCATTTTTATAGAATATCAAAAAAAATTATGGAGTTAATATTCAAACAATTGAGATAGTTATCCATCATTATCTTATATATTCAATAATATAATAGAATTAATATTTTAAAATATATTATTTTTATCATTAAATGAATTATTGATAATGTTCTTATTTTATGTTTTACTTCCATATCATGGTTAATAATATATTGCCTATGTGAAGATATAAATTGCATTTAAACAATGAATTCTAAACGCATTGGTGTGGTAATATACCATAATCCATGATAGAGATAAATAAATATTATATATAATAATGATAACATGCTGATCATTTTATTTATAATTAATTGGATAATAGTTAATGAAAATATTCAAGACATAATACTTTTTGTTAATCTATTGTAGAGTACTCGTAATATTACTTAATTATCACTATCTAGTTTAATAATGGAATTTTCATTGGTTTTACCTTATTCTTATGGTCTATGAGGTTTCTACAGAATATTTTCATCGAAATCCATTTAATTTTAGTATTGGATTCCTTAGTTCACACATACATAACATATAAAACATCAAATATGAACGTTATCTTTTGGAATGATTTTTTCTCCACCCTATTAACTGATCACTCCCTTCTCCCTCCTTTTATTATTCCTCGCTGCCATTATTTATCATAATTAAAATAAACTCCCACTTCCTCTTATACATCAACCTAGATTTAACATGCACACTATTGAAATGAGTGAATTTGAAAATTCTTGACATTATGATCTATATCTCTTTAATTGTAATGAACCCAAACCACTATAGCATATACGTAGTGGTTACATTGGAAAAGATATGAGTTATAACATCTTATTTAATTAAATTGTTTATAATTAATGGTAATCAAGATACATTAATGTATCCCATATTATATGGTACATAAAAAATTATATAATTTTTTTTATTCTTAGATCACCATTATTTTCTCTAATATATCCTTGGATAATAGTCGTAGTTCACTAAATGAATTCCTTTGGAAAATAAAAAATAATAAAAGGATGATCTTACATTCTTCTTAATTGAATAGGAACTATTAAATATATAAAAAAAGGAGTTATAATCATCATGTAAAGGTAAATAATTAAATAAAATTCAATATAGTTATTAACATGATCATAATATGTCACGAATAAATGATGATCAATTAATTCCAATTAAATAATCACATTATCATAAAACTGAATCATGGACATTCAATCTAAACAACTAATCACATTAAATACAAGTAAATAATATCACAATGATGTAATTAATTATTAAAAACATCTGACAAATACCATAAATTATTCATTGATGATTCTAATACAGTTTAATTTATGCTAAAATCTAATATTTTCGAATTCATGCTAATAGATTATATCATGGACTTCAAGTCACCGTCTGATATCATCAAATTTGATACAACATCTAATATCATCAAAATCATACCAACAAATAATACCATCATTTAATACTTCTAATTCATTCCTCTTCATGATAAATTACCAAAATAAATAATCAAAATTTAATAAAATCAGTAAATGACTATATTTGAAGAATTATTCATTCGATTTTTCAAAATATCCCATATTTAAATTTAATAAAATCCGTAAAAACAAATAAAATTTAATGTATCATTATAATTAATAAAACACATAAAATTCATCCATGGATGGTAACATAGTTCAAAATACCTTAAATATATTTCTAAAATATTTTACACGAAAATACCCTATACACCATGAAAATAATTTTATAAAATAATCAAAATGTGCACATAATAAAGAAATAATTTTCCCTAAAAGATACATTCTAATAATATAAAAGATTCATTAAAATATTATATATACATTATGATGGGAAATTCTAATGAAGTTATGTATGTTAAAAAATTATTCTCAAACGCTTCTAAGAAAAAATGTACCATTTATAGTAAATGATATGAATATTCCATCAAAACATTTTTTAAGAGGAAAATAGGTATAAAATGAATTCTAAAAATAAGTGGAAAATAAAAAAATTAGTTCTAAACATAGTTTTAGAAAAAATTTAAATGGATGAAAAATATCTTAAACAATGACATTAATATAATCAATCATGAAGAATGATTAGATTATGAAATAAATCCTTACCAATTTTGTATCATTTGTATCATAATCCCCATGAAATAAATAATTTCCAATGAAAAATTAAATACCAAAATACAATTATTTTGATGATATATTATATCAATGAGATGATTATACACCACACAATATAAAAATTGGTGAAGATAGAATAGGTCTCATTGATGTAAAGGTGAGATAAGAAATGCTTACCACATCTTAATCAATTGTATCATATTATATATGACTGAAAACATTTTAAACAACATTAATTAATTATATTATAAATAAATTAATGATATAATTTTTAAATGGATCTTTATAGTACATCATAAAATAAAATATTTCATAACCTCAAAATTTCCCTCAATAAATGAAAATTGAGACGATGTCTATTAACATAGGTTTGATATCTATGAAATCGGATAATAAATCATGTATAATAGTATCAAATATGTTATTAATATATAATAAAAAATTATCAATATTTAATATTTCGACTGTTGTCCTTTTTTAACTTCTTTTTACTCATTCCTTATTAATATTTTTGTATTCATAGTATTTAGGTGTTAATTTCCCTTTACCTCATTCATGTTTTTCATGAATCTACTGATTCACATAAATATGATATATATTCATCAACTCGACATAAATATTAATTTTATTTGTATAATATTTTCTTATTAGGTACATTTTTAGAATAATCCATGAAATGAATACATAGAAAAGGAATCACATCACTTTATGGAGGCGGAAAGACATACATATGCATGAGCGACAATATCGTGTATAAGTGGTTGAAAGGGATGAAAGAATTATTAATTTTATATAAAAAATATTAGATAATAAGTATAATAAGTATATATATATTATTTACAGATTTATAACAAAAAATATAATGTGAAGTTGAAGAATTAATTACACCACCATATGGGGTCGGTAAGTCGTAAGTACGCATGTGTTGTGCATTCATTTTTCATTAGATAGACAAAAGGTCGAAAATTATTATATCATAAAAGTAGTAATATATAATTAAATATATGATATAATTCTTTCTAATTTAGTATGTAAATAATAGTTGAATATTAATTATAAGAAAAAATAACCATGAAAGTGAGGTAAATAAGATTACCATTTCATCGACAGACTTCCCATAGATATCATCATAAGGGATAAATGGTCGTTGTTTTCAAACTAACATATCCAGTAGAAAATATATTATAATTTTATGAAGATAAATGGGTATTCAATTTTCTAATATATAAAGAACATTTTTTTGTAATTAAATGGTGTAAATTGTGCCTTTTTATAATTGAGGTGAGGGCCACTTTGGTAATTTCAAAAAATATTAAAATGTAATTACATTATTCTAGATCCAAATTCATAAAAATTCACTATAAAGGTTTATGTGATGTTATTTTATATAATATCTTATCACATTTGATATAATTTATTATTTATACGATTTTAATATGATTTAATAAAATCTTATATTCATGAACTGTCATTATTGTCAATTATGACACAATTATTAAATGGAATATAATAATATAAATAAAAAATATAAGTTACAAAAAATAATTTTATTTATTTCGAAGATATAATATTATTATATGAAAATAATGGTCCACCATAATTTATCAAATTATAGTACTTTTTATTTCATTAGTGACATATATTTCATTTTTCAATAAATTTAATAATTACTACATAATCATTGTGTATGGAATTATTGTTATAGTTCCACAATAAAATTAATTAAATGTGTAACATTATGTAGATAAATAATTTAATTTTAAAATAAATATTTACAATTGAAAATATCCTATGGAGATCCCCATATTAAAAATCATATATTTATCAAATAATATTAATTTAACTTTATTGACTTTTCATTAACAAAATATTATAAGGGTAATAATATCAAAAATATAAAAATAAACGGTAATATAAACTAAAATGTAATTCTTATTGGTTAATATTACTCATTCCATAAAATTTGGGTACATGTAATGGTTATATTATAATAATTTTGATATTATTTTTACCAATTATTAATTGATTTACCATTTACCATTTCAATACAAAACACTACAATTGATATTTATTATATAAAAAATTTAGTAAAAAATAACTACATATTTACCAACTTATTCATAATATTTTATCCATTTTATAAAATTCATGTCCTATTAGTGGAATAATTTAATTTAATATTATGCTGACAAAACGCAACTAAAAAATCATTTTATGAAAATGCCTTTTTAATAGTACACTTTTTTATAACAAATTCAATCTGAAAATTGATTAAAATTTAATAAATTGTATTAAAAAAATATAATATACCTAATAATACTTTTTAAGCATTTAAATATTTATGTTACTTTATTCAATTTAATTAAATAAAAATACAGTTTTCAATAAAAATTAGTATTTATTAAAATCAATGAAAAATATATCGTTTTTTAAAATTGGAAAATATCACCATAAATAATATTTTATTTTTAATTTTTAATAAATTAGTTAATTTAATAAAATAAATTTTTACTAATTTTCAAAAAATGGATTTTATTTATTTTCCCTTATAATGAAATAAAAACATTGTTGTGATGAAAAAATATATTTGAAAAATAAAATGACATTAATAAATTTTATTGTAAAATCGATATGAATTAATTTGAAAATTTCCATTCATTACGAACATAATAAATATTTAATAATATATTTATTCATATTCGTCTTATCCAATTTGATTTCTATCTGATAATGGTCATATTCAATTCAAAATATTTTGGTGATAATTTTTGTTAGATGTAGTGTTTCGTATATGCTACCAAACAAACTGTGATTTTAAAATCTAGGTGTTTTACATTCTTATATAATTAAATAATTTACTTCCTCACAATTTCATCATGTGATCGACAATCATGTGTCTCATATTTGATAATTCGAATATGGAAAACATACTTCATAAAAATGGATAAAAAAATCATCTTGTTAATATATAAATAGATGTATGGATGTCATTTAGAGTGACATGTACATAGTTTTAATTTTGGAGAACATAAATGGAAAATGAAAATGATTATATTAATGAAAAAAATAACACCAAATAACTGGTGGAGATTGATAGGGATCATTTTTATTTTAAATTTAACTATATAGAAATCATGGATCATTGCTGTGTTAAAATGTTATTGATTCGTTGGTATGGTATTTAAACAAATAAAAATTTTGTTTTCAAATACTTTTTTAAGAGCTGAGATATTAATTTACATTCTTAATAAATAAAAAATGAAATATACATACCTGGAAATTATAGGATCTTCATTTATTCAATTTTCATAGAAAATAAATCTTTTTCTATAAATGAGGAGTATGAATTTTTTATCTCTGATGAAATAGAAAAAACTAATATGATTCAGAAAAACCATAAATGTATAATTATCATTTTCTCTAATTATTAGTCATTAATGAAAATAAAAATAGTTATAACATGATATAATAGTTATCAAAAAACTAAATGTCCATATGAAAATAACTACTTTAATTACCTAAAATTTAACAATAAAAACTAAAATTTAACTTAGAACATTCAATAAATTATTATTTGTATATTTATTAAAAAAAATTACATCATAAGATTCAAACCCAAAATTTATTTTCATTTGATCATGTTGGATTATAAGAAACAATTAATATTTATCTCTTAAAATGATCATACAAGAAATGTACAATATTCAAGATAAACTATCCATTTACATAAATAACTTGAATCACCATAATTACTCAAAAAAAATAATATATTCCTTCACAAGATAATTAAACAATTATTCCTCAAATAATATTCCACGACATTCTATTTACATTATTCATGTAGGGTTCCCCATCTATTATGAATCTTATTAAATAATATAAATTGCATGACAACAAATAACATTACAAACAAGTTTTTATTTATAATATAAAACATGTTTTAATCTAGTTATCATATATTCTATATATAATATAATTTAAATAAATATAAACATTGTTATACTAACATGGAAATCATGTAAGCCAATTGTATAAGACAGAACTTAGTAAGTCTTTAGTTGTGGGTATAGTCCTTTCACCTTATATGATGTGATGAGTTATCACCTAACCTTCTATTTTTAATTTTTCTAATATTATATTTGTATAATTCAGAACATATACCATAATTTTTTTTGGAAATACTTAAAAATAACATAAAAATATAATAATTTTTTAATATATTTTAACATCAAATGTGACCAAATAATTTTAATATTGCATTCCAAAAATGTAATAAAACTACATTACCTAAAATTCTATCATTATTTAAAACATAAATATTTTCTTTACCATTAAAAATATGCCCAAAAAATGTAAAAATAATAATATATTACATAAAATTTTCACTGAAACATATATTAATTGAATGTGTTATATTTCATAAAAACATATTTCATAATATGATTAATGATTATTAACATTAAATCAAAAAATTATCATAATAGTGTTTAAAAATTTAATATTATGATAAAAAATAATCTCATAAAATAATGTGGGAATATATAACTCTTAGAATAATAGGAAAAATACGATTTTAATATCAAAAAAATAAATATTTGTTTCATGATTTTTCGAACCCTACTATCATTATTGAAATAATTATTCATCACCGTGTCCATCAAATTAAATTATAAACAAAATAATCATGGTTCCAACCATTGAATAAAATAAAAAAAGAAAAGTGTAAGCATGAATCAATAATAATTATAGCAATGTATCAAATAATCATGAAATTTTATTCTGTGGATGACTAAATCCTGAAACATTGTACACAATATATAATTCCTTTTCTATATATTTAATTATATGTGGTCATTACAAAATCTCTAAAAAGTCATCCAATTAAATGAAAAATACACAAATTCTATCATAAGGTTATATTTTATAATCTATTTATTTTCCATATAATGTCACCACGGTTTCTACAATAAATCCATTGATATAAAATTTAAAGACACCAATCACAGTAGCCATGAAACGATAGTTACATTATTAAATTAGAATAATATACAAGGAACCAAAACCCAATTGACTGAATAGTTTAGTATTCTGGGTAATATACATATATACATTATTTTCATAATACCTTTGAAACAAAATCTACAATATGATTTCTTTTTTCAAGACTTACATTATTAGATTTATAATATTATTTCATTTTAATCATAGTAAACATCATAGATAAAAAAGTGTAAATAAAAATATAATAAAAGGGTGAGCTTAGAACCTTTATAATCGTAATATTATAGTGCATGATATAAATTAATATGGATTAAAAAATATTTAATGGTTAAAAACTGAGACACATTCTATGTAATTAAATAATTTATAATAATATGGCATTAATAAATGATGACAAATTAATTTCACATATATAATCACATGAGCATGAAATGTGACCATGGTAATTATATATATTCAAATATTAAAATGTAATATAAATAAATGAAATAATATTTGTTGGAATGTATAATCTCAGTCATTAGGAACATAAGATCAAGTCTTTGTTCTAATAAACTAAAACCATCCACATTATGTTGACATATAATATCGTCGATGTAATGATAACATCTAATATCATCTACATATTTCCAAAATATATTAATTTTCAATACATGCAACAATATAATATGTTATATTCATGGTAAAATATAATTTGGTAATATTCTAATCCCAATGCGTTCCTCCTCCTTATAAATAACACCTCAAAATCAATATGCTTTAACAAAGTAAAAAAATATCCATATTGGAAGAGCTATTCATAAGAAACATGAATTCCTTCCCGATAAAGTGTTATACAAAACCAATAAATGAATTACAATGAATGGTGTCATTACAATAAATCATTAACATAATATTCAACAATGTATGTACACATAGATGAATATAATTTAGTTAGATTACTTGAATATTTTATGCTGAAAATAAACATTTTACATTGAAAATAATTATTTAAAATCTAAAAACTATTAATGTAGTAATGATATAATTTTATTTGAAAATAAACACTTAAAAATTGAACGGGAACATAAATTTATTATGTATTAATGTTTGTGGGAAATTCATTTATTGATAAATATGGTAAAAAATTCATTTCACAATTTTGTTAAAAAATAAATAACATACCTTGTTTGAAAAATGATAGGAAGTGTTCTTTTAAAAAAAATTTGTTAAAAAATTTTAAATTGAATATATATATCAATAGTTGATAAATAAACATAAAAAACCCAAAATAATCATTAGATTGGGAAATAAATGAAACAACATGTTTAAATTTTAATTTTTAAGCATCCTATTATAAATAATATCTAATTAAACACTAACATATAAGGGGAAAAAGAGACCCATGATATAATAAATCATAATAGTATTTTTTATTCCATAAAATATAAATAAGTTGGGAATATAGAATATCTCTTGCTAATTTAACTATTTGAAGGGAAACCCATAAAAATTTGTAATCAATTGGATCATTTACCCCATGAATGAAAAAAATCATGAAAAACAATAAATAAAATGAGAATTAACAAATTAATTATATAAAACAAAAAATAAGTGTTGTATACACCATATAAAATAATATTTATTGATAACATCAAAATATTCTAAAATGAAAGAATATTGAGATGAATTTTGTCCTCTCATGGTCGAATTCATTAAAACATCTTGAAAAAAAATTTATAATTGTTTAAGATAGGTTATTAACCTATACCATAACCATATTATTTTTATCCTATCTTTTATGAACTTTATATATCATATTTCCCCCAATCCATTAACAATATTTCATTATTTTAACAATTTCTCCTATTAATTGGCTTGTTTCTTCATGCATGATTTATAATTAGTGTCCAAATTTTATTTAATGTGATAATTATTCCTCATCACAATAATTATATTAATTATATAGAACAAATTTTTTAATTAGATAAATTTATAAATTCATTCAATAATTTATAATTTATAAAAGGAATCATATCCCTTCTTGGATATGGTAAGACATATGTATACACAAGAAACACTATCATTTCTTACTAGTTGAGAAGGTATGTAGATATATTAATTTAATTAAATTAGTATAATTCACTTTGTATCACACACACAGATATATATATATATTATTCCCATATTTATAATCATCCATTAAAAGTGGTTATGAGAATCATATTACAGCACTATGTGGAGACGGTAAACCATATATACACACGTGGAGTTATTTCTTTTATCATAAGACTGAAAAGGAGTAATTTGGATGTATCAAAACAAAAAAAAATATCTCATTGAATATATGATAATATAGTTATTAATTAGTGATGTAAAAACACATGAATAAGAAGTATAATAATAAATAAACAAGAAAGAGTTTGTAAAAAAGATTGACATTTCTTCCGTGGGCTACCTGTATATTACTACAAAAGGGATATGGAGTTGCTCTTGAGTATTGAACAAATTAAATAAAAAAAATAATAATGGTGATAATATTATAAATGTGTGGTTATTAGTAGATATATATATATATATATATATATCAAATTTGTAGAAATAAACAAAAGATGGTGTGTCATTTTATAATGCACGAGTGAGGATCCTTTGAAATTTTTCACTATACTATCATATAATAAGTATTTTTTTGAGATACATTTTTCCAAATGGAAAAAAATTTATATGGGATTTAAATATAATATATATATGATATTTTTTTACTAAGTAATTTTTAAAAATAATATTATAAAATATTATATTAATGAAATTCCATTATTATCAAATTTGAAGATATTCATTACATTGGATATAATAATATCCATAAATCAATATAACATTGATATAAAAATTTAAAAAATATATAATAGGTTATATTAATATATAAATTTCTTGTAACACCATAATTAATTAAAATTATATTATTTTAATAGTTTTATTATCAATTTTTTATTATTCAATTAATTGAATAATTACTATATCAAAATGCATAGGAATTTAATGTAATTTATTATTCACAAAAAATTAAATATATATATATATATCATGAGTTAGAAATATCTTATTCCTTTGTATTTTATATTTATTATTTAATATTTCATCTATATAATTTCATATTAAATGTATTATAGTTTTTAAAAATATTTTTGGAAAATCACTGACTTCTAAAAAAATAAAATATTATAAAGTTTATAATATCATCCAATTCACATAAAAGGACATAAAAACAAAAACATGAATGAATTTGGTTGAAAATTACTCATATAATAAATTATTTTCCCGATTTTTGGTGATTTTATAATACTTATAATGTTAATTTTACCATTAATTTTTCAGTTTACCCCTTACCATGGTATTAAAAAATATTATGGTTAATATTCAATATGACCAAAATTAATGATAAATGGTTAGTAAATTTTCATAAATTGATTAAAAATATTGAATCAATTTTTAAAAATAATAAATATTGAATTTCCATAATTTATTTTAAAATAAAAATGAAAAAATTAAATGATAAACAGTTTTCTAAAAATTGCCTCTTGAAGGGAAAATTTTTTTCATACCAAATTCATCCATGATATTGAATATAATAAATATTTTTGGAAAATAAATAATATAATATTATTAATTTCACATAAAAACATTTTAAAATTTATTTTCTTTTCGAAATGGTTAATAATGAAGTATATTTTTCAATAAAATTTCTTATTTTTCAGGAATTCAATGAATAATAAATCATTTTAGAAAAATTTTATAATTTATCCACCATATAAAATATATATGAATATTTAGAAAAATATTATATATCATAACAAACAAAATGTAAAAAAATCATATATTTAACTTCTTATAGAATACCATAAAATTTCATTTTGAAGAAAACATATTTTTTCAAAATAAAATTACATTCTTAAAATGTGTCTGTTAGTTTCCTAAGAATTTAAAAATTAATTTTTTAATAGACTATTGTAAATATTTCATTATATAGTTATTAATATTCATAACCTCATATTTTTGTGCTACATTATAATTTACTTATTTCTATAATAATATTTTGGTCTCAATTTGAGCATGGTATTGTGTATTGTATTCGATATTGAGCATAATGATATTTAAAATTCATATGATTTTACTTGATAATTTGATTAACATAATCTCCAACTTATTTGTTTTTAATATATATATATATATGTATATATATTTATATTAATACTCAATTAATTAATAATAACCCATGATAATTGGTTGAGAATAATCATAATATATTCAACACCATATAAAATACATCTTTGTTTCTCATTATGGAATTTTTTTATTTTCAATCACATGTCACGACCCATCCCCCAGGGCCCGTATCGTGACTACCTCAAACCCGCCTTCCATAGGCCAGAGGCTGGCGACTAGCACCAAAGGCGTAACTGCCAAAAAAACTAGGAAGGAATTGCCTTTATAATATGTAAACACACACAACCAGACTACAAGCGGAAGAAAACACTATGTAAAGCAGTATAACAAGTGTCTTGAAAGTACAAAGGGGATTGAAATACAATCCCAACAGAATGGTACAACTACAACTTGAAGACAAGTACAACTTAACATAAAAATAGATGAATGGTGAAGTAGCTCCTGGATCATCCTCTGGGTTCCTACCTGAAGGGTAGGTACTGATGTCCTCCTCAACACTCCACGTCTATCGGTCTACTATGTGTGCCATCATGCCGAGTGTCCACCTCTGGGTACCATCCAGTCCTCGTCCACTCTGCCTCGGTCAACGTTGTCTATCGTCTGCATCCAATACAACGTGGTGCGAGGATAGCCTGCGGAGGGGTGAGTATAACGATACTCAAAAGAGACCCAGAGACCCTCAAGGTCTCACTAAATCCAACAAGTATAAACCAAAAATAATTATCTCCACATATATCCTTTACATAGGTATATTCCCATACATATACATAAGTTATCATGTAACCAATCTCAATCATGAGGAAAACACAAAGGAAATTGGCTCAGCTAAAACCTGGATTTTATGCATGATGTCGAAATAACCACTGTTGGAGAACTCCTCCTCTATTGAGCATAGTAGTCATGTCACGACTCCGAGGTGCTACTCATTAACCTTAGACTGCTGAGGTACTCCTCCTGTCAATTACCGCGAGTCTACCGCCTCACAAAGTAGTGCTCCCCGCCATGGGTCTACCGCCTCACACAGTAGCGCTCCCCTTGATAGTCTACAGAGGTACTCCTTCTGTCCTGTACCACGGGTCTGCCGCCTCACAAAGTAGCACTCCTCCGCCATGGGTCTGCCACCTGACACAGTAGTGCTCCCCACTAGGCTAGTCAAATCACCCTGAAACGTATCGGACAAGCAGTCATCAGGTCTTTTCCACCTACTAGGTCTCCGTACTCTATATGCTCATATTTGGTAGGATCCACTCCCCAAGATACTGGTTGATAATCAAAGTGTCACAAAGTCTCACTTGGAAGTGTCTCAAAGGACTGCCTCGTCATAGGGGTTTCAATGAAACAGACGGCGCGTCAATCGAACACTCGGTCTGTATGTTATTGGCTTTTCCGTTCCAGGGGACCCGTTGGTTTTTAAGATGAAACCAACATAAACATACTCTAATATCATTCAAATCCCACATGGAGTATGCCAAATGAACCGCCAGAACAAAATAATACCATCAAAGCTGACGGCATGTCAATCAGACGTCTGGTCCTTATGTTATAAGTGTTTCCGCTCTGAGAGCCCAGTTGGTTTCGGTTTCGAACCAACCCAATCGTTTTTTCAAAATTGTCCAAAACACACATAGGGTATCACAAAAATACCGTTCCATCACATAGATCCCAGTTCCACAGACGGCACGTTGATCAGATGTGCGGTCTTAGAGTTAATCTCCTTTATGTGAAAATGGGCCCAGCCCGTTAAGCCCAGTGGGCTGGCAGGTCGGGCCAACCCAGTTTTGGCAGGTCCGACCTGGCAGGGGGTAATACTGGCCTGATGAAATTTGCAGGTCGGCCCGAAAGGGAGCGGCCCGACCTGAGGGGGAGCGGCCCAGCCCGGCGGGGCATAGCCCGTCACAGAGCATCCCGGCGCGACATGATCGCGACACGGCCGACCGACCGAGTGGTTCGAGGGGGGGGGGGGGGGTCCCCCAGCTGCCCAAACCTGTGGCGCCAAGTGGTGAAGCCCTCCCAAAACGGCTGGCCAAAGTATGCCGGCCTTCTTGGAGCAAGCGATCCGCTCGGGCGGGCTGTAGTATCTCTAGTACGGCGCCCTCCTGGCGTTGCAGTTCTGTTCAGCCCGGCTGACCGCCTGCTAGCCGGTTCGCCCACCTAGCAGCCCAAGGAATGTGGGCCGTAGTCTTTCACAGACTGGCACCCCTTGTGGCGCCTTGGTCCTCCTTTGGCTCGACCAGCTTTAGCTGGCCACTTCTTCATCGGCTGAGCGGCCCACGGTTGCGTCCCGCGGTTCTTCCGCACGCGGAGAGTGCACGGCCGCCACTTCCATTTGTCACCACATTCCTATCATGATCTCCATCATAATCAAAAAAGTCAAAAGAGGGCCATCAGGCAATGTGAGTTTGGCCCGCGCCCTCTACGTTAGGTTGTAGTAGTTGGCCAAAAAATAAACAAATATTTCCAACGAAGAACGGGGTACGAGATAAGCACTTCAAAAAACAAACAAACCCCTACCATGAGATATGGTTTGTGGTAGTCGAGCATCATGGAAGACGGCGTCGCGGGAAGACAGTGTCAACTCGTTGACGTTGGGGAAGAAGGGCCAACGATGGCGCGTCGTCGGTGTTCCTCGCAGGTGGATCCTTCTTCTTTAGTTTGGCCGAAGATCGAAGGAGATGATTGACATTCCTCGGTGGTTCTTCTTTGTAATGATGGTGTTCTTCCTTGAGAGAAGAACACCCTTCTCTATTTCTCCAAATCTATCTGACAAATCCTCTCAACACAACAAATGTCCCAAAATAAAATAATAGCTAAGCTATTATTTTTATATACACATGTAATTCAAAATTAAATCCACAAAGTTAATTAATTGAAGAGGTTGAATTCATTAATTAATGTGTATTGTAAAATATTAAAGAGAGAGATATGGAGGTGAAGTGATCTCTTAATTAAGGTGGTTGTCAAAGAATTAAATAAAGGTGAGTCAAATGGGCGTTAAAGGGTGGTAATGGGGAGATGGAAGGTTTGAGCACGTGTGGGACCCACCTCAAAAATATCCACAGATGGGATGTTATGTGGGTGTGGGACCCACCAATAACTTCTCCATGTAAGATTAAACTACCAGGATAAAAAAAAAATCTCAACAAATTTTATTTAACATTATTTATTAAAACCAAAAAATTAACTTTCAACCCGCATAAAATGGAACAACGGTAAAGGTCACCTTAAGCGAATACCAGCGCTGTGAGTTCATTGGCCTCTTCAGATTTCAATTCAGAGCACCGGTTAAAAAGATATAAAAACCCGCACGTACATTTACTGAACGCACCTGAAAAAGAACTTCAAAAATTGATTTCTGGCACACCGGGCCTCAGAATCAAGTGTCGTCAGTATCCACAGACTCATAAAATTCCAAACTATTTTAAACAAAATTCAAAGAAATTTACGGGTCATTACATTACTCCCACTTCAGTACATTATATCCCCGTAAAGCTATAAAACACACTAGGAAAAAAAAGAGGGGTTCTGAGCATGCATCTGAGCCTCTCGCTCCCATGTGATCTCCTAGAGGTTTTCGTGCTTCCAGCGTATGAGCACCAGAGAAATCGATCATCCATGTAGGAACCGCTCCTCTCGATCCTCGATCTCCACCGGGACCTCCGCAAACATCGCCCCGTCATCAATGTCCAACATTTTGTGATCGATGATGTGGGTCGGGTCACGCACGTAACTCCTCAACTAAGATACATGGAAGACGTCATGCAGCCGTTGTAACTGACTTGGATGGGACAGGTGTTAAGCCACCTCGCCTACTCTGCTAAGGAACTAGAATGGTCCGATGCAACTTGTAGATAACATTGCGCCCTGACCAAATCTCCGTAGACACTATTGAGGTGAGACCCGTAAGAAGACGTGGTCACCATCCTCGAACTCCAGTGGTCTCTGTCTGCTATCATTATAGGACTTATGTCTACTCTGTGTAGTCTTCATCCGATCCTAGATGATCTGCACTTTCTCCGTTGTAGCATGAACCATCTCTAGATCTAAAAGAGCTGCTAAGATTTCTACTTTTCTGAAAAGGGAAATCCGGACTCATCCGCTAGATGAACCACATCCTTTGCCTAATACAATCAATCCTGACATGAATGGTACAATTCATGTCATGGATGATATCGTAAGGCCTCGATACTACTACCAAGAGATCCAACCTTTACTCGCGCCTCCAAGGGTTGAGTCGCACTGCCGGCAAAAGTGTGTGGTCACTAGTTCCCCTCTAATAGGAATCTCGAATGTGAGGGTCAAGTCAACAGTTTTAACCTGAACCTCTTATTATTAACCACATAAAAAGGAAGGAAATAAAACGTCACTAGGAAAAGTGTCTTTTATTACTGTAGGTCTAAGTACAAAGACACAATGAAACCACAAACAACAACAACAAGGAATCTAGAATCACCATGAACAAAGGCCTCCATGCCTGGAACTAGTCCTTCTCCTGTCCACCTGCTTCTAGAGCTCCATAGTCATATGCTTAAGCTTCCTGAAGCTATGCTCTCCCATGTCCACCAGTTCATCATGGTCTGGGAGGACCTCCTGGTGGTCATGGTGGTAACACCTCGAAGTGTCATCCACCACAAGTAGCATGACCATCTCTTCTTCCTCGGTATCCTGCTCCTTGTAGTCTTCCTCAATTAATCCTCTTCCTCTGCCTGGGTGGTCCCTCATCTATCTTCTAGTTGTCTGTATGTCCAGTCATATAGTCATGTGCCATGTGACCAAGCCCACCGCTGGAGATACACAACCTGGAAGGTCTGGCTATATATCCACTCTAGGTGCCCCGTCAACCAATCCTGAGTCGTGTGGTCGACTGCCTGTGGGTCTAGTCTTCTTGGAACTCTGGGTCATCTATATACTACCAGCTGTAGAAGACTCCTCTCCATGTCAGCTATTTGCGGGTCCTGCTACTGGAGACTGTGCAGCAAGGAAACATTCTACTATGAGGGCTCTCTCCAACACCCCCTTCTGCATCAGGATACTATGGGAGACAACTGAATCTCTAATCTTGGTCCGGAGTCCCTGCTCAAAATTCTGAACCCTAAAGAATGGGTCGTGTACCATATCAGTGGAGTAGCGTGAGAGGTCGTTGAACCTCATTGAGTATTGTGCCACCGTCATGCTACCCTGCTGAAGATGCAGTAGTTCTTCTATACGCACCACTCAAAGGGTGGCTGGTACAAACTCTGCCTGGAATGGGCTCTCGAAGTATTCCCATAGAAGTGTCGCCTCGTCATGCATCTGGAGCATCAGGCTCTACCATCTACCTGCTGCAGCCCGGAGGAAGCTGGTAGAAAGGATATCCACATTGTCTGATGGCATCCCTACTAGCCTGAAGACTCTCACCACAACCTCCTACCAATCCTCAGCCGCTTGTGGGTCCTTATATCCCCGAAACCAGGGTATCTTCTAGCGCTGGAACTCGTGCAGCGTGCTCATGCGGCATACATTACCTGCTACAGGGGCTGGTGGCATTGGTGGCCCAATGGGTGGAAGTGTCGCTAGTTCCTCTGCTAGTGCCTTAATTGGATGAAGGCCCTGTACTGAGTCCTCATCGCTCGACGGCATGTCAGAACATACAACTCTCGGGGATCTAGATGGCCATCTGTGGTTAGGAATTCTGAAAGAAATAGATGTGACACGATCAAAGACTATACCTTGTGAGGTGACCTAGTTTGATCTAACATAAATAAAACATTTTAAAACACTCACACAACCAGTGTTTTCATGCACTGAGTCAGAAATCAGAAGTCAGGGTCCTGGTGTGTGGATATGTCAGCCGCCCACACCAACACTAGACTCCCTTAACTAAAATCCACACTTAGTACCCTTAAAACTATTGCTTCACAGAAAAAATATCAGAGTCCTTGTTTTGTGGTAGAACCAACATCCTCTGATACCAATTTATCATGACCCATCCCTCATGGCCTGTATCGTGACTACCCCAAGCCTGCCTTCCATAGGCCAGGGGCTGGTGACTTGCACCAAAGGTGTAACTCCCTAAAAACTGGGAAGGCATTTCCTTTGTAAAATGTAAACACACACAACCAGAGTACAAGAGGAAGAAAACAATAAGTAAATAAGTTTAAAAAGTTTGTTTAATGTACAATGGGGTCGGAAATACATGTCCAATAGAAAGGTACAACTACATCTGAAGGAAAAGTAAAACTGAAAAGGCAAACAACTAAATCGTGAAGCAGCTCATGGATCGTCCTCTGAGTTCCTACCGGAAGGGTAGGTACATATGTCCTCCTCAGCACTCCGCATCTATCGGTCTGCTACATCTGCCGTCATGCCGAGTGTCCACCTTCGGGTACCGTCCAGTCCTCGTACACTCTTCCTCCGTCTACGATGTCCATCCTCTGCATCCAACACAAGGAGTTGAGGTCATAGCCTGTGCATGGGTGACTATAACGATACTCATAAAGGAACATGAGACCCTTGAGGTCTCACTAAATCCAACAAGGATAAACCAAAAAGAAATATCTCAATATATAAAATTTACATAGGTATATGCCCATATATATACATAAGCTATCATGTAACCCATCTCAATCATGAGGAAAACACAAAGGTCTTTGATGCAGCTCAAAACAGGATTTTATGCATGATGACGAAATCAAGACTCCTGGAGAACTCCGCCTCTATCGAACATAGTAGTCATGTCATGAATATAAGGTGCTAATCACTAACCATATACTACTAAGGTACTCCTCATGTCGAGTTCCGCGAGTCTACCGCCTCACACAGTAGCGCACCCCACCATGAGTCTGTCGCCTCACATAGTAGCGCTCACCCAGAAATCCTACAGAGGTACTCCTTATGTCATGTACCACGGGTCTGCCGCCTCAAAATGTAGTGCTCCTCTACCAATGATCTGCCACCTCACACAGTATATCTCCCCACTGTTCTAGTAAAGTCACTCCGAAACGTATCAGACATGCAGTTATAAGGTCACAGCCAGCTACATGGTCTCTGTACTCTATAGGCTCGTCTCCAGGAGGATCTGCTCCACGAGCTACTGACTGATACTCCAAGTTTCATGAAGTCTATTATGGAAGTATGTCAAAGGACCGCCTCTTCAAAGGGGTCTCAACGCAACATACGACACATTAATCGTACGACCGGTCTGTGAGTTATTGCCTTTTCCGTTCAGGGGCCTGGTTGGTTTTTAAACTAAAACCAACCTGACCATACTCTAATCTCATCTGAATCCATCTTGGAGCATGCCAGAAGAACCATCTCAATAAAAGAATACCAACGATGTTTATGACACATCAATCAGATGTTAGGTCCTTAATTTATAAGTGTTTCCACTATGAGGGACCGGTTGGTTTTGGTTTCGAACCTACCCAGTCGTTTTCCCAAAGTCGTCCAAAACTCACTTAGGGTATTGTCAAAGGACCGTTCATTCATGAAGATCCCAGTGCCGTAGATGGAACATCCATCCAATGTGTGGTATTGGAGTTATTCACCATTAATTGAAAAAATGCCCGACCCGTTAATCTGATTGGGCTGGCGAGTCTCGTCAACCCAGTTTTGATGGGTCCGACCCGAAATGGTGTTAGAACGGCCCGATGAAACGTGAAACTTGGCCCGGTCAGGTGCGGCCCGTCTCGGCACGGCCCGACCACGGCTCGAATTGAGGGGGCCAAGTTGTCCGGGGGTCCCCCAGCTACCCGAACTGGTGGCGCCATGCAGCTCCTCCCTCCCTAACCAGCAGGCCGAAGCTGACCGGCCTTCTTGGTGCTAGCTACCGCTCGGGCGGGCCGATGTCTCTAGTGCGGTGTCCTCCTTATGCCTCAGTTATGCTCACCCCGTTTGGCCTCCTGCCGTCCGGTTCACTCACTGAGCGGCCCGTGGAATACGGGTAGCGGTATTCCACAGTGCGGCGCCCCTTGTGGCACCGCTGTCATCCTTCGGCCCGACTGGCTTTAGCCGGCCTGTTCTTCATCGACCGAGCAGCCCGTGGTTGTGGGCCACAGTTTTTCCACATGGGGCCGGCACATGAACACCTCTTCCATTTGTTTCCTCCTTCCAATAATTATCTCCATAACAATAAAAAGAGACTACGGAGAGTCATCTGGCCATGTGCGTTCGGCCCGCACCCTCCATGTTGGGTGGTAGTAGTTGGCTGGAAAATAAACAATGGTTTCCATCAAAGAATAGGTTACGAGATAAGTACTTCAAAAAAATAACAAACCCATATCTTTAGATATGGTTCGCAGTAGTCGAGCATTGTGGATGATGGCGTCATGGGGAGACGGCGTCAACTCGTTGATGTCCGGGAAGAAGGGTCGAGGATGGCGAGTTGTTAGCGTTCCTCAAGGGTGGATCCTTCTTCTTTGGTTTGTCCAAAGATCGAAGGTGATGATTGATGTTCCTCAGCGATTCTTCATTGGAAGAGTGGTGTTCTTCGTTGAGAGAAGAACACCCTTCTTTATTTCTCTAAAGCACTCTCACAAATCCTATCAACACAACGAATGCCCCAATATATAAAAAAAGTCTAAGCTGTTATTTTTATTCACAAATGTAATTAAAAATTCCAAAAACATAATTTCGTAATTGAAGAGGTTGATTTCATTAGTTAAATTGTGTTGGAAAATATTAAAGAGAGGGAGAGAGGGAGGTGTATAGATCTCTTAATTAAGGGGGTTGTCAAAGAATTAAATAAGGTGAGTCTAATGGGGGTTAAAGGGAGTATATGGGAAGATGAAAGGGTGGGGTTCGTGTGGGCCCTACCTCACAAATATCCACAAAATGGAAGTTACGTGGTTTTAGGCCGCACCAATAACTTCCCCGTGTAGGATTAAACAACCAAAATAAATAAAATTGTTCTCAACAAATTTTATTTAATTTTTTTTATTAAACAACAAAAATTAACATTCAACCCGCATAAAATGAAACTTCAGTAAAGGTCCCAATAAGCGAATACCAGCGCTGCGAGTTCATCGGTGTCTTTGGAATTCATTTCTGAGCACAAGTTCAAAATATATAAAATATTCACGTACGTTTACTAAATGTACCCGAACAAAAACTTCGAAAATTGATTCCAGGAACACCGGGCCTCAGAATCAAGTGTCGTTTGAAGCCACATAATAAAGAAATTCCAAAGTATGTAAAACGAATTTGTGTGAAATTTCTAGGTCTTTACATCACATAAACAAGTATAATAATTCCTCCATAAATAAACTATTATTAAAACAAAAATACATAATCATTACCGATAAATATTAACAACATAAAGAGATTATTATAAAAACATCCTAGAAGTGTATTACTCTTTGAAACCATTAAATTTTTTTATGTTAATCATAAATCACTTATTGATCAATATTAAATTTATTTTTATTTGATAATAACATAATCCTTAAAAAATACCTTAATGTAATTACAAAATAAATCTTTCATAATTACTTATGAATGTTATTTTTTTAACCAATGAATATCACCCGAGTGTGTTTTTCAATGTGTGATGTCTTAGGCCCACTCATTGGACACCATAGTAACCATTGATTTGATTATAAAGTATACTTTTTTTGGTTATTACTCATTTGTTCATCAATTACAAAATATTATCCACCTATTAGTATTCTAATTAGGGAGTTATTTTTTTAAAACAACACAATTCCCACATATAGAAACAATTGGATCTTATCTTATACTTAATTTTATACATTAGAATTATTTATAGTTTATTTACAAAAATAAAATTATCAAAGTCTATAAAAATTACATATATAATCCTAAAAATAACTAAAACCTGCATTGAATCAAAATGTAGTCCCTGGACCTTCTACCTTGATTCTCATTCTAAATATAGGTTCAATAAACTCTTTTATTTATTGTAAGAGAGATGAAACTGCCATCATTGACAACATAATCATAAAATAAACATTACATGTAATATATATTCATAAAATGTTAATATTTGATGATTCTGGGTCTATGAGGACTAAGAAACCAAGAAACATGTTTTAATATACTAGTTAAAATATCTCAATTTTCTAACCATGATATATCCTCTTCTAAAAATATCATATATTAAGTTTATTAAGGGTTATACCAAAAGAATATGAGAAAAAATGATAAATGTTAATTATTGAATTAAAATAAAATTAAATAAGAAGAGTACTCCATAATTCATTAAATAAAGATATGTAATCTAAAATTAGTAATCATATATTAAAAAAAATTAATAGAGTCCTGATAAATTAAATATAGGACATGGAGCATGATAATAGGTATAAAAAATATAAATATTCCCTAATTATAAATATTGGAATCGAAAACATTTTGAACCTAGAGAACAATAATTTTTCAATTCTAAATTGAGTGAATCTAGAGATCACAAAAATCCTATAACCGGGTAATGAAAATTCTTGTCAACCTTGTTGTCTCAAATTATGTTTATGATTAATATAATCAACTTAACTAACCAACATTGTGTTCATGGTCAAAATTATTATCATATGAGATACGATCTAATCATGAATTCATATGAGATATTTATTGGACATAAATCATCAAAATAATAACTAAACATAATTGTTCAATTAAAACATGGAAACATTCGTACATCATACATCACATAATTAACTAGTGTAAAAGAGATTGGTATGAAGAATATAATTTCCTAAAACATTCCATAATTTATATAAGGAAAATTTTTATGGTGTAATAAAATACACCCAATGTTAAAAATGTAGTATTAATGGTTCTTTTATAAGTGAAAAATAAAATTTTAGGGTGATTGGATAAATTTCATTAAAAATAATAGAGAAATCTTCTATTTGAAAGGAATGCATACTCAATAAAATATTTTCATTAAAATGAGATAATTAACATGAAAAAAAATTTAAAAAAAATATTTCAAAACAAAAAGTGGTATTACAACCAAATATAAGAAAAATGTTCCTTAAAGAAATTATTTGAGTTGATATAAACACAACTATCAATCCATTCATAAAAAATTAATTTTATCCCCCATTTAAAATAAAAATAAATTTATTTTCAAAATAATACATTTAGTCTATAAAAAAGAATTAATATAAACATTCATTTAAATCAATAATTGGTTATATTCTTACACAAAAACATTTTATCATTTAGAAATGAATCTTAGTAATGAATAATGATAATATAGTGAAATAAACCTCAAATTAGTTTACAAAGTTTTTATCATAGTAGTAAAATATGATGTCATGGGACACAAAAATATTTTTTTTAAATAAATTGGAATAAAATTTTCCATTAAATAAAATAAAAGGGTGGAAAAAACAAATCATTAATTAATTTGATCTAGAAAAACATTGTTAACTTAATGAAGGGAGTTGATTTAATTGAAATCCTTACAATTGTTGTATAATTTGAACTGAAATATATTTAATGAATGAACAAGAAATTTATATTCATACACAATGGATATCATGAATATGGAAAGGAATATTCATTATGTAGTATCCATGCCATATCAAAAATAACATTTTGTATTATATGAAATATGAATCAAAAAACTAAATATGACCTAAAGAAACCACTTCATTTTTTCTGTAATTATTGTACATGATCAAAAAACTTGTATAATAGACATAAATGTTAAATAAATTATTATAAAACCCCATTATGATTTATTTAAATTTATCAAAATTATTTCAATCAATTTATTATATATATATTTGTCAATTATTATTTATTTACTTCATCGTAACATATAAAATATATTTACTTGATTCGTAGAAGAATTCTAGTGTAATTTTATATTATTATATTTTAATAAAATTCATCATTGATTTATTATCCATGGTAATTGATTCATTAAAGTTCATTTATTAATGAAATCCAATTTTCTATCAATGAAATATGAATGCATGATTTTTGGAAATGAAAATTGTAATGAACTTGTTTTATTGTATTGAAACATCGAATGGTAATATATAAATAAACATATTAAAAAAATATAAAACGTTATTAATGTATAATAAAATATTTAAGAACATTATTATAATAATTTAATGAATATTTTATATCATTCATTAATTATTCAGTATATAATAACAATAGAATCATTCACATAGGTGGTAAAACCTACCCGAATGAGACAATTAGACAAATAATTTACAAGTAAGGGTATGTTTTTATATATTTTTAGTATATAATATATATAAGCCTAAATATATAATAATATATAATTTTACATCAGTAATTTATATTTTATACCATTCCATTCATGGGAGTGAATATATTTCAATATCATCTTTTGTGGGTGGTGAAATTATGTCTAACAGATGATTAATATTTCCATTTATAAATTATTTGTATAGAATGAAGTTATATAAAAAATTATGATTTAAAAATAATTATTTTAAAATATTATTCATATTCATCCATAATATCCATTCTTTTTACTAACCATGAATTAAAGTGATGAAAAATGGAAGACATCATTCTGTGGATATTGTATTTTTCAAATATGCACTGTAGAAATACTTCATTTTAAAATAATTAAAATTGAATGAAAAAATAGTCACTATTAAAATAATATATTAAAACAAATCTATCATAATTATACATAATTTATAATTTTATTATCATTATAGTTCATTGGGTAAGGAATATTTACAACCAAAAATGATAGATTAATTAATACTCACATTGGAATCATAATCATTAAAATAAAAAATTAAGAATTATGTGATCAGTAAGAGGTTTAGGGTTGAATTATATATCATTTAATTTTAATATATATTTATTATAAATCAACCTCAAACTACGTAATGAAAACATATGAATTTTCAAGGAATAAGACTAGTATCAAAATCTAATAGAACACAATAATTGCAAGCATCGCTGCCCAGCAGGAGTAGATTGTCAATGTAACAGTTTATAAATAATAAATGAAAAAAATAAACTAAAAATAATTAAATAAATATAAAATTTACAAAAAGATAATGATATCATTAGACATGAATTCCAATAAGATAAATATAATAGTGAACATGTTGTATGATTAAATAAAATGTAACAAGGACTATTTAACAACTCTTAGGAGAATTCATCAACATGTTTCAATATAGTTTCACAATGTCACTTATTCTTATTCAAAAATTATATTTTTATTAGAATTTGTTAATCATTATAATTCCCAATAGCAGGAATGAAATTACACCTTGATCTTCTGTATAAATGATATGTCCATCCACACCTTTGTCTGATTTGAATTTTACAATTTCACCTAGAAAACTATATATGGTTCCCACCTAATATTGATATAAATTTTAAAAAATATTAACATTTATTCATAATTTTTCTATTTATCTTTCAAAACATTCTTTTTTTATCCATTAATTGTGGCGTACAATCGATCTCATTAAATATGAGGTGAATCTTATTCTAGTGTCTGACTGAAGACTATGATTAATCATCAATTGGGTGATTCATAGATGATCATTATTGAATATATTAATTCCTTATAAAATTCTTCCATCGTACTTATAAATTGATAACTTCTCTGGTATCACTGTCCAATATTATTTTTTTAGTACTAAATATTTTACATTCCCAAATAGAACACATAAATATTTATATAAACATCACATTTTTATAGACATGATTCATATAGAATAATAAGTAATTATAATTTTTTTTTATAAATAATGTACTGTAATATTTTATATCTCCCTTAAAATTATTATCTTATACTCATCTCAAGTATTCAGGAATATTCATGAAGATTCTATCAAACAATAGTACAAGAACCTTAAAAAACATCCATTAAACTCTCTAAGAATTGTGTATATTCCAATTATGATATTTTTATCATTGAATGAGACTCATTTTACCTTAACATAGAATATATTTAGAAACCATGTAATATATATATATATATTACCAATTTATAAAAAACATTCATCTTGTCGAACATTATTGAAAAACATATTTCTGTTGACACATTATATAATGGTTCAGATACTCAATTTGTAAGAAAATTTCATAATTAATTCCAATGTATTTTTCGATGAAATAAACATCAACGTAACTTCATATATTAATTATTCATATACCAATCTATTTCAAATTAATATCTTAAAAATATCCATATGACATTATCTACCAAAACCATGCATTTCAAAACTCATTAAATTTCACATGTACTTTAGTTCAATTGATGGAATCATTCTTGATCGACATTATTCATTGAAACATATGATGAATTTATGATTTTATACATCCATATAGGTATCATCTAATTAATAATCCATTAAT
This sequence comes from Viscum album, assembly GCA_963277665.1. NCBI lineage: Eukaryota > Viridiplantae > Streptophyta > Magnoliopsida > Santalales > Viscaceae > Viscum > Viscum album. Next base: position 532,304,795 of record OY728137.1, read on the forward strand.
AAGTCACCATTATGTGAAATTCAATATACACCACTCATTGAGTAATAAAAGTCTTTAATGATCCAAAAAAAGAACCCAAACATCAAAAAAATAAATTATTTAGTCCAAAAAATATTTCATTTTCATATATTTGAGAAAATATTTATATTATAAATGTATAATTTTTTTACATGAAAATTACATTTTCCCCATTTATACTGACACATTTATATTTCTTTCTTTCAAAAAACGTGATACTAGATTCATTTAGAAGAGAAAATAACCAATAAATGTACTTCGTTGAAAGTCTACTAATAAATCATTATTAATATTTTAAAATATAAATTCCATACCTAAAATATTTTTGAACCTCCCACCAACAAATCATCCATTTGAAAGACTTTATACTGAAAATCCACCAGCAATGTACAACCAATCATCTCTAGTGGTTTATGTTGGTAAAAGAGATCTAATATTTAATTTGATTAAATATAGAATAAAAAATAATGAATTAATATTTATAAAAATAAATCCTATCCAACTATCATTATAACATTCTCCAAAAAAATAGCTTCAAAACCTCACCATCCCAACAATCTCTCTAGTTATATTTTATTCTCAACTAAGGAACATAAAACCCTAAACATTATAATTCATGAAACGAATTACTTATAATATAATTTCAATAAAATATTAATAAACTCAATTTAAGGAAAATTAATCATTGAATAACAAAACATGGTTTTCCATATTCCATGACAAGTGAACAATTTTCATACACCTCATTAGAAACATATATCACTCAAATTTGAACCATCATCACACAAAAAATATTAGTTAAGATAATATTTTCATACATCCATAATAAAAAACTATTAAAATAGTTTACACATACTGAAATAAATGATCTCCAGTTTTAAAATCTATCCAAAAATTCACTCTCCCATTATATAGCTATGAATATAAAAAATGATTTATTATCATTAAATCATTTTTTATCCCACATGAAAAAACTATCCCAAAAAATATGAGATAGATGATGGAAAAAATAACTTTATTCAAAGAGTGGTAGGTTGAACAGCCATTATCAATATCATGAAATGAAATGTATTTTTAGAATTTGTTTTGGGAATATTAATATAAAAATTTATATTATAGGAAAAAACAGTTTTTTTCTATTGAATCCCAATGAGGGTGTTATATTTTTTATTAATGGGATTATAATAGGAACATTGTTCCTTAATTTTTTTTTTTGAATTTTATCACTATTATTTTCACATCCCCATAGAATTATAAACATCACATCATGAAAAAATCATTATAAGTTATTTTTATTCTAGATAAGATGTGATGTAGCTTTAGTGGTTGAATCCTACACAACATCTATTATGCTGGTAGTAAATAAACATGGTTTCATTTTATGACATCTAAAACTTCTCTCAACCCATAAAATTATACTCCAAATGTATATTTTTAATCATAAACAGTACCATTGAAATTTGAATTTCATTAAAAAAATTATATAAATATGTCCAATTCTATATAATTTCAACCTCAATTTATTTATTACTTATATATATCAGGAAATTAATTTTCATCCCTGAGATTAGGTTCTGTTAGAGTCAATTAATACCTTGAACAATATATACTAACAAACATACTATCTTGACCTGAATCATTTAAATGTAATAATCTTCTATGGAAGATTATAAATTATTTATGCTTTATCCACTCATTCCCCATTTTTATAAAATTTATAATACTGAAATAAATATTGAAAATGGATATTAATATTCCATTATAAGATTCAATATATGTGCCTCCGTATAATTTTCTTGAAATATGAGAATATATATCAACATTTCTATTATTTTTATTCAATTCATTTATTTTAATTCTCTTATCATGGAAATTTGAATCATATTACACATTTCCTTAAAACAATTTGACATGTTTTGAAATAATTCCATGAAAAAATGTTATTGTGAATAATGAAAATCATAATTATAGATGAAACATGATTTACATTCATATAGAAATTAATATCAACTCTTCCACTCATTAATATAAACTTCATAAAAATGTGTTAAATATGGATTACCAGTATATTGAATCATACCTACAACCATAAAAAGAAATCATCAAAAAGTACATAAAGCTTTTATCCAAATAAAGAATTAATCCACACAGTTTTTGGATATAAATTTCATTATCATTATCTATATTAATAAATAATGACCAGAAATCCATATAGAAAATTTATTATCATCATTATGGAGTAATCGAAAAATAATTCTAAATGTATCTAATAGTATCACTATAGAAACGTTATCATGAAAGACAATGACATTTATTTTATAGTAACTATTACAAATGAGGAATCCCCTATTTCTTATTACTTAAAAATTATTATTTAATTAATATGGGAACACCACCTATTTACCAACAACATTCTCATTATTTATGATTGGGTATATAATACCATGTATCTTGTCTCCAAATCTGACACATCTTGTCATTCATAGAATATGGTTACTCTTGATGTTTAGATTCATAATCAATACCCCTTGGTTCAACCTTTGAGTATAATTTATTATTTGAAACTAAAATTGATATCATTTCATTTAAACATTGATAATTGATCTCAAATGATTTTATGAGCTTCCAATTTTTGGTGGGATAAGATTATTTATATGTGACTATTCATCCTCACATTTGATAACTGAGATATACTTTTAATAATTTTAATATTTAACATTGTTTTTATCATTATGATATTTTCTATTTTTTCAATTGAAAGCAAATAATCTACCCAATATTCTGTATCAACAATTATTTTTGATACAATCTATTGATATATTTTTATAAACTTCATATATTTTAATTAAAAATATTTATTACTTATTTATTAATAACATGTATCATTTTCAATTTGGAGGCTACAAATAAATAATTATATCAACTCATCTCTGATCCAACATACAATGTTTCCCACCCATTAATTTTATAAATCACATATATATAAAAACCATTAGGTATTTAAATCATGGGGAATCATTGTAATAATACCCAAATATATTCATACAAGATTTTATCCTACATAAAAAATACTTCCAATTTTTTTAATAAATATCATTCCATATAAAATATAAAAAACTATCATGTTTAGTCAACATTATTCATTCCATCTCCACCAAAAATCTATTTTTAAATTAAAATCATAATTTTGTTGTAGTGTGTACAGTACACTAGACACATGATAAATTATATTCATTTGAAGATAATCTCTCAACATTGCACATGTATATTCCCCCCATTTATTTTACGAATCTTATTCATTGAACATACAAATTATTATTCTTTACCTCTATGTAATCTTTTAAATGTATTGAGAACCAGTAATTTATTATTCACAAATATATTAGATGTAACGCCAGTAAATGAATTAATAAAGGGAAAAATTACTTCTCTCTGTAAATTTTTTTTTACAAATTCTTCAATAAAAATAATAATTTATAAACATCATGGGTTTGGTAGAATGTATCGACAAATTCATATTCACTATGTATATCATCATCCGATTTTAAAAAAAAATAACAAATATAATCTGTTAATTATTTAATTTCATGAATATAATTAATACATTCTCTCTTAATATATATTTTTATATTCCATTGACACATATTCCAAGAAAAATATTCCATAAAATATTTTCACCCATAATGTTATGATATCAGGAATATTATAATCACCACCTTTAAATATTTTTCCCTTTTATCATTAACCTCTTTTTGTGTCATTATCATCATCTATTGTATTAATAAAACCAATGCTTAATAAAACCTTTCTAACATAATCAAATTTATTTGAATAAAAATAATTTTTATATCTCCCTCAATCATTAAATTAGTCAATTTATTAATTAATCTTCTATTCATCAATGAAATAAGTTCAATTTCATTTAATTCTGATAGACTCACGATTTCAATAAATCGTCGTACATAATTTAAAATGAATTAAAATATTGAATAAAAAAAATCTAATTTCATATGATAAGAAAACATAATTTCCCAAATACATATTCATTCCAATTATATATTTTTTATTTCAAATTCAATAATTATGGGTTTTTTATTTCTATATTCAATCATATAATGCATTTTTTTATATTTAACATATAAATTTTCTTTCTGTTGATATGATGATGAAAAATTCATTTGAATGATGATCAAGATGATAACATATTTATGAAATAAAATTTAATTATTGAAATCTATTTTTAAAAAAAACTAACAGTCATAGGTTTCTATCATTGGGTGTATCAGATCTCCCACATACATTGCCTACCACTTCTCTTAAATTCAATATAATGTCTATGATTAAGAAAACAATGTTTTTTTTTGTTTTTCTAAATCCTCCACAATATAAAGAGTTATGTTATAATGAATATTTTCTTTTCTAATATTCATATATCATAGAGTTGTGTGTCTCATTTCTATCAACATTATTTTTTTTGGATTTTCTCAATTCATTGTAAAATTTGTTATTTGTTACATATATAAAATTTTCTTCTTAATTTAAACAAAAAATCTAATTGTATTAGCTCTTGTTTGAAATAGAAAAACATTCTAATGTTCATGTTCTTCAACACTAATTATTTTTTCTATAAAAAATATCGTTTTATATTTAAATATTTCATGAATATTTTTATTCTTCTAGTAAATATTTCAGGTATATTTTTATTAACCCTTCAGGTGATAAAAATTCAATAAATATTACCCAAATTTTTTTTCTATGTTTTGGAAATTTGTAATATATATTATAATTTTTAACATTTCCTTGATTGATGATTTGTAATTTTTTATCAATTATAATCAAGTTACCTAAAACATGATCTAGATATATTTATTTACATAAATATAATTTTTTAGAAGTTTTATTCTTTTAATAAATTCGACATATCTTCAGGATGAGATTCATGATTATTTCTAGAAAGGGTTTCATTATTTTTCATCATGGTATTTTTATAAATAATTAAAATCTCATCAAGGTAATCATTAAACTATCTTATTTGCATAAATTACATATGAATTAATTTTTATTCTAAAATTTTTCATAAATCACAAGTGATTTTTTCATCATTGATATTTTTAGTATGATTACTTTCCGTGGAATCATCCCTGACATTACTATCCTCTTTGTAACTAATATCATCTTTTTCATATATAGATAGTTCAATTCATATTTAATATATAAAAATTTATTATACATTCACATAGAATATGATTTTAATTTTCATTCATTTTTCATGAGGGTTTTGCTTTAATTTCATTAATCTTAATTATATTCATCTACTTCCTTTCATTGTTGAAAATTTACGATAAAATATCTAACAACTCTGCATCAAATAAATTTTTTTCAAACAATTACTTTTTTATGATAATTTGATATATATAGCTATTATAGATAACTATTTAATATATTTATCAATTTATTTATAAATATTATTTAAATTTTTAGATTCAATGGCTTCTTCTTTGTCAAATGTTTTATCCATTCCATATATGGAAACATTGAGTGAAATTCCATGATCAACCTTCTCTTTTTTTATATGGTTTTCTATTTTCATTTCATCAATGATGATATTATTTTATATATCATCTATATATTGAGTTTTCATCTATATTTACCAAAATGAAAATTTTGTATCAAATTTATCTAGAAGATTTTATAAATATTTTTTAGAAATATTTGAAACATCCAAATTATCCCTATGTGATGTTGGGTGAATAAGATTTAATTTACCATTGAAAATAAATCACAAATAAATTCATAACCAGAAATAAATTTTATTTTATACATCAACAATTGATTTAATGATTTAACATCTTCCCTTTTTATTTTCATCATATATTTTTTTCACATCTCAGAGATTCCATTATCAATAAAATATTTTATAACTCAATGATACTCAATTTGAGATAGAGAGTAATTTATAGATTTTAAGTGTTTCCCATCAATTTGAAAAAAAATCTTATTAGTAGATATAATAGAGAATCCATTTAAATTATATAGGAAACTATTTCTGGAAGCTTCAAGAACACCATAACAAATATACATATTATAAGAAAATATTATATCATTCCATATATAAAATTTCAATCCTTAAGAAAACCAAAATCTCCTCACTGTTTCCAAAATACATAAATTTTGATGACACTTGTCTTTTCTTCAAAACTCATCAAGGAAATTTTAAAGGTAACCATCACTCATCTACGACATTGTAAGACTAATAACGATCTATGTGATCAATGATAGGAGAGTTGAATCCATGTTTCTCTCTTTTATATTTTAATTACTTTGAATCAACCTCAACCAACTCTTATATGGTTATGACTTAAATAATAAAAATAATACATTCAATTTAGAATAAAAATAGTTGTATTTATGTGGTTTACTACTCAATAATAGTTTATATACCATTAAATAGTTAGTAAATAATAAAATATGAGAAAATACACTAATTGTTTTCTATCATTATAGAAATGGTATCATATAATCAAATAGTGGTGTCACTATTATAAGAAACCTATGTATGTTCACTATGTATAGAGAAATATGTAACAATAATATTTATATAAAAATATTATATACCTTAAATAACAACCATCAATATTTTTTCATTTTGTTTATTGTACTTATTCAATAGTTTTATCATTGAAACAACATCAAAATCACTTTCATCCATTATAGTATGAAAGAAAATATTGCTTAAACTTTTGTATAAACCCTCGGTCTAATGAATATTCATCTATATTTTCCATCATTTCATCCATCGAGAAAACATTATTGGGATCCATTATTAAACTAACATAATAGTCATAGGATACTTTCATATATTTTTTTCTTTTAGAATATTCATTAACATTATAGTATTTTTTCATAGACCTTTTCATATAATCATTATGACTCCACCCAATATAAAAAAAATTTCTAGATTCCAACTAATTCCTTTGACCAAAACTCTATCTGATTGAAAATTATTTATCAATGAATATATTCCATGAGTGAAAATTTCCCCATGGTGAGATTTTATTTTTAGAACATAATATTTATCCTCACTCAAATACGATTTATATAGCACTTCACCTTTTACAAGTGTGTACCATATAAATTCAAATTCATAGAAAAACACCCATCTTATACTGGTTCTTTATGAAGAACATATAGGAACCCCAATTCATTTCCCACATAATGAAAATTTTTATTTTTTAACTCCTACTCAAAACAATCCACTTGTGAACTTTTCATGTCATATATTAATATATTGAATATTCTTGAAAATTCAAGTGTCCACATAATTAAAATGACCTCTATAAAACTAGTTGGCAATCACAATTCATCCATCCATGTAATTTATAAAATTTGATGGTAATATTTACATAATAACATTGAATATATTTATGAAATTCTCTAACAACTTTTAAAACCATTAACACTTTATAGATGAAAATAATCTAGTAATGTTTTTCTTAATTTATCATTTATGAGACTCTGCTCATGGTTCCATAATTAAAATCATAGAAAATATAAATAATCAATCTAATATATTTATTTGATATGATTATTTACATTTTAATCAAATTTTTCACATTTCCAAGAAAATAATGAAACATCCAACAAATCATTTTTCCTTCCATTGTACAACATCTGATTAGACATTGTCTGATTACATAGATCATCTTCTTATGATGGTCATCATCTATTTTGACTTAATCATATGATACATTGCCTAATATAATTTATTAGAACTATCCATTCACTATTAAAGATCATTCCATAGTTCAAAAGACCTCATAATCATTTAACATAATATTTTCAAATACAAACCACTATCAAATTTCCTCTATCTATTTATCATTGATAAATCAAATTAGAATGAATTATGTATACAAAATGGCCCCCATTATATTAACACATGGATCCTATGTTATTCTATAAGAATGGATGTTAATAATATTTAAAACATTATTGAATCTCTGTTTAAAATACAAGGAATATAGGTCTAATGATATTCATAAATATTATAAGATACAAATTTAGTAAAAAACTATTTCTTTATACATGAGTATGATATCTTTTATCAAATATAAATATATCAAAAAATAAAAAACCTCATTTCAATATTTTCTTCTATATTCATTTATCAATATTAGAAGAATTTATATAGTATTATGATTCGTGTTATAACTAAAAATAATAAATTTTAGTTTTTATACTTAATAATCCAATCTAGTTATCATTTAAATAATATCCATTTATATAAAAACATGTAAAAATACATGACCGTAAAAATTATATTCCATTGAATGTATTCTAGAAAATGGCATTCCATGGTTTAATAATTGATGGAAAGACTTTATTACATGAAAAATGATACAAGTCAGAAACGGTAGTATATTTTCAATATTAAATTAAAAGTGATACTGGTGGATTGAAGGTGTGTAATTTTTCCCCTTTAAAAAGCGATGAAATAAGAAAAGTTGTGAATAACCATTAGTATTCATTAATAGAATGAATAATGGATCCAAAGTAATAAATACTTGAGTTTTGTAGGAGATAAGGTCATGAAATTATCTAAAATTTATTTTAATGCATGATTTAGAAATTTTTCAATCCATTATGTCTTGTGGTTTTTTCATATTTTTCAGTTTTATCAAATGAAACTTGTTTTTACCCTAGTAATTTTTATTTAAATAAAATCATAAGGTGACACCTGTTTTAAAATTTCACTATGTTCATCCTAAATTATATATTGATATAATATTTTTTCATTTATAACTACTGTAAAATTAATATCTAAAATAAAACATTTAATATATAGAAAAATAATTTGAAGAATCAAATTATATTTTTACCATTAAGTTATTATAATCAATTTTTTTTACAAATACAATGAGTAATATAATTTTTATATATAGGATAATTTTAATTTAATTTGATAGGATATTTTATTTTATTACTGGATACAAATTATAATAATTTAATAAGACATTTCTATGAAAATAAATAATTTCCATTATTATGGTCATTTATTTTATTGATATTAATAATAATTTTATTCCCAAATATGAAATTTAAGTTGATAAAAACTAACAGAATACAAATATAAATAGTGAAATTCATTTTTTAGATCTAATTTCAATAACATATTAGTAGTAACATTAATACCAAGGAATAAAACATGTTTTAGTGTAAAATAACAATTACATTTCTATGGAATTAAACAATTTTTTTAAATTAAAAATACAATCTTTAAATGAATTATTTTTTTAAAATATAATTTATTTTAACTGAAAAATAATTCAACAACATTTATGTAAATATATTGTTTTAATATTCTCATTGATGTTACTATGTTATCAAAATCTCTATTTTTCTTCATTAATATCCAAAAAAAATTAATTATTTTATTAAAAATATTACCAAATCACTTTAGTATAGTTTTTTTAGTTTGGAATAATATAATTATATTAAATTTATTATATAGAAATTATAATCTTTATAAATATTTTATTAAAATGAAATTTAAATATTGAATATGAACAGATAAATTTACTGGAAAATTTTTTTTAATTGTTTTTTGTGGTGTCAATTATATTTCCTATGAATGTTTCAGACCCGTCCTCTAGGCCCATGCCGTGACTACCCCAAGCCCTCCTTCCTTAGGTCAGGGGATGGAGACAGGCACTAAAGGCGTAAATCCTAATAAAAAGGGATGTCATTTTATTTATATAGTAAAGAAACAAAATAGAGTGTGCAACGGAAGTAAGCACAAAGTAAAACTGTATACAAAAGTAAGTGCTAAAAAAATGGGGATGGATATACAAGCCCAACATTAAGTATAGTACAACTGAAAGTCTAGTACAACTGTAGTAAAGCAAAGCAGTAACCACTGAGTCATCCTTCGGGAATCCTACCTGAATGGTGGGTACAGATGGTCTCCTCGGCACCTCAGGTCCATCCGTCCACTCTGTGTACGCCCCGCCAAAAGGACCACCTCTGGGTACCATCTAGATCTACAAGTCTCCACCATGATCAGCTATGTTCGTCATTTACATCCAACACAACGTAGTGCGGGCATTTACCGTGAAGTGGTGAGTATAAAGATACTTATTTGGGACCCCAAGTCCCCTAATGGTCTCTAAGAATCCATGAAGGATAAACCACAATGAAAAGATACAATCACGAAGTATCAACCGACTCTACTTAGGTATATTCCCATACACATACCTAAGTCGTCAATTGCAGTTTGACTCCCACTCTTGAGCCCAAGAACAACCCATTCCACATAGGAATGAAGTCAATCACACCAATGGTAAAGATTGAAAGTCAAGACTCAGGTCACACAGGTATACAACTCACAAAGAGGGATAGAGATGATTATATGTATCCTTTGAATCATCGCTTCTTCCGAATCCACGTAGGATCCTTTTACAGAAGTCGTCGCTACCGATCCCACTAAGGATCTAAGTATAGAAGTCATCACTTCCGAACCCACAAGGGATCCATGTATTAAAGTCATCACTGCCAAACCCACAGAGGATCCAAGTACAGTAGTCATTGCTGCCGAACCCACAGAGGATCCAAGTACTGTTGTCAGTGTCGTCAAACCCACCGAGGATCCCAGTACGGTTGTCATCACAGTCGTAGTCAGCTCTCGGGTTCCCGCACACAGCACTCTTGATTCTGAAACGATATGCTTCTCGAGCCAAGGGGTCGATACATCAACTATCATGAAGTCTAGAGTTGATGTATCCCAATGTTTCATCTCCTCAAAAGGAAAATTATGCGACAGACGACACGTCACTCAAACACCTGGTCTCAGAGATAATGGAATTTCCATGCCAGGGGCCCGGTTGGAAATACACTGGTTCCAACCCTGGCCATTTTCCAAAGTCATCCATAACACACTAATAGTATCACTAAAGTACCTCTTCGTCGCGAGGGTCCCAATTCCGTAGACGGCGCATCGATCAGATACACGGTCGTGACGTTATTCACATCTAAGTGAAATGAGCCCGACCCGTCAAGCCTAGTGGGCTGGTGGGTCGGTCGGACCTAGTTCAATGGGTCCAACCTGGCAGAGGGTCAGACCAAACTAGAGAAGCGTGCGGCCCGACCTGGTGAGACGCGGACAGGCCCGAGGGGGCGCGGTGCGGCCCAGCGCGTTGCGGCCCGACGTTGTGTGGCCCGGCCCGGTGCGGCACAGCCCGGCCCGGCCTAGCGCAGCGTGCCCCAACACGGCTGGCCGAGCTCTGTGGGGGTCGTGACCCCCCGGTCTTATGAAGCGGTGGTTCCGCCCTCCAATCTAGACGGATAGAAACCGGCTGGTCATTTTGGTGTGAGCGGCCAGCACAATTGGGTTGTGGTTCCTCCAACGCAGTTGGCTCCTGGCGTCGCATGTCTTCCCAGCCCGGCCAGCCAGTTGTCGGCCGGTTTGTCCGCCGATCAGCCTGTGGAACGTGGGATGCGGTCCTCCGCTGTGCAGCACCATCATGGTGCCTTAGTCTCTTCGGTCCGGCCAGCTTAGCCAGTGAGTTATTTGTCAGCTGAGCGGCCCAAGATTGTGGGTCGCGGTTCTTCCGTAGACAGACAGTGCGCGACCACCCCCTTCACTCGTTTCGGCATCGTCCAACGTGCCTCTATAGCGAATAAATTCAAGAAAACATCATAGGGTCTTCGGTCTGTGTTCATTTGGCCCGCGCCCTCCACGTTAGGCGGTAAAAATTTTCTGAAGTTATTCCAAATAAATCTACACAAATGAGATAATTTATTCACTTATAAATTATACGAAACTCCTACCTCAAAATAGGGTTCGTGGTAGTCCGTCATCGAGGAAAACAGCGTCACGGGAAGACAACATCAACTCATTTACACCGAGAAAGAAAAATTCGAGGATATCATTTCTTTGGCATTCCTTATAGGTGGCTTCTTATCCATTGGCTTGGCCGAAGATCGAAAGAGACGATCATCATTCTTTGGTGGATCTTCGTTGGAAGGACGGTGTTCTTCATTGAAGAGAAGAACTCCTTCAAATCCACAAGTTCTCTCCCCAAAATTATTTTCCAACCAAATTAATAATAAGGCCCTCTCATTATATAACATTACCATATATTTTCAAATTAATCCAAAATGTTAATTGAATTAATTAATACATTAGAGTTGGCAACATTAATGGATGTCAGATGGAGAGGAATCGCATTTATGTGGAAGTCCAAAGGTTTAAAGTGTGTTGTCAAAAAATAAAATAAAGGGGACTGTTAATGGGGGATTAAAGGAAGATGAAAGGATTAGGACTCGTGTGGGCCCCACCACACTAATTACTGTCATGGGAGGTTATATGTGTGTGGGACCCACTCCTAACTCCCCATTGTAGTAATTAACCAACACCATTAAATAAAATTATGTGCTACAACTTTATTTATTTTATTTAATTTATTCATAATCTCCTAAAATTGACTCTCAACCATCATAAAACACAACTACAGTAAAGGTCCCCTTAAGAGAATATCGTCGCTGTGAGTTCATCGTTTCCCTTACATTTCGATTAAGTGCACTGGTTCATATGATAGAAAAACATGCATGTACGTTTACTGAACATAGGCGAACAAAACTTCAGAAATTGATTCTGGGCACACCGGTCCTCAGAATCAATTGTCGTTAGAAACAACTGACTCATAAAATCCCCAAGTATTTAAGAAAAGAAATTTCCTTGAATTTTTGGATTCTTTACATTATTCCCACCTCAGGGATTTACATCCCTGTAAAGCTACATCACACACTAGGGAAACAAATGGGGTATTGTACATGCATCTGAGCCTCCCACTCCCAAGTTCTCTCTTAGAGGTTCCCATGTTTCCAGCAAAGGTAGAGCAGAGGAGTCGACCATCCATGTAGGACATGCTCCTGTCAATCCACGATCTCTACTAGGACCTCCGAGAATGTCGCCCCATCATCGATGTCCAGCTCTCCGTGATCGATGACGTGGGATGGGTCATGCACATATCTCCTCAGTTGAGATCCGTGGAAGACGTCATGCACCCGGTGCAACTGAGGTGGAAGGGCCATGCGGTATGCCACATCACCTACTCTACTAATGACCTAGAAAGGTCTTATTAAAAGTGGAGATAACCTATCACTAGGAGGAAACTTCATAGACCTCATCGAGGTGAGACCCTTAAGAAGACGTGGTCGCCATCCTCTAACTCCAGTGGTCTCCGTCTCCTATCAGCATAGGACTTCTGTCTGCATTATGCAAATATTCATCTTCTCCTTGATGATTTTCACCTTCTCAGTCATAGCCTGAACCATCTCTGGTCCTACAAGTGCTGACTCCCCATGGTCTGTCCAGCACAGACGTGATCTGCAAGGTCGGTCGTATAGTGCCTCGTATGGTTCCATCCCGTTGGTGGAATGGTTGTTGTTGTTGTATGCAAACTCCACCAAGTGTAAATGATCCTCCCACCTGTGATCAAAGTCTAAGACACAAGCAAAGAGAATATCCTTGAGAGTCTGAATGCCCTTCTCTGTCTAGTCGTCCGGTTGAGGATGGAAGGCGGTGCTCAGACATAGCTACATCCCAAATGTCTCCTTTAACCCCTTCCATAGTCGGGAAGTGAATAGAGCATCTCGATCGGAAACGATAGGCGATGGAAAACCATGAAGCCGTACAATCTCCTAAACAGAGAGGTATCCCAAGATCTCTACGGAGCCTTGCTCTCTGATCGGTAGGAAGAGGGATGACTTGGTGAGTCGGTCTACGATCACCCAAATAGAGTCGTGTCCTCTGGATGTACGTGGAAGCCCCGTCATGAAATCACTGGATATCCCATCCCACTTCTAATCCGGGACCTCTAAGGGTTGTACCAAGCTTGCTGGTACCTGGTGCTCTGCCTTCACTTCCTGACAAGTGACGAATCATGAATCAAACTATGCTATATCCCTCTTCATACATGGCTACCAATGTTGTCGTTTGAGGTCTTGATATATCTTCGCCACACTTGGATGTACCGTTAGAGGGGAACTATGGAAGCCCCTCAGCACTTCCTCCTGCTATGAAACTAGTACCATAGTATGTCCCCTGAAGAGGATGATGTGCTCCCCTCCTTCATGAAATCTATCAGGCACCTTCCCTATGGATATCTGAGCACGTCGCATCTCACAGTCAATGTCCCCACGTTGTGCCTCTCTGACTCGCTGAAGGAGTGGAGGAGTGATTGTGGGTGACTATAAAAAGGCGGCACTATCTCTATCCACAAAGGATATCTGAAATGCGGCTCGTTGCTCCATCGCCTCTCTTAGTAGCTGAATTCTCGATCTCTCACTAAGAGTATCATCTACAATGTTCCCCATACCAAGATTATAGACTATATCAAAGTCATAGTCCTGGAGGAACTCGAGAAATGACCACTTTCTCAGGTTCATGTACTTTGTGGAGAAGATATACCTGAGTCTCTGGTGTTTAGAATATACTATAAAGCGCTCGCCCATCATATAGTGTCGCCACATCATCAAGGCAATGACCATTGCTACTAACTCTAGGGCATGGGTAGCATAGTTCTGCTCTGGATGTCTCAACTGCCTCAAACCATAAGCGATCATCGCTCTCTCCCGCATTAGGACACATCCGAGTCCTATCCCTGATGTGTCGCAGTATACTACGTACCCAATGCCCTCCTCCAGTATCCCCAAGATTGGCATACTGGTCAATCTTTGCCTCAGCTCCTGAATGCTCTACTGAAAATTATCAAACCGTACGAAGGGTTTCCCCTTCATCCTCAAGGCTGAATGTGGCATTGTAACTCTGAAGAAATCTAGCACAAATATCTGATAGTAACCACCCATACCCAAGAAACTCTGAACCTCTGTCACACTCTTGGGTGGTTCCCACGAAAGTCCTGCCTCAATAATCACTAGATCCACTACAACACCCACCTCCATGATGACGTGACACAGTAAGTGAACCTCTCGAATCCATAACTGGCACATCAAGAGCTTACCATAAAGCTGGTGCTCTCGGAGTGTATCTAGTACAAGCCGAAAGAGGTAGGCGTGCTCCTCCATAGTAGTCAAGTAAATCAGTATTTCGTCGATGAATACTATGATAAAATGATCGAGGTAGGGATAGAAGGTCCTTTTCATGAGACTCAAGATCACTGATGGAGCGTTGGTTACGCCGAAGGGCATAACCGAGAACATGCAGTGGCCATACCGACACCTGAAGGCCGTCTTCTACACATCCTTGTATCGAACACTGATCTGGTGATAGCCTAACCTGAGGTCTATCTTTGAGAACCGTCATTCTCTCTTGAGCCGATCAAATAGATCTTCAATCCTCGAGAATGGGTACTTGTACTTTATAGTCACCTGATTCAGGTGACGGTAGTCAACACACAGTCACAATCTCCCATCCGCCTTCTTGTAAAACAAAATCGGAAAAGCCCAGGGTGAATCACAAGGTCTGATGAATCACTTCCCATACAAGTACTCCAGCTATACCCTCACCTCACGAAGCTCTACAAGAGCCATCCAATAAGCTAGAGTGGATATCAATGTTGTCCCTGGGTATAGGTCAATGTTGAAGTCTAACACACTACGAGGAGGTAGTCCTAGAACATCATTAGGAAAAACGTCCACATACTGATCCACCACAAAAAGAAAACGTGAACCCCACACATCAAACACTCTGAGGATGAGACTTGCTAACTGATGAATGATCGACTTCTCTCTCCTCTGTGTAAGTCAATCCTATGCTGCAAATCCTCCCTTCTCACCGGTGAAGGTGAAACTGCTCCCATTTATGCTGACACACCACACTTGGCACCAAATATAGTCGATCTGAGCATGAACTACATATAACTAGCCTATAACCATGATGACGTCGTAAGGCCTCGACGCCGCTACAAGAAGATCCCATCTGAATCTCTCGCCTCCAAGAGTTATCTCACATTGTCGGCACTAGTTCGTAATCGTCGAGTCTGCTCCCGTATGAGTCACTAGCTGTAAGGATCGAGCCAACAGCTCCGTCAGAATCTCTGAGCTCCGAACAAGGGCAGCGGAAATAAAATAATGACTCGCATTTGTGTCTATAATTACCGTAACAAGGGTTGAGTAGATACAGATTGTACATTGAATCATCTCAGGTGCACCGTGGTCGTCGGCCTCGACTGCCTGGAGCGGAAGCTACCTTTGTCTGCCAGCTCCCTATGGTTGGGGTGGGCCTTCGGGTGGTGGTGGTGGTAGAGCCTCGAAACGTCTTCCATCACCCACTGCTCGGCCAGCTCCTCTCCATCGTCCACCTTCTCCTGATGGGCCACCATGGTTGAACCACTTTCCTCTATTGGGAAGTCACTCTAATGTTTTCTACTCGTATTCATGGTGGGTCGAGAACTCACGAGTAATGTGGCCTTACCCGCCGCATGCATAGCACTTCCTGCCCCTTGTATAGTTGGCTTTGTTTCATGTGCCCTACACATTTGAACCAGTATCCTGAGGTCGCCCACCTGATGGCTTGGTCCGCATGGACCTCTACGACATATGTCTACTGCCTTTTGTAGAAGACTCTTCTATGTGTCGTCCAGTAGTCGGTCTCACCGCTGGTGTCTGTTCAGCGAGAAAAATCTCCACTAGAAGAGCTCCCTCATGCACCTCTGCATGTGTTGAGATGCTGGGGGGAATAATCAAAACTCTGATCTCATTCCTTATTACATGATCGAAGGTCTGGGCCATAATGAATGGGTCACGTACCATATCCGTGGAGTAGCACGAGAGGTCAGTAAACCTTGATGAGTACTGAGCTACTGTCATGATGCCCTGCCGCAGATGAAGTAACTCCTGAATCTGCACCGCCCGAAGGGTGGCTGGGACAATCTCCAAGAGGAAGAGTCTCTCGAAGTTCATTCAATGTAAAGATGGCTCGTCATGCACCTGGAGCATCAGGCTCCACCATCTATCTATTGTTGTGTGCAGAAGACTCGCGGCAAGGATCACCATAAGGTCGGATGGTGTCCCTGCTAATATAAAGACTCTTACGATAGCCTCCATCCAATCATAAGTTTCCTGAGGTTCTGTATCTCCACAGAACCAGGGCGGCCTCTGTCAATAGAACTCATGCAGTGCACTCAGGCAGAATGCACTCTCTACTACTAAGGCTGGTGGTATCGGTGGATCAGCGAGTAGTGGTGCTTCTGGTGCCTCTTTTGTGATGGGACCATACACCGAGGCCTCATCGGTCAGTGGGATACCATTTCATACATGACTCAGAACCCTATTTCACTGCCTTTGTGGGGCCATCTTGAGAAGAAACAGGTGTCCCATGGTCAAACAGTATACCTGGTGAGATGACACAAATAATCACAATGAAAACATTTGAAACACACAAGCAATCAGTGTTTTCATATACCAAGACAAAAATCTGAGGTCAGGGTCCGGGTGTATGGATACATCGGCCGTCGCACCAACACTGGACTCCCTGGACTGATAACCACACTCAATAATCTTAACACTATTTCTTCACAATAAGATAGATCAGGGTCCTATGTTCTACGGTAGAACTGACTCATCTGATAAAAATTTGTCACGACCCATCCTCAGGTCTTGTTCCATGACTACCCCATGCCCTCCTTCAATAGGCTAGGGGATGGAGATTAGCATCAAAGGTATAAATCTCGATTAAAAGGGAAGGAATTTCCTTTATATAGTAAACAAAGACAACATAGTACGCAATAGAAGTAAGCACAATGTAAAAAGTTATACAATAGTAAGTGCTGAAAAGAAAGGGACCAGAAATACAATCACAACAGTAAGTATAGTACAACTGAACGTCTAGTACAACATCAGTAAAGTAAAGAAGAAACCACTGAGTTGCCCTCTGAGAATCCCACCTGAAGGGTGAGTACAGATTGTCTCCTTGGAACCTCTGGTCCATTCGTCCGCTTCGTGTATGTCCCACCAATTGGTCCACCTCCAGATACCATTTAGCTCTAAAAGTCCATACCACGGTCATCATTGTCCGTTGTCTGCATCCAACAAAACGTAGTGCGGGCATTTCCCATTCAGGGGTGAGTATAACGATACTCCATAGGGACCCCGAGACCCCTGAAGGTCTCCCTAAAACCATGAAGGACAAACCACAAAGAAAACATACAATCACAAAGTATCAAACAACTCTACGTAGGTATATGTCCCTATATATATCTAAGTCATCAATTCTAGTTCAACTCCAATGCTCGAGCCCAAGCACAACCCAGTCCACAAAGGAAATAAGTCAATCACACTGATAGTAAGGATTGGAAGTCAAGACTCATCTCACACAGGTACAAAACTCATAAATAGGGGTGGAGATGATTACATGTAGCCTCTTAATCATCTCCTCTGCCGAACCCACATAGAATCCTATTACAGAAGTCTTCGCAGCCGAACCCACAGAGGATCCAAGTAAAGATGTCATCGCTGCCGAACCCACGGAGGATCCAAGTACAATATTAATCGTTGTCGAACCCAAGGAGGATACATGTATAGTAGACATCGCTGCCAAACCCAAGGAGGATCCATATACAGTTGTCATCATCGTCGAACCCATGGAGGATCCTTGTGTGGTAGTCATCGTAGTCGCAGCCAGCTCTAGGGTTCCAGTACACAACACGCTTCATTCCGGGAGGGTCCGCTCCTCAGGCCAAGGGGTCGACACCTCAACTATCACAAAGTCCTGAGTTAATGTACCCTGAAGTTCCGTCTCGTCAAAAGGAACCCAACTCGACAGATGGCGCATCAATTGGATGCCCAGTCTGAGAGATATTGGCTTTTCTGTTCGGGGTGGCCGGTTGGAAATACGCTCATTCCAAACCCGTTTATTTTTCAACATCGTCAAAAACTCACATAGAGTATAGATAAAGGACCGCTTCGTCACAAGGGTCCCAATGCCGTAGACGGTGCATATATCGGACTTACGGTTGTGATGTTATTCACATTTAACTGAAATGGGCCAGACCCGTATAGCCAAGTGGCCTAGCTGGTCTGCGAGACCTGGTTCGGCGGGTTCAACCTAGCAAAGGGTCGGACCAGCCCGTTGAAGCGCACAACTTAGACTGGTGAGGCATGGTCAGGCCCGAGGGGGCGCGGCCTGACCCGGCTGGCCATGGCCGGGCCTGGCTGGTCGAGCGGTTCAGCCTGAGTGGCTAAGCACTATGGGGGGCACGACCCCCCCGGTCTCCTGAACCGGCGGCTCCAAGAGGAGCCTCCATCTTGTCCAGATGGATAAAGCGGGACGGCCTTCCTAGCACGAGCGACCAACAAAGGTTGTCAACAATTCCTCTAGCGGGTCGCCCTCCTGGAACCGTGGGTGTTCCCAGCCCAGTTGGCCAGCTGCCAGCCGGTTTGTATGCCGAGCGGCCCCTGGAACACGGGCCGCTGTCCTCCGAAGCGCGGTGCCCTGGTGGCGCCACAATATCTTAGGTCTGGCCGGCTTTTCCTGCCTGTTCTTTGTCAGCCAATGGCCCAAGATTTCCGGCCACAACTCTTCCACATGTGTATGGAGCGTGTTTTCCACCTTTTCTCGTCATCCCCTCTTCCAACGCACCACTATCGTGGATAAATTCAGAAAAACATTAGAAGGCGGTTGGGTCGTGTTCATTCGGCATGCGCCCTCAGTGTTAGGCGGTAACAATTGGCGGAAGTTATTCCAATGAAATCAACATAATGGAGATAATTTATTCATTTATAAATTATATGAAATCCCTACCTCGAAACAAGGTTCACAGTAGTCAGGTGTCGCCGAAAACGGCGTCGTGGGGAGACACCATCAACTCATTGACGTCAAGAATGAAGGAGCTGGTGATGTCACATCATCGGCGTTCCTTGTGGGTGGCTCATTTTCCTTTGTCTTGGCCAAAGATGGAGAGAGGCGATCATCCTTCGTCGGTGGTTCTTCATTGGAAGAACGGTGTTCTTCATTGAAGAGAGGAACTCCTTCTTCAAATTCTCAAGTGCTCTCCCAAAAAATATTTTCCAACCAAAACACTAATAATGTCCTCCCATAATATAACATTGTAATTTATTTTCAAATTAATTCAAAATGTAAAATGAATTAATTAAGGAATTAGAGTTGGCAACATTAATGGATGGGAGATGGAGGGGCTCCATATTTATGTGGATGACCAAAGGATTAATGTGGGTTGCCAAAAAATTAAATAAAGGGGAGTGTTAATGGGGAGTTAAAGGAAGAAAAAAGGATTATGGATTATATGGGACCCACCACACTAATTTCTCTCATGGGAGGTTATGTGGGTGTGGGACCCATACCTAACTCCCCATTGTAGGAATTAACCAACATCTTTAAATAAAATTGTGTACTGCAATTTTATTTATTTTATTGTAAATCCCCTAAAAATAACCCTCAACCCGCATAAAACGCAATTGCGGTAAAGGTACCCGTAAGAGAATACTAGCGCTGTGAGTTCATTGGTGCCCTCAGATTTTGATTTCGAGCACCAGTTTAAATGATAGAAAAACATGTATGTGCATTTACTAAATTTACCCGAACAAAACTTCGGAAATTGATTCCGGGCGCTACGGGCCTCAGGATCAATTGCTGTCAGAAACTACAGACTCATAAAATTCCAAAGTATTTATGAAAAATAAATTCATTGATATTTCCAGTTCTTTTCATGAATTTCCGAATAGATTATATTTTTTCCTCTATGTCGTACTATTCATACATTTCATTAATTATAGAATTTTTTCCCCATATTAGTTAGATAATTATTTACATTATTCAATCAAACAAGTTTTCATTTTGTAAAATAATTATATTGTAAAATAATATATCATCAATTATTAATTAAGTATTGGAGTGGACATGTGTTCTATGACTTAGTATGTGATATGATGTTGAATGGATTTATATGGTAGGCCCATAGAGATCCAAAAGTGACAAATCAAGTGTACCATATCCTACTCTCACATTGGATGATGAAGTCAACATTCTTATTGTTTCTTAATGATCTTGTGTGTAGTATTTTATATTTTTTTGTTTGTAGAAATTTATTGAACTGTTAATATAGTTTTATGTAAATATATATTATCTAAGTACCCCTTTTTTTATGTCCTACTAAGATCAAACTAAATCACATGCACTAGGATTCTATTACACCTAAAAATACAGAACTTCATTAACACTAACATATTTTCTTACATAAATTGAATGTTAATTTATAAAAATTCACCCATGAATAGTATGTTTTGTGTATTTTTTATTTGAAACGTACTAACAAATAACTAAATATGATACCTACAATATAAATAAATACATCAATAATTGTGGTCCTATAATATGATTATTGTAATTCCTCATTACTTTACTAAATATCACCCTCTAAATAATTAAAATGGGTTCATAATATTATCTACATGAAACACCAAAATAAATAAATTCATGAAATATTAGATAAATATTATTAATATATTTATAACAATAAGGAAACTACTAGTAAGTAATATTTTATTAGACAGCTATAATTTCCAATATTTAGTTGATAAATAAATATTATGAGTTAATGTTAAAAAGGATTAGTAATTATAAAATTTATGTTATCAATATTTCTTATATTTTACCTTATAAATAATATTTTTCGATTTTAAAATGTTATTATATGTGAACAAATATATTAAAAGAATTTATTTTAAAAAATAATTTGAAATGATATTAAGTACATGAAATACATAATTTTTTATTCAAATTTATTTGTAATTATATTTAGTATTATCATTAACAAAATAAAGTAATAAATATTAAAAACATTCATAAGATTAACTAAATTTAAGAATTTTAGTTTTCATTATTTGGTTTATTATACTTTTAAATTAATTTTTGAAATGATTACTTGATATTTGAATAGATAAAAATACCATTTTAACAAATACCATGTCTTTAAAGACATTATTAGATATAATAAATTCTAATTTTTTTAATGTATTATTTAAATAATAAATTAATATGTAAATTAAAACTTTTAAAATAATATTATTATCATACAAAACAAATGTTTTACATTTTTAAAATCAAAAAATAATTTATTATAATAAAAAATATTTGGTATTTTATTATATTAAGTAAACATTAATTTAGTGAGAATTATGGTGGGATTTATATTAAATATATGTTAATACTATTTTATTTACAATAAAATATTTAATTACATCTTAATTGGAAACACTGACAAATAAATCACAATCATAATTCTTATGGATAAAGATACTCTTTTTTCAAAAACATTTTATTTTAATATTAGAAGATAAAATATAAAAATTAATTTACGTCACCATTATAAAATTTATTTGAAAAAAAATTATTTTCATATTTTTAATAATTACATTAAATTTATGTAGTATGAATTAGTTTAAATATAAAAATTAAATATTAATTACTTCGGTACAATATATTTATTGAGGTAACAATAAAAATTTTGACTATAAAATATATATGTGTTAATGTCTTAAAAAATTATTAAAACATGTGTGTAAATGAATGGTTGGTGGATAATCAATTATACATCATACCCCACTATATTGTTATTCTCTTTTACACTTCATACCAAGGGAAACATGTTCTCTTTCTATATTAAAAATGTATATTTACAAAATATAATTCTATTCACCAATAAAAGGAGTTCATATCTCTCCCATTTCTATTATCAGAACAACTAATAATCAAGAAATATACTCTTCCATATAATCTTGTTAACTATTTAATGAAGATTTATAGTCCTTGGTCATTCTGAAAGACCTAAATAAGTATACCGGTGTTTTTATCCAACTGACTTATTCTAAAGATATAGTTATTGTTCTCAATCAAGAACACATAATTTATTTCTTCTTCTACCCCATAAAATATATTAAATGCATCAAATTATGATAAATTAACTATTAATAAAAATTAGACATTTTTTATACCATTAAAATACCAATTTTCTATTATCCTCTAAATCTAAAAAAAAGGATGTATATATCCTTCATTCAGCTGGAATACCACTTCCAAGAATGATGTTCATGGGTTTTTATCATTTACGTAAAATTATTGTTCCATAAGTGTATTTTATTGATTAATGTGATAAAATTTTTATATCATGAAATTATATGTAATTATATCTCTTTCTCCTTGTATATGTAAAATAAACATGTCACATGTGAATATGTGTAGACTATAACACCCACGAAAGTGTTGTCTTTATTTTTTAATGTATTCATTGCATATGAATCCAAATATCTTTATATAAAGTTTTACAATGTGTTAGGATAGGGTTTTACCTTATTCATTTATAGTAACTTTTTTCCACCATGTTGTGATAGGGTTTCACAAGATTATTTTATGTTAATGATGCAATGTTTTAAGTTGTTTCCCCAATTCCATGTTTTGACAATCATGTTATATCATGCCTTTATGTTCATGTTTCTCATATTCTCTATTGATATTACTACTGCATAAAATGTATTTTATTATTCATGTTATTCCTTGTTTACACCCTAATGGTCTTTATAGATTACCCTTTTCTTATGTTTGTCCCTAGGTTATCCCATTCAATGCTATGTAAGAATGAATATTGTGGTCATGAAATTGTTGTTTTCAATATTGATATGTATTTCATGTTTAATGATTTTTTGTAATGTTCATAATACCAAGAGACATTATACCACTCGATCTTCTATGTTATATTACGTGTGATATTTTGTAATAAATCATTTGTAAATATAAAATAAATAGTGGGGTTGTTATAATTTGTATCAGAGTATAGGTTTAGTTTTTTCTAGGATTTTAATTATAAAAATCAACTGAAAGCAATATGGATTAGAATAAGTATATGAAAATACCCTTAAACATTTTTTAGTATAGATTAAGTGTTTTATCATGAATATACATACATGTATGGATATGAACAAGAAGTGGTGGCTCTAGAACATATGTACGTATGTGTATAACCTAAAAACACTACATTAAGATAGACTCGAATGAGAACTATTACATGACAAAAATGCTTGTTGCACACTTTTTTCGACACTCCTTATGGGATATGCTTTGGTAAATTAATATTCTTAGTATGAACCATTATTTAAGGAACAAAAAAATCCCCTAAAAAGATATGTTAGGATGTAGATCAGGGATAGAATAAATAGAAGCGTAAAAATTCATAAGTATATGAGATAAATTAAATTTATATGTTATCCCTTTTTTCATTGGATTCCCCTTTACGTGTTTAATAATTTAAAATATTTACCCCAAATTTTCAGTTTATTATAGCCAATGGACAATAATAGGTGGAATAGAGCTGTTAACTGGTGTGGATATCAATGTAATGAATACCTTAATGAGAACTCTAATCCAAGGAGACAATTAATCACAAAAATTTAATAATAAACTCTCAATTAACTAATGTTTTTAATAGAGACCAAAATCCTGATGAAAATACAACCCCTCAATGGAAAACCATGTCACAATTGAGTGCTTCACGAGAAAAAGGCCTACTACATTCAATGGATCATCTGATCCCTCAATCACTGACCAATGGATCATCTCCATTGAGAAGATATTATGGATCCCTAATGTTTCTAAATAGAGAATGTTCTTCTGGAATCTTATCATATGGTGGGTGAACCTGATCAATAGTGTACATAAAGAAAGAAAATATGAAGCCTATGGATGATATCAAGACGATGTGATATATTTATTCTGGAAAATGATTTTATAAGTATATAACTCGCACCATTAGTCTTATGATGGAAATATATTTCCTTCCAAAAATTAAAAAGTATGATTATTTTTTCGGGGAATGCAATGAAAAATTCACCCTACATGCACAAATATGACTATGGTTTTGTTGTATCCCCCAAATGCAAGGTTGAGCTCTTCATTGATGGGATAAAACCTACACTACGGAAAGACCTAGTGATCATCGACTTTTATAACTAGGAGTATATTGTCATATGTCAACTAATTGATGATATGGAGATCACCAAATCATAGGTTTATCATTGTGATAATATTTTGTACATGGAAATTGATTCTGGATGTCTGATGGATAAATCGAATAATGCTAAAAAAATTAGATACACGCTTTCAAAATGTTGGGAAATAATAATCCTAGAAATTTCTTAAAGTTGATGAAGAAATACATCAAGTGTGTTATGGAAGGGAACCATTCCAAATATTTCTAGAAAGAAAAACTCGCTACTACAATAAAGAAAATGAATGCTTCATTCGATCCATAACTCATTGTTCATTTCTACACCTACAAATAACAATAGTATTTTTTATCCAATTCACAATGCAATGGGTTTCAATGGAAACCAACAACCTCCAAGGAACAAGAGTGCGCTTTTTCCATCAATACCAAATAATTGAATACCGACAATGAATTGGTTCATGGTAGGCTAGTTATTTAATCATGAATATAGGAATTACGTTTTGATTCTAGTTATACACATTTTTCTATATCCCGAATGATTAGAAGAACAAACCATACAACACCACAAAGCATGGAAGTAGTTATGTTTGTGAAATCAAAAAATGGGGAAATTATGGAATCTCATTTATATGACTCCTCCCCTGTCACTATTTTTGGATTGAACGTCCCATCCCTCCTGATAATACATCCCTAGGTACAATTTGATGGAATTTGTGGCATGTATTTGCCTTCCCTATATAGATCCAACATTAATTTCAATGCGAAGTAAATCACCCCCCATATAGTGAATTGACATTCAATTATATACAAGTACAAGGAGGAGTGTTAATCTTCTTTAGTGACATCTCTTAATAAGGTACATTATTGACCTATTGGAATTTGTATAATTCTCATATGATTGAGTCTACGAAAGGTTTCATCATTGAATATATACATATTGTGAGTGAATTTACAAATGTGATTACTAAGGAATTACCTGTTCTTCCTCCTAAAAGAGAAGATTAATTCTTGATTGATCATATAACTGGAGTTTTGCTAATATTTAATACTTTGTAATGGATGGTTGTTTTAGATCTTGAGGAAAAAAATAACCAACTACAGGAGAATCTGGATAAATGGTTCATATGCCCAAGAGCTTCACAATGATGTGCACTAGTCCTCTTCATCCTGAATAAGTATGGGTCAATGAGCCTTTCATTTATTATCATGAGGACAAAAAAATAAAATTAAAGAAAAAGTTTCATTTTCCATGAATATATGAATTGTTTTATTATCAACCTAGTTGAAAATACCTCTCTATGGTTAAAATGTGGTCGAAAGGTTACCATGAAAAGGGGAGGAAAGATAATATCCCCAAGACTGCTTTTTTTAAGTAAGGATATTGTGAATTCATATTTATTCATTTTGGACACACCAATGCCCCAAAAAAATTCATGGAATTGATGAATAAAGTTTTCAGATATTACCATAAAAAAATATGGTAGTCTTTATAGAATATATTATAATATAATCTAAAACCCTGGAGAAGCATGATGAGCATCTAATAATTGTACTAGAGACCTTACAAAAGTAGAATCTATATAAAAAGTAAATCAACTGTGTGTTATGTTTAAAGGGAGACTCATTCTTGTGGAATATCCTCACAAATAGTTGGATATATATAGATTAATCAAAAATAAAATTAATTTATGGATGGATGAGGCTGAAATCCGTGATGTATATCCATAGCATCCTGGGGTTACCTAGATATTATAAATGATTTGTGAGAAATTTCTCATGATTTTCAAACCCTATTATCAAGATAACTCAAAATGAAGTAATTTTTAATGGAATGATGAACGTGAATAAAAATTCAAGGAGTTGATAAAGAGGCGTAGAAATACCCATATGCTCACACGAACACATGTGGGGAGATTTTCTTAATCTTCAACGATGCTTTAAAGAAGGGGCCCTAATGTGTGTTGATGAATAATGAAAAATTCAATTCTTATGCCTCAATGAAGTTAGAAATTCATGATGAAATCAATCACACGCATGATCTGGAGTTTATAGCTTGGTTCTTAGAATTGAATATAATGAGGCACAATCTATTTAGGGAGAAGATTAAAATATATAGGGATCGAAAAAGTGTCAAATATATATTCATAGATAAATAGATTTATATGTTCCAACAAATTTGGACAATTCTCATCAAAGATTATTAATACTCAATCCATAACCACCTTGGTAATGTGATGAAGGTGGAATATTATCTATGTAGAAAGGACCCATCAATAATATCATTGTTGAGAATTGAAAATGATCTAATATTCTTATATTTGAGGAATATGGATATGGGGATCATAACGTAGGAAACATCATCAATTCTTTTACAAATGATTTCTCAACATACTCTTTCGGAAAGGTTAATGTATTCTCAAAAAGATGATGTGATAATTTCGATGAATATATAAACTATTAGAAAAGGTAAATCCTGAGAGTTTAATGTAAATGAAGAATGAATTTGGAGATTTTTCTGAATTCTATGTGTTCCATCAAATATAGAGTTAAAGAATGGACATTTAAATTATAAACATAGTTTTAATTTTATCAATATCATAGGAAACATGAAGATGTATTGAGATCTCTAGGATCACTATTTCATGGATAACATGATGAAGGGGAATGGTAAATATAGATCAATGTGCATGTTACATCAGTAAGTGAAGGTTGAGAGGTATATGTGTAAAGGGATGATGCAACCATTACCCATGCCAACAGGGAAATGTTAAAAAATATCCCTTGACATTTTCATTGGACTTCAAACATCATCCAATGGAAACTATGCTATCAGGGTTTTTGTGGATCATATAACGTAGATATCACACGTTATTTAAATTTTATAGGATTTCTCACTAGATCAACAAGAAAAAATATATATCTGAGAAGTGGTAAGGCTGCAAGGAGTACCACTATCGATTTTGAATGATTGATATCAAAGACTCCCCACTATGTTCTGGAAGAGTCAACAATACACTCTATACACTGAGATGAACTTCAGAAAAACCATTCACTATCAAACTAAGGTCCAGTCTGAGCGGAATATCTAGACACTTAATGACAAGCTTCGAGCTTTCTCAATGAACTTCAATAGTGTATGGGTCAAATTCATTCTTTTTCCGGAGTTCTCTTATAACAAAAATTTCCAATCATGCATCCAAATGAATCATTATAAATCTCATTATGGGAAGAGGTGTATAAAATTAGCATGTTGGGATGAATTTGTGGAATGATAGCTTGTAAGTCCAAAAATGGTTGAAGAAATGTTAGAAATGGTTAAAACCATTTAACTAAACATCAAATTTTTCGAGAGTTGAAAAAATAGATATGATAATAATCATCGATGAGACCTATAGTGTGATTTTGGATATATGATATTTATCCACAAATATCTATGGAAGAGTGTTATGAGATTTGGGAAGATGGGAAAGCTTAGTTTAAAGAATATTTTCTATATTAATAACCTCGATCACATCGGGGCAGAGGCCTATCGATTAGGACTCCACGAAAACAAGACCCCATTACATTATGTATTCCCTGTAACACTTTTGTGGATGTACATAATAGAACCATCACGTGTAATCAATCCATAGGTGGTACCATTAGAGATTGACCTATTCTATGAAGATAATACAATAAAGATAATAGATTGTAGACAAAAATTTCTACAAAATAAGAAAATGACCCTTGTGAAATTGTTGTGGAGAACCACAAGTTTGTAAAGGGAACGTGGGAAACAGATGAAGTGATAAGATTGGGTATCCCTCATCATTTTTATTATGGGAAAAGGATATTTTGAGGGTGAAATTTTTTATGGGTGGATGGTTGTAATGACCCAAACTGTTGTAAATAATATTTTCTCTATTTTATTTAAATGTATTATTGATATAGAAAACACATACATTCATTCTATTTTATTCAACCCAATTAGATTTAAAGGACTGTAATGTATCATTACCATTTATTATATAGATATTGAAGTGTGATAACATGACTAGTATACATATATGGTTTTAAAAAATAATTTTGAAATTGACATAGGAAGTGATGACCCCAACAAGTCAGATTGTACAATATGAAGCCCATTTAACAAAGATTCCAAGGGAGATAGAATTTGTTGTCTTTTACCTAGATTAAGCTAAATCCAAGATACATCAATGGAATCATTAGAAAAAATAGGGGAGATGTTCATGATAATCAATATCACTTCCCAAACCATGTTCACTGAATGACATTGTGAAATCCCCACCATCACACACCCAACCCTTATAGATAATGTTGTGGTAATAAACTGATAGGTAACACGACCCTAGAATTATGATTATGTGCAATATCTTTGTATTGAATAATTAATGTACATTCATTTTATTATTGTAACATTATAAATGATTTTTAAAGAACAAATAATATTTTTTGTTAATATTCAAATTCAATTATGAAATATTTTTTGACGAATTAATGTAATTTTTTAGTAAATAAAATATTAATAAAATATTATTAATAAATTAATTTTTTAAAATAAAAATGAGTATAATTTTTTTTTGTAAATTATAATTTTTATTACGGTGTGAGATTTGTTTTATCAAAACCCATATTTTATTAATAAATATCATTCTAAATTTAAAAAGAAAATTTCATATATTTAGAAAATAATTTAGTTAAAATGTATATTATTTTTGTAATCAATTCATTTAAATTATCCATCAATTAATTTTAATTAATTTTCTATGATAATGGAATTTTTGGTTAAAATGAAATACTGTATAAATATATAATGTGTATTATGACTTCATAATGACACAAAATTTATGAAATGGAATAATAGAAAAGGTATATTTAGAAAAATATATGTTTTGAATTTATAATAATGTATTTTTATGTTTATTTTATTTATTTTATAAATCCATATTGATTCTACAAGACAGAATTTTTTTTAAAGAATTTAAAATCAGTTCATTGAATTTGGGACTCACCTCCATATAAGTAAGGGAAATATTATAATATCTTCATCCCTTGTCCTTATAAAATAATTTATACAAATAACCTTTTCTAGAAACCATAAGAAAAAACCATTGTATTGTTTGTGGATTTGAATATTTTTGAGTGTAGTGTCCAAAAACAAAATAATAATGAATTTGCACACATATCCTATTTAAACACACCCATGAACCCATATCTCATCAATCAAATTATTTGAATATCGACCATCGTCTACCACATAATCCCAATAGTCCTTTCACGGAACCCATAATATCCCATGTTTCCTCCCCATGACTTTGGGATCACATATCAATGTATGGGATCATCCAATCTATCGATTTTCATCCAAAACCACTTTTATGTAATTCCTTTATATTTATATTTTCATGATTTGGGTTATTTTCTTCCATTCATCATTATTTTCTGTTTTGTGTATACATGATCTAATATTTCGTTCATGATCAGACACTTTAAACATGTCCATTACTATGTTAAAATTATGTATGGGATTTCACTATTTTCATTTTAATTCAAGCATTTATTTTATATTATCCTTATAAATTCAATTTCACATGTTGGAATATAATGTTACATGATCCACATATTGTTAATCCCAATTATAAATGAATAAAGACCCCTTTCTTGCTCATCAAACCAATTTATGAATGTTTATATCACTTTGTCGTGCTTCTATTACTGCATTGTGATTGTCCATGAAAAAATCACCATATAGCGAATATCATACCCATTAAAATAATATGAGAATTAACCACTATGAAAAAAATATTATCGAATGGTTACATACATTTTTGAATTACACATTCCATGATCATCAAATAAATTATAATGTTGAATTAAACCATGTTTTATGACCTATGCCGAACACATAGGAATGAGTTTGCAATGATATTGAAGTGTGTGGTCGTATAAAACACCAATTCATTGGTTGAGGATTAGTATTATCATACATCATGTTGGGACTGGGGTTGACCTTATTCCTTTATAGGACATTTTTCTACCATGTTGGTATATGTGTTAACTTGATTCCTTTATGATAACGATGCATTGTTTTAGGATTTTTCATTAATTCCATGATAGGATAATCATGTTATATCATGAATATATATTCATGATTCACTTATGATACATTGATATTCCAATTTCCAACAATGTAGTTTTTTTCTAAATTATATTCATTGTTTATTGTATTACTATGATTCATATCTCACCATTTTCTTATGTATCTCATCATGTTGTCCCATGCAATACTAAGAACAACGGAATGTTATGGTCATATAAGAGACGTATTCAATTAATATGTGTATTTCATGTTCTAGGTTCTTATTTAATGATTATAATCCCCAAATACACTAGAACACTCGAGCTTCTAAGATTTATTATATGCAATTTTATGTAATAAATCATTCTAAAATATTAAATAAGGAAAAATGTTGTTATATTGAAACTACCATGATACCAAATCAATTTCTTGAGTGAACACACACAAGAAATTATGTGGATAGATACACCATGACACCATAGTGACATGTCTGTTACACATGGTTAACAAATATATATGTTGATAACACAAACCCTATACCATGATATAACATAAAGACCATGTTCCCATAGGTTCATGTTGTGGGGGCCATATGGTTGATCAATCCTTGTCCGTGAGAGGACCTGACCATGTGTTCGTGTGTGGACACATTCCATGTGACACTATTTAAACAATGTATACTATTTTATGGAAAATCTATATTTTTTATATACTTCATTAGGATTCATATTTGGTCACATATATACCCTATCATAATATGTTTTCATTTTACAACACAATGGATGCCATTTAATTTAATCATATATAAGACATGATGTGTTTCATGTGAGTTTCTTCTTCTATTTTTTCTTGAACAATGATAGGGATGATGATTGGTCATTAATGTTAGGTTTTTTATAGTAGTACCCTAATTCTCCAGGGCTTGGCTTCCCCGTACTCATCATACATGTTGATTCAATTGACACCCACACAATATAAAGGGATTGATTCTTCTATATTTGGAGTATCAATTCCACATAATTGAACTTCAATGGGGAATTGTTCCTCTACATGATTTGGTGATACCTCATCTAAAGAGAAAAGTGGGAACGTATGGTCCCAAAACCCAATGTTTTGTAAGGTTACACATGGTTCTTTGAATCATAGATAGGTGTTTAGAAGCTGTAGGGTGACTCATCTTTCTTTTCTAGGTGTGTAGTCGGATATCCCCATTCACTCTTTAATATGATTTTTTTAATGTATCTTTTGTTATATTCATTTTCCATCATTCGTTATCAGTTGCTTTGAATTTTTTTATTTCATTCCTTCTATTTTATAGGGTTGTTCTACTCGTTAATTATATAATCACCCCTGCATTGACATTTCCTTCATATGTTATATCACATGTGGATGAATATATATTGGGTGGTGATTTTAGTTGACTTGGTATTAGAAGAACATATTAGAACATGGAGGTTTATAACATGTTTGATGGTGATCAAAATATATGATGAGTTGACATATCTTCAACCACCAAAATAGTTATCATATTTGAACCTCATTTCTAGTTTGGAATCTATTAGTACCTTTTTAAAATATTTATAATTATAATGTTTCATAAATTTTTAGGAGTTTTTTTATTAAATTTTTGACACCGTTGAAAATTTATCATCTTATAAACTCACTACATTATTTCATGGACCTTCTTGTGTGCATGTATATAGATAAAATTTTCTATAACCACTCATTCCTATGATAAGATTACATTGCATGTTTCATAACATTTTTTGTAATATAAATGGGATGGGGGTTCCACACTTTTCATACAACCAGCCCAAGAAATTTCTTAGATTCTCAGATTATGAAATATTAGCATCAATTTCGGGTTTTCCATGGCTTGTTGTTAGATTTGTACATGTCAAAATTTGCTTTTGAATTTATGAACTCAATTTCAGTGTGTCTCCAGATTCTCTCTTAGTCTAAGGAAACCATTTTTTCTGTAATAGCTATAATATTTATACACTCGGACGTTGACTAGTTCCTTATTTAATCATTCTTCTAAGTCATCACTAACAGTGATTAAATTATTCTTTCATTATATGGGATTTTGTCTTTTTAATTAAATTACATTATTGAGTAATCTCTCTATATATTCACATCTAATTGTATTATTTCTTTTTAACTTTTGGGATTCTTAATTGATGAATTCCTTCTAAGAAACCTATAACTGGTTTTGATTATAAACATTTTTAGTGAAAGGGGCACATTTCTGTTATATAGTCATAATTGTTTCCCTTTACAAGAGAATAGATGAATTATTCCCCATTATGGGAAACATGTGGATAGTCCTCTAGAGATACATGAATATTTTATGGTTTATATTTGATATTTGATAGCTCGTTGAGATCATGATAATGATGCATATATTCTTTTTGAATTATGAAAGTTAACATGATTGTTAACTATTTGGTTATATTGAAATATTGAAAATTTGGTAGAAATGTATTTCCTTATGTACTAGTCCATGTTATTCAATATATTTTGACAAAACCTAATCAAATGTTATCACTCACAAACAGTCTCCCCCATGGATAATCAATGTGTTGGTGGGTTTTTCCTCACATCAACTCATGATGAGACGAGACTCTCGTTAAATGAATTTTTATAGTTGTTCGACAATGACTGTTACCCTTTTAGATTATAATCATTAAATATTCAAGATTTTACTGATACCCAACTGTTACATATGTCATTTTATTATTATACGTCTAGGATTTCTAAATTCATATGGTATAAATTTTATATAGAAAAAGATAGATATATTAGGTTTTAGATTATTGACATGTTGATTCATAGAGACACACTTACTAGCATGGTCCCTATATGAATTCCCATAAACTATGGTATCCTGGGTGCGATTACTTTTGTAGAACATTCTAGGAGAGGGACATATGGTATTAAGAGATAGATGTTGGAATAATTCGTAAGAGTCTACTACAACATCTATTATCAATTAGCTAGATGGTTCGGATTGTAACATTAATAATCCTTAATAGACTCAGATTCATGGATACATGAAATAGTATTCTTGAAAAGGGTCCACCTAGACTAATGAGGTATGAGGATATTCTTATGATGAGTTAGGTGACATTGATTTTGAATCCTTCACTCATCAGATTTCTAATATTATTCAGGTAGTTGATAAAACTCTATGATAAGGGTAGTATTCTGATCAAGGTATCCCATGCATTTCTACGGATAACACATGGGAGGTAGTTCTATAATAGGGGTATGAAAAGCCCCCCGTGGAAGGAGAGGAAATTGGGTGATGATGTTGTCATATACATCAACCACATCAAACATGTGGACCACTCTAGGGTCAAAGAGATGGCCATAATTGTTTAAAATAAATATTGGAAATTAATTTATATAATTAATATTTTCAATATATTATTACAGGTTTAATCTATTTCTTATCTACCTTATCTCTAGTATTATTTGACATAGTCACTAGTAATTCATTCATCTCCATATTCATTTTCTAAGAGATATTGATTATAGTGGAGTCTTTTCTTACTATCGATGTATACAGTTACATACTGGGACTGATTCTTCTATATATCTCATATTCGAGTAGACTATGTTAGCACTAAACGGTGGGAGTTTCTCATTGTACCTCTTGGATATTTTCAATTGATAGTATGTGTTATTCCGAGTTATGGACATGTTTTACTTAGTGAAAATTCCATAAAATTTTCTTCATTAGAGATTTAGACTCCCTCATGAATATTGGACAAGATTTTCAATCACCGATATAAAATATTTCATAGTATTGTAGGTGGTGATCGTAATAAGGGTGTTTCGACCAATAATTCCTTAGTTGGTGAGTTTATCCCATAGTGTAGTTTATTGTTCATGAATCGAGACATATAAGGTTATGAGGGATTATATGGATGTCTTTCCAAAAGAATTTATATGTATCTCATTAATGTGGTATATTGGATTCAACATTAACATTCACCATTGGACTGAAAAAATATATTCTCCAGAATATTACGTGATCCCTATTAAGATCTAGTGGATGTGTTTGTTGTTGAATAATATTGAGAGAAATGTATTATCAGAGATATTATGTCCCCCATTACAACCTCTAGTTTTTTTCACAAAAAATAAATATGAGTGACTGTAGATTTCAATTTATTATCATCACCATTAAATACTTAATATTAAAAAAATTACAGCTGACAATGGAATAACAATTTTCTCCATTTAAAATGTGTGATTTGGATTTCAATTATTGATTTTATTCTTGTATTTCATGAGTTGAGAGTTCACAAGGATGATATTATAAATATGTAATTCCTATGTAAATATGGGAACTGTGATTTCCTTATGATTCAGTTCACTAGGATTAATTCACCTTTAATTCTAATTTCAATTACATACTATATGTTGAATACACAAATAGATCAGTTTATAGTTTCCATTATAGATGAGATTATTAGATAATCTCATATATAGGTGGAGTATAAAGGTCTTTGAAAATTTTCATGGCCTTACATCAGGGCCATCATCTATAGGGTATCTTTTCAAAGTGGTTTTCTCTGATATGATAATTTCTTTTTCTGGAACATTTAATTTTTTATCATAGTGTAGTTGTTGATCATGTTATGACTGAATTTGTTCTCACTTGCGATCTAACAAACTGTTCCTAAACGGTGAAGATATTAATTAGTTTGGTAGTGAAGTATCATATTTTCATTGAACAATTTTATAAGATTGTATACAATTATAATTATTTTACAAATAATTTGTATTTTGTTTCATGAAGTATTTTTAATCGTTGATCCATTAATTATTTTACGTAGTGGTTTAGTGAAACACATTTTTGGAGAGAAACATATGATTCCATCGAGTATGTGTCATTTACAAATTTTATTTATATGGTATTAAATACATGTTTATGCAATGGAATTTGGTGATCGATTATGTATCATGCCAGTGGAAAACTAATGGGTAGAATTACATGACCCATGACCCAGAGTTTGAAGTTGTATTTTAATCCATGTAGATTAGGAGGCACTATATTCTTAGAGAGAGTATAATTGTTTATTCATACCACTAGAGTGTTATATAGATATTCACCATGATGTATATAAACTCTAGGGAGATCAATTGGTCATGTTTCCTAGAACATTGTGATTTCATGATATTCTACACCCTCATTGATTAATATTTTTTTTAATATTCCATTCACTAGAAATATCTCCCTAAATTGGAGGATGAAGCATCAATGTATGTTTCCTTGTTGTAACAAACCTTGGGGGTAGAGAGGGGTGAGGATTAAATTAGGATGACGGTTGCTTCACCACCTCTTCTCTGGTGTGTGATATAATATCAAGTTAAAGATGTTTAATATGAATTTTCCATAATCAAATATACACATGACTTCCACTAGGTAGTTGTTTAAATACAGGGTTCAATAATCCTTTTTCAGGGAAATGTTTTTGTAACATTCATGATTCATGAGTTGTATAGATTGACCATTCCTATTGATTGGGTTCTTTGGTAGTGTGGGAGATTTATTGAGAGCTCCATGGAGCTTGGTGTCCATATGTGAGCCTTGTTCCCAAACATTTTATCTATATTTTACTTTTTTAGATAATATCATTAAACATGGATAGAATATAATGAATCATCATTAAATATTTTGGCCATATAACTATTTCTATCTATATCTATGATTTTTTTAATCAAAGATAGCATTTTATTTTTAGAGCAAATGAAATTAGAATTAATATATTTTAAATGATTATATATATTAAATCATGCACATAAATATTTTATTAATAATTTATTATAAGCATTTACTGTAGCCTCATATGGGAAATTTGAGAATCTGGTTATTTCTAAAATATGGGTTTTACCTAAGATGTGATATTAAGATAGATGTTTTTTGATGTTCAGTTGAAGGAATCCAAATGAGATTGTGTTAAGTAAATTAAATTCATTATATATTTATTAATTATTGGAAAAAAACATAAATCAAAATCTATAAATACTTTTTTAAAATGAATATATATATATATTTACATTACCTTGGGATTTAAGAGAGAATATATGAATATTTTTTTTAGTTCGAATGTTTAGAACATTGATTGACAATAAAAAACTAGGGGTAATAATGAAATGAATTTCAAATGTCCATGTATCGTCATGTTCATCACTAGAAAATGTGTTTTATTATTATATATTAATATTTTTCTTTGTGTTTTGTATAATTATTTATTAGATTTATCCAGTTGAATTACTTTTCATGTATAGAAATAATAACTTCTTAATTTTCATTAATATTTTGTCTACATATGTGTTAAATTTAGATTAGATATCATGAAACTCATTATTCATTTTAGTTTCACACCTATTTAACCCTATTGATAAAAATTAGAGCCATTGGATTATTTTTCATCATCTAATAATTTTATCACTTTTTCATTATCTTATCCAAACAGAGTTCTTTTTATCATTTTTGGATTGTGAGGTCTGTGATTCAACATTAATAGGATATATTAAAAAAATTCAAACTCCATGATTCATAAAAATTGTGTGAACAACATATAGATTATTTTTTCATCTATGAACCAGGATGATTTTTTTGATGCGGTTGATCTATTAGTGTATCGAGATCTCAAATGGAAATAGGTACTATAACTACTACCACACGAGTGATCAAATATCACATTATGGACTATTAGATTCTAGAAATCAATAATTATAGTCAAATAAATTAATATCTACTAGATTAGAGTGATCAAAAAGTGATAATAGTTTAAGAAATAGTTGTCCATTCATTTTCATGAATATTGGATTCCAATTCAATGAATACCATGAATGCATTCTATGTATCTTAAAGGAAGACAGACCATATATTATGGATTCATTGAATGGAAAGGGTTTCATCTCGATTTAAATATACCATTCCATGTCGTAAGTCACACATACAATGTGCACTATTTGAGTATCAAATACCTGTTCCAAGGGTTCACATCATGGAGCCTTGGTGGACTAACATGTCTTGACTCCCTAGAGGAACACCATATTAGGTAACATTTCTTGACATTTTATGTTGTTGGAGAACATAGATAGGTGCCTAGGTGAACATACACGTTATATTCTCATAGAGAGAGGTTGTTTTAATTCCCATATGTGGTGATGCCATTTCCATGGGAGGACATGACAATTTTTCATTACAAGGTCACATGCCATGTGAAAATATATTCAAAAAATGTAATTAAACTATAAAATTATTTAGTGTGTTATCTACTTATTAAAGAAAAAAGTTTAGGCTTTAGATTAGTTGTTATAGAGTACTTTTCTATACAATACATTATAGTATCCTTCATTTTTTATTCAGAGGTATTAAATAATGTGTTACAAGTGTGACACTTATTACAATGATGCTTGTGTAAGGACAATGATAATGACTAATCATTAGATATATGTTTGTATCATTATTAACCTAATGCAATATTGGAGATTTATTTCCATACACTTCATATATGATAATTCTATATTACCCCACAATATGGAGGATGTGGGTCCAATATGTACTTATTTTAAGTCCTCCATATTTGTACTCTTCAGTTGGATGGGTCATCTATTGGAGTTATTTCCCACTGAACTATGGAATAAAGTGGAATTGTTGGAGAAGTCCTACAAAATTATTTTAAAATTTCATAATGTTTTTTGAATCAATTTTGAACCATTGATATTTTTATTTCTAGGCATCATTCATAGAAGGTAGTAAAAAATGGAGACCAACTTTCTATATTTTCATTGGTCTCATTTCAGCATTTCAATTATTAGTTTCACTTACACTCTATACTAATTTAATTAGATAGATGAATATTTATATCAACAATACATTATTTTTAGAACCATAAAAAGGGTATGACTATAATCACACATAAATT
Source organism: Viscum album (assembly GCA_963277665.1). Taxonomy (NCBI): domain Eukaryota; kingdom Viridiplantae; phylum Streptophyta; class Magnoliopsida; order Santalales; family Viscaceae; genus Viscum; species Viscum album. Next base: position 532,343,821 of record OY728137.1, read on the forward strand.
GAATTTTCCTGCACATGTTGTGTCATTTGTGGATGATTTGTTGATCATTGTTGGATTTAGTAGACAATGTTTTAAAGAGAATAATATTACATGGAGGTGATAACTTGGATTAGTGGTCACCCATGTGTAGTGTGATTTCATTTCACTTCAATTTCCCCCCTTCTGAGTAGATTTCAAGATCCAAACACAATTTTGGTAATACATGAATTTTCAACTTTATATCATTTTATTTACATCGATTATACAATTATTATTTACTATATGATATTTCATATTTTGGATAATCCCTATATCTTTATACCATAATTATATATCTACACTACTGTATGATGCTGGTTGTGTTCATGTTTACCGTTACATTTGTCTATGCCCACCCATTTCAGTGATAATGCTACTTGGAATTTGTTATTAGCTCCATGTAGAATTGAGGTGATTTTTGGGTTTTATCCTATACATACTACAGTACTAGTCATTGTTCATGTTAATTGGGCTATTAAAATTTATTTATTATATATTCTATAAATTAATATAAATTATATAATCATATATTTCCTTCACAATGAATGATAATATGTCTTTTTATTCTTTAAAAGTATATTTTTATATAAAAAACATCTGTTTTTGCAAAACGTTAAAAATTATATTCTTAAAATATTAATATTTAATAGTTAAAATGTTAATTATGTTTATATATAACATATTTATTTTTATAATTGTTAATTTTTATGATTATCCAGAAAAGAATACATTTTTTAAATAGTGAAATATCCAATTTTTTCAAAAAATGTATCTTTAATGAAATAATTTATCCATATGATTTATAGTAAAATAAAAGAGACCATATTCATAAAAAAATATCATTTAGGGGTAAAATATCATTTAAATCATATATGGTCAGTTTTGAAACTCTTACTTCACTTTTTGGAACCTAAGATATATTTTATTCTAATTAAATAATAATTTTAATTATTTTCATTTAATTTGGTGGTTCAATGATTTCATTCATCATTTTAATGGATATAATTTCAAATAATATTCATTTATATAATAATAAAATGATAAATTTAAAAGTATATCGACAAATCAAAAATATTTGGCCTAAATTATTATAAGTTCAATATAACACATGAAAATACTATTTGTCCTAAAAAAGTTTCTAATGATTTTTTGGTAATTATTTAAATATTATTTCTTGGACGTTATATGTATTTTTTCATAAAAATTTTAATCCAAATTTGGAATTATCATTTACAAATAAGGATATAAGGCCAACTATATTTTTATCTACAATGAATAGTTATTTTAGTCAAAAGTTATCAGTTTCATTATTTATAAAAATTGTAATGATTTATAACATTACTAAAATATATATTTTATTATAGGGTTTTCAAGAGTTCGTATTATATTTTCAAATACTAATGTGAAGAATTAAATTTTTTTTTTGTTGATTAATTATGATATTACAAATTTATAAAATTATATAGGGAATTAAAATGAATTTTTTTAAATTGTGTTATATTATATTGTATTTTTATTTCGAATTTTTAAAATAATATTAATGAATTATATTATTTAGTTATAATAATCAATTGGGAATTAAATATTTAATCATTATGTTTTCCCTTAAACATATCTTTACATATATAAAAGGGTATTTTTTTAAAATGAGTTTCTATTGATAAGTGGGGTTCTTAATGGATGTTTATGGGTAGAGTTGAGTTTTTAATGCAATGTAAATGTAGCTTTTGATTTTAACTCTATACATAAAGGTGGATCTATTTTTTCCTATCCAATGTAATGTTTCTGGGAAATCTATTTGTCCAATATAATGGTATAATTTTGACATAGGGAAACATATAGGTAATTTCATATCTCCTTACTTGTTTAAAGGTAAGTCTTCGACTACATAAATGTCAGACATGTTTTCTACTAGATTGGCATGGGTATGTCAATGTTTTATTCTCTATGTAAATGTAAAATTCAACTTACATTGAGGAAAATAACATTTTAATATCTCAAATTGGTGCAAGACCATTTTCCCTATTGATATGGATGGTTAAGATGCATTATAACTTCACTATTTTAGGGTCCATACAAATTTTTTACATCAATGATAAAACTAGGTTGTTCATCATTTATGTACAATTTCGTAGTCATGTAATGGTAAGTATGTTTTTCCTAATACCATTTATAGTTATATATTTTTATGAAGTTTAAATAATGTTTTACTAACACAACTAGTTTTCTTCACATAAGAGTAGTGGTATTTAAATAAAATTTTTCTTCATCTTCTAGATTAAATTTCATGAAAATTTTTACCATAAAATATGGAATTAAATTTGAAAATGTTGATTTTTGTTAATCAGTTCTTGTTTCTAAACACAATATTTTATCATCCATAAATTTCAATGATTTCAAATAATTAATGAGTTGTAAATAGAATTAATAATGTTTTAAAATGAATATATTGTGGATTAAATATTATATTCAATTTATATTTTTGACATTTATTGGAAGGATCTATTATTTTCTAAAACCTATGAATTTCACTCTCACTGTATTTTTCCACATCCATTGGGTATAGATAAATTAAATGATTCTTTTTAGATCATATTTTCTTTTGAAAATTATGCATCACATTTATTCTTGTTTCTAAAAATATATTTTTAATGGATTTAATATCTACTAACTTTATCCCTCATCTATATTACTATTATGTGAGAAGGATAACTCCCTCTAGTTAGGGGTTATATGAGATAATTTTTTATTTTTTTATCATTAATTAGTTTTGTTTCTTAAATTTATGTGAATAACTTAAATAATCATGTAATTTTGTTTGATGACATGAAGAATGGTTACAAAAGAATACTGAAATTACTTTAGGATGAATGATAATTTTCCAATTATAGCATTACTATATTTATAATATTCTATATAAATAAATATATTAATTGATATATATTACAATAACACATCATGATTTTATAATTTTATCTAGAATACAGTAACTGAATGATAATTAATATATATGATAACATGTAAAGAATATAAAAAAAGAATAGATTGATTACGTAAAACCATTTTAACAATGGAAAAATGAATAATCCATATATGTTTTAAAAGAATGTATTAAATATTGAATATTATTATCGTTTATTATTTTTTATGATATGCCTATATGCGATACGTTATTCTCATACAAGTAAATAATAAATGAAATATAGAAACTAATATTACATTTGATAGAAATTTTATTGTGATCATATGGTTTTAAAAATCAATATATTGAATAAAATATTTTATATTAATGATTATAATTTCAATAATAGATTTTATTCATTTATCATATGAATTTATTAACCGTATTTATAAACAATAATTTTTTAATAATGAAATAAATATTAAATTATTACATGTTCTATGATAATTTTAATTATTCAAGATCATGTATAAGAGATATAAAGATAAATTTTTTCACATTATCTAACTATAATTTGATAAATTCAAAATTATATAGTATTACAACTTGAAATAATTAAAATATTTTTTAGAAAATAATTTTATAATTCTAGATAATAGAAAATTTATATTTAGATTAATGTATTTTGAAAATGATAAATATTTAATTTTATGGGAATTAAATACAAAAATGGGTTTCTGATTAAATTTTATAATAAGATATTTCTTGATATTTATGATAACGTCTTATATCTTTATATTGTTTTTGTTGTTTTTGAGCATATATAATTTCATATAATAGATAAATAATTTAAATATAAATCTCAATATCAATTAAATTAATTTTTCACGAGAAGAGTAATTAATACTCATCATGGAATTTCATAAACATTTAATTAATGATAGAATCACATTATGATGACTGTAAATACTCTTAACTAATCATATAGAATTTTTAACATGAAATAACTATTCATAATAATCAATAAAATTTAATATAGGTCTAAAATTTATTAAATAGAGATGAAATTGTTCGGGATGAGTAATCCCATTATTAATTAAAAAAATTTGATCTACATGATGTTGAGGTTGTAGTTTCTTATTAAAATTTCTGTTTTTAACAATAAATTTATTATTTTTTATGCTCTATGGTTTTAGATATATGGTGTGATTTATTGTTAACCAAATATGATTGTAGTGATGATAGTCTCACATGTGTCTAGTTACGAAGATAATGATTGCATCGGGTTCATATTTTTATGATGTCTTGGGGTCTGTATTTTTGGGATTATATTGGAAGGATATTTAAAATGTTATTATATGTGAAATAGTATGGAAAAAAGTTGTAGTTGTTATGTATTCTGATTAGGTGTTTCTGATTGATAATTTTTCCTAGATTAATGCATTTGTGATGGATGAGGACGGATGTTATTTATATTACCATTTTCCAATTGTGGGAAAATAAATAATGAAATGAATTGTGGTTGAAACATTTAAATGGTAGCTTAAAATGATTCCTTGAGTGCCTATATATTTACAAAATAGAAATGAATTTATTAAACAATGGGTTTTTGTTATTGACGATTACATATAATGATGTCATGCCAGAGAATTAAAGAAAATAAAAAATAAACAAATCTATATATGGATTATAAGATTTAAATGTTAATCATGTAATGAAAGTTATGTAATATTAATTAATGTTCTATAAAATAATTATTATTTGAATTGATAGATGTATGATCCTTTGTAATCAAGGCCTTAGATATGTATTTTTTGTATCCTATGAGATGACATTGGAATATTTTTTTTAATAATGCATAGTTTCCCTTAGTTCAGTTGTGGTAAAAAACTATAATTTTTGTTATTTTTATATTCACCACATCCATTTCTTAAGGGAATCATACAAATAGTTATTCTATTAGTATTTCCCCATGATATGGGTTGGAAAGGATATGAATGTTTGACTACCACATCTCTCACACTCCTAAATAATTTATCTTATTATCTATAGGTATACAAAGTTGTAATTTTCATTTTATGATTGTTGTGAGATATCATGGATTTAGGTTGATACACATTTATGTATTATTTATGTATTATCTTATGGATTATTACAAGTGTGTTATATATGAGCTATGATATTTTTAGGTGTAATATGGAATATACCTGTATTGTAGCATCTATATATAAGAATTTATATCATTTAATGAATATTGACATGTTGATGTGTTTCACTAGGGATATGGTTTTATATAGTCTCACGAAGTTATTCAGGTATGATTATTTATGTATGGTATGAGAGATCATGATTTTTCATGTTTGGTTATTATAGTTGAAATTTTAATGGGATGTGGTCAATGGTGTCCTGTTATTATATTTATATGTTATCAATATTATAGTTATGCATATATGAATATTTTGTTGAGTAAGATAGGTTGAGGATGGTAGTGGAATAGTTTTCATATTTAGGTGTTGAGTTAGTTTCATTTTTTTACTTAAGGGGATTTAGAGTATTTCATTTATATTTTTCCCAGGGTTTTTTGGGAATATCTCATGTATTATAATTTTTATTCTTACAGGATATATATCTAAACATTTTATTTAGGTCAGGGGAGATTCTTAGTGATAATGTTAGATATAACATATTCTTTTCTATTATTAGGAGCTAATTCGGATTTGTGGTCACTACGAATTACATGGATCTTTTTATATTTCTTTTATTTTTTATTTTTTATTACATCACACAATACATTGGGATTGATACATTATTTATTATAAACATGATTTTTTTGTGGTTTTTCTCATCATATGACTTACATCACAAATCATTGTAATAGTAATTCTTCTCATTTGAATGTTTATATACCCTATTTTAATGTCTCTAACTCATATCATATTAATGGTGGCCTTCTATGGTCATTATATATTTGTATTCATTATTGCAACAAGAGGAACCACATTAGAGGGATGTTTTATGATATAGAGTTTTTATAGGTGATAGTTGGGACATAAGAACCTAGTTTGGATTTTGGTATTTCTATGGATACTTGTGTGGGTATGGAATCATTATATATCACTCTTATTATGATCTATAAGCAAGATATATTTCATAGGACATAAGACTCCATACACCCCTATGAATATATGTAATATTAATTATGTTTAATGAACATTATAATTGAAGTGACATGATTTTGAGTTATAGACCTATTAAAGGATCATTTACCATTATATTATGTTCTATAGAATGAACTAATTAAGAAATGGGATATATGATAAGAATGAATTTATAGAGTACCCAAAAAATATTAATTTCCCCTTGGTTAGAGTCCATAAAACATGAAATTTTATAGAAATGGATACATGTTGAAATCCTCATCCCACATTTTTTCAAAGATATTTAGAAATGTGTTTCAAAAAATCACCATATACTAGAGGAAATCTAAAAAAATTATCTATGATGGACAATTTGAGTGTTAAATCTCTATAATCAAAATATTTTTGACTTCGTTGTAACAAATAATGGAACGACGATTTTGTTGTTGGAGGTGGTGATAACAATAAGTTTTACTTGTGGACAGAGGAATAAATTTATTTTATTGAGTGTGACATTGTTTTTTAGTACACCTAAATAGTGTTGTATTTAATTGAATGGGGTTCCTATGGAGTTAGTTATTTTGTGTTAGAGTTTGATATGTGTTTTCATGTGTAGTTTTTTTCTTATACTGAAATGGAATCATTATAATGAGATATGTATTCCTTACATTATGAGATTTTATTATTTTGTTCTTGATGTATTGTGGGGAACTTATTTTTATATATTTATCCTAAAACCCTTTAATTTACACACCATTTATGTTAATATATAGAATGCGATGTATTCTTTTATTTATTTCCCATTATATTGATTGCTGGGAAATAGTAAAATTCACTTAATTAAAAACCACATATTGAATATTTAGGATTTTTTTTAAAAAAAATTAAACCATTAGTTTCAAAACCACAAATAATTCTGCTCATAGATCAAAATTATAACTCATTCCCCAATATTGGTGTTGATACTAAAATTTTTATTTTTAAATACATTTCTATATCCATGTTCATATGATTCTATAACTCTCTCTTTATGCTCAAAGATGTAAATATATAGTCTTATGGGTGGGGTTATAACCATCTTCATCATCCAATACTCTTCTCTTGTGCATAGTATATTGGGTATTTTGTTTAGGTTTAGTGGTTATTCCATGTAATCATTCGTTTTAATGAGAATACTCATCACACAGAAATGATTATATGGGCCCCAAAATTGGGATATATAATTTATTTTCCAGAAAAGGTATTATACAGTTTTTTCTAAAGGTATCTAATTAAACACTTTTTGGTTGTGTGTTGTACATTGAACATTGTTTCATTAAATTATTTTTTCTTCTATTATTATATTCCAATAAGGGATTTGACTTGTATAATACTATTTCCTAGAAACTAATAAATATGAATTTTGAGAAAAATTTATCCATAATGACTTTTTCATAATGAATTTTAAAATTGTTTGGTTGGTTGAGATCCTATAAAACTAGAAAACATCACAACACACATTATATGGTTCATTTATTATTACATATTTTTGTATCTCAGTTTATTGTGATATAGTTTCATTTTTTGGTTAATGTATTTTATGTGTCATAATATATTACACGTTTGTGTAATAACATGAAGAAGCTATAATCGGTAAAAGTAAAATAAAATTAATTTTAATTTTTACATGAATATTTTATAGTTAAATATACATTTCATTATAATTATTGAAAAAAATTATATAATGGATAAGGTTGATTATCCCAAAATCATTTTTTTGATTCATATCATATGTTAAGAAATATTTAATTTTAATGATTATTGAATAATCATTAACACTGAATATAGAATGATATATCTATGTGAATTGAATAAAAATAATTTAGTGTCATCATTTAAAATTTCTATATATGTATGTTATTTCACATGGCATGTAAAATATTGAATGTTAGATATAATTATTGTAATATTTTAAATTTCAAAAAAATATCAATTGTCTTTATATGAAAAATTATTTTGTTTTAAATATAATTTTTTGGGGATTATCTAAACATTATGATGATGTATTATATTAATTGGTTAATTAATTTTTCAACTATGAAATTTTTCTAGTAATAAAAATATTTCATATTTTTAAATTTCGTTGAGTCATCCTTGGAATATTTATTCAAATTTTTTAATAATAGTAAGAGATACTTATTCATAAAAATTCATTTTTGGGAAAAAAATTCATTAAATACTCTAAAACAGTTATTTGGAAAATGAATTTATTTGTAATGGAATTTTATAAAACCTACAATATGTTCTTTCACTATATTTGTCTTGATAAATACCCTGTTATGAATAAGGATTATAAATGTTATCATTTAATCATATTTTAAACTAGCCATATTTTAAATATAGTATATATAGTGAATTATTTTTATCATCAAGTAAAACTAAATTGGTCATGAAATGTTATTCATTATATTTTATGAATTTTATCAACTTGACATGATTACTAATTATTATGACATGTTTCGATTATGTATAAATAACAGAAACAAGAAACTGGTTTATCAAGAGGTAAATTTAAGTCAATTTAAATGTATTTAATGAATTTATATATATTTATTTGACTGTGTCCCTAATAAAAATTTTACAAGTTTAATAAATAATAATGTTATCTCTTACACAATGTTGTATTCATTTTAATTATATAAATATAGATTATTTATTTTTATGTTCTTTTTTAATATAATTTTATTTTTAAAATTATTGTTTATTAATATGTATTTTACTTTTTTAGTTTCTTATTATTATCAATGCGGTACTTATTATTATTGTTGGACCTGAATTTGGAATGAGATTTATAGATGTGTTATCAATATCCTAATTTTTTTAATTCATAATTATATTTGGAGGAACTGACAAATATCAAGATGATATATACGGTTTATTCCAATGTTTAAAGTCAATTTTGGATGTTTTTGTTCTTGTTTAGGGGGGTATCTCCCCTATGATATTTTTTAGATCATATTACTGATATTTGGTTGATATGTTATTTCTTCCTCAATTTTTTTTGTTCCTTTGAATATTAGATCAATGCGAGGTATCTCATGTGTTGTTTAAACTGTCACAAATTTATTCTTTCTCATTGGTTTTGTTTTAAATAATGATTATTTGAATATTTTAATGTTATGTATTATAATTATCTATAATATTCTTAATCCTTCGTTTTTCATTATGGGTTGTCTGATATTTCAAAATAGATATTATTATTTTAATATGAATCATTTCAATTATTATATATTACTAATGAAAATAAAAATATTTTACATTTAATATTGGAAATAATTTGGATGTTTTCAAGAGTAATTATATTATTTTTAGATGATTTTTTCATATTTTGGACATTATAATAAATCGTTTTTTAATTATTTATCTATTTTGAAATTTTGAATTTAATATATTTTAAATATTATTTTTTACTCTTATCCATGATCCTACCTCCATGTAATTGATACACTTGTTTATAATAGATTCAATAATGGCATTAAATCCTTTTAGTGACTATATATGTATATATTCAATTTTTCTAAATCTACATAATGGTAACATACCTTCTAATCTAGATATAAAATTTCGTATCACACATCTCATGCACACATAATTGTAGAGGAATATATATAATTTCTACAAAAAGGTAGATAGTTTTGTTAGAGCTATGTATATGTGATTTTAGTTATCTTTATGTATCTAAAGGTATGTCTCACCATGGATAAATATTAGATGAGTCTTCTAATAGAGACATTACTGAATGTCCATGAATCATTCACCAAGGAAACGACCTAGTCAACCTGGTTACGGGTCCAACCATAGTAAACATTCTAATGTATGGATAACACCATTTTCTTAATTATATAGCATATTAGATAATGTTTAGCTTCATTGAGTAATTTTAAAGATATTTTTTTTCATCACATGTAATGGAAGGTTTTTACTCACATATTATTAATTTATTATTCTTTCAATTTTTATAAAATTGTTTTCAATGAAACGAAGTGTGGACATATATGTAAGGGTGATAACCTATTATAATGAAACAATATATATTCCTTGCATTTGGGTTGTATAATTTCTATATAAATCCATTTTTTCCTCACCTATTATTATAAAATTGATTATTAACATATATTGATTAATTAATTATGTTAAAAAAAATTGTGTGTCTTTTTAGAGAGTATCATGTAATATTTGACCTTCTATAAATGTATAATTCATAAAATATTAATTTTTATGTAAATAAATTTGATACATTTTTAGAATGAATTTAATGTGAACTAAATGATGTATTCAATAATGTTTTCTGAGATATTTTGGAACCATTATTCATTTAAACAACACTTGAATCATTTTCCCACTCTGGGGTTTCCATTATCCTATGATTCTATCTGATTCAGAAATTTATTCCATCATTCCAGATCCTTTTAAAATTTCTTCCATTACTTATTAATTCTAGAAATATATATTTGAAGGCCCTATTGGTTATTCTCTCCCTCTATCCCTCTACTATTTTTATACTATTTGAGAATTATTTTTCATTATATTTTGGGGATATGTGGCTTCTCTGTGTTTTTATGGAACTAGGAATCAATCATTGTTTACAATCATTGATTAAATGATATTACCTGGCCATAAAAAGATAAATATTTGTTTATATAATATAATGTATGGAAATTGAATTATATGAAAATGTGTATATGAAGAATAACATATTAAAATGTATAGGTACTAAAATAATTATATTTCTTCAAATAATTCAATCTTTTAATTCAGATATATATAACATATTAAGGGAATTAATATTATTATCCATAATCTAGGAGTCATATGATTCAATAACAGATAAAATAACCTATAAATCATCCCAAAATTTGTGAAAATTGATTGAATAATTTTTTTATTAATTGAATAACATGAATTTATATTAAATGGTTGAAAATAAATTACTATATATTTAATATTATAATTGTTTTTTTGAAATAATTATATACTAATTTATGAAAATTTATTACTATACAGGTTAATTATATATTAATTATATCATATAATATAACATGTCATTGATAATTTTTTTATCTTAATGTTTTGTAACGTAACATGACAAAATAAATATTTAATATTTATTATAATAATTTAAACAATGAAAATATATTTATTTAAAATATGATATAGGAAATATTATTTCATAATCTATAAAATCATTAAAAGCTGGATAAATAAAATAATATCATGTTATAGAATAATATTTATTACTTAGAAAATTACAAAAGATATAGAAGGTGATAATGCGATGTTAGTTTCTAATTAATTTTTGATAAAACAAAAATTGATAGAACAACACAATGTTATACTTGTTAAAAAATATTTTTCGATAATTATATAATAATTCTAGGTATTATAAATATAAATTGAGAATTTTCATATGTTGAACATCATTAATTTTTCTTGTTTTGAGAATTGAATTAAATTTTGGCCTTATAGATGATTGTTTTTTCTACCATGTCGTCATATTTACTGGATTGTTTTTTGTCTAATAGGTTATTTCATGGTTCTTCTTTGAATGGTTAGATTTTTAAAATGTACAAATAGTTATAAATAATATTTTATTATTATTTAAACTTACATTTAATTAGAAAAATAATTACTCCATGCCATGGAATTTTTTAATTATTAAATTACATCATGAAGAGTTTTATGTTTATTTCAGCTATTTCTAGACATTGATATAGGATTATTGATGTCGAAAACACATCCTTAATAAAACAGTATATTCAATATGAAATATAATGTTTTTTGAATAATTTTTTGTAGATGGAGAGAGAGAATTATTAATTATGGAATTTTCTAATATAATGTTGTTATGGTATTGTTATCATTGAATGTTTTTGTATTATAACAAATTTAATATATATTTATAGTCTATGGAATCAGATCAATAATTTTATTTCTTATCATCCGAATATGTTTTCGGATTGGGTTATAGAATAATGATAATAATATAATCATTTTGGTGTGGAATGGTTTTAGTGATGATGAGGGTGGTGGCACAATTTTCTTATTATGATGATTAAGAAAACATGGGGTACTAGTTTTTATATTTATGTTATTATGATTTCTCAGGTGCTATTTTATCTGCAGTTTTTCTGGATATTGGAATGGATGAGTATCATTTTATATATTTTTTTCTCATCTATGATTATTCCAATATTTATTCATACATGATGGAAAATGGCCATATGTTATTCATTTGACCACATTCCAAATATGTGACTCACTTATTTTTAATGAACTATGACTGAATTATATATATATTATATTGTAGTCTCTATCTTAAATTACTCAATTTTTTTGGATTTTATAATGTATTGGGGACCCAAGGGTGTGTGTACTTATTTTTTGATGTTGTAGTTTATAATAATATAAAAGATGAAATAGGACCATTAATGATGGTTTTAGAATATTAAAATCTAAATAATGTTAATAAAATGGTGAAACATTAAATAATAGCTAATGAACGAATTAATATTTAACTTGATTATCAAATTCTTCCTCAATATTTTTACCTTAGTGGTGGATGTATAATCTCTAGTGAGAAGGTTGTGGTAGTTGAGTATAATGATAGGTACTTTCAATTATATTAATTTTGAGATAAATCTATTCTATATCTTTTTTATTACATATGAATACCACCCATTTCAAAATGTAACATAACAAATAGAGGTTGTGGGGGTTCCACAACATCCCGTTTTGTGAGGATATAGATTGATAAAATCCTCCCCTCAATATTATCTTTTCTTATAATATTACATGATGATATTCACTATGGTGATTTATCATACATTTTTCTCACAACATTTGATAGATTTCATTTTTTAATTCTTTTATTACATATTTTTTTATCAATGAATTGTTATAAATTTGTTAAATATAGACATTGATAGATTCACGTATAATACATGATGTGTTGTTTGTGGAAACTGATAGAATTAATAAAAAACACAGCATATATTATTTGGATATGATGATTTTTTACACATGGGGAATGTAATGATATGATTTCCCCAGTTTTATTGGGGAAAATTAATTATGGAGGGGATGGGATCTCAAGATGTGTGATATTGGGATGTGATAGCAATGAAACAATAGAGAATATGTTTTCCAAAACCCATTTCAATATTTATATATTATCAGCAGTATGATCATACTAATATTCATTAAATACTCTGTGGGATATGGTATGGATGGGAAAATAATATTATACATGTATAAGTGATGAATAAATCTAATTTATTTACTAACTAGTATTTATTATTCTAATTTAACATTATTCAAAATAGTATTTTGTGTGGATCTGACTTTCTATATCTTTTATGCCCACAAAATTTGCATATATACTGTTTCTTCTCTTTAGAGGACATGGTTGTTGATCAAACAATTTATTACTATTTCAATGATTTGGTTATAAATTTTTTTCCTTATGGTCACTATTGATTATTAATATCCGTTTTATTTTTTTTAGTTGCATCTAGTTTTCTATGATGTCACCTCTTGTATGGAGATTTATTAATTATTTATTATGATAATGATTTGTTTGGTTTTTCTTTTCATTGAAGATCTTACCATTCCATTAATTATGAACGTAATACATCACATGTGTATGTTTATACAAAAATCATGTTGGAATATAAACCATGTCTTATTTGAGATAGTCATGATGGGTTATTATCTCTCATTAATCATTATTGTCTCTAGAGGCATACCATTTAAGAGATGTGGACATAAAATATTAGGTTACAATAATTGAGATAAATGGACTTGGATTCAAGATAAAGAAAAATAGGTTTTAAATATCATTGGTTTAGTGAGTTTTAATATCCCACACATTATACCTCAAAATAAATATTTATGGACCCACCTTACTTTTTAACAACATATATTATAAACTAATTTTTAATGAATTTAAAATTTTTACACCAAACCCCTCTTACAAAAGGGAACAATATGTAATCACATTTCTACATAAATTAGTCACCTTATCTCATTCAAACCCTTCTAAAATCAAATACCAACTCTCCTACCCATGACTTATAAAACAAATTATCAACAATGTTTCATCTTAGTGTGGAATAATGTGTTCTACAAGTCATGGCACTTGATGAATAGGAAATTAGAATTTCGAGTCACATTATGGATTATTTCTTTATAAATAACATAAAAATAATCTTAACTTTATTTACATGAGGGTATTCATATATTTTCTATAATAATATATTTTTTTCAATTGTATAACCATCTACTATCCCAATTATATCAATTGGAGGTTAAACATATCACTCATACGTACCTACAGACTCTAATCTCTATGAATGAATGAATTTTACTTTTCCTCAATACATAGTATGGATTTTTATATAGGTATATTTAAATTTTAAATGTTTTTTTGAGAAATAATTATGTTGATATAATGAATAAATTTTAGGTTCCATCATACCCTTCCTTATGTTAGATATTAATAGAATCACTGTTCTGTATGTGTGGGATGTCACATCCATAATGAAATGTGAATAATTTTTTATTTTAAAATAAATATATGATAATTGGAATACATTTAACTAATTTATATGGTATATATGATGTAATAATTCATCAATTCATTAAAATTATATTTACCATGAATTCATTATATCCATAGCAATGTGAATATATCTCTAGTGTGTATATGCACACTACCGCATCCACGAATTGATTAATTTCATTTTTCAATGCCTCCTTATATGTATGGTTAAAAATATTTATATAATTTATACATATTATATTTATATTATTATTAGGAATCTGTAAATGATAAATCTATGACCAATTTTCAAGGAATTTGACCACAAAATTGAATCATACCTAGGAAACTGAACAATAATATCCCATAATTTTGGTTTTAATTAAAAAAATGAATAATGAATAATTATAAATCATAATGGAATTTATTATTAAAAAATAATTATGTATATGGATATATTTAAAATTTAGATAAAATCTAAATTAATTTTATTGTATGTTAAGAGGACATTGGAAAAAAATTGTACTTGCAGTAATGTTTTCTCTTCCCACATCTCATTCAATGAAGCATTGTCCATATTCACCATTTTTTACGTTTTTTGTGTATAAACATCTCATGGATTGATTTTATGAATTTTACAAGAAATTTATATGGATATGAAAATCCATTTTTTATCTCTTTGATGTATTTTTAATTTTAATGTTACATAATGTTTAAGGGTAAAGCATACAATATCATTTATTTTTAGGATTTTATATTTTTAATTTGAATTGTAGTAAATTATAAGTATAAATTTGTTTAAAATCCATTCATTTTATTATCATATTTTTATTTTAGTGTTATTAATATATTTTATTCATTTTCTTCTCTTTTTTCGTAAAAATATATATAAAAATTTTATAAGGAACTTCTAGCTTATATTTTATATTTTTGACATGAATATTTCAGTTTCATTTCCAAGATAATAAAATTATATTATTCATTTTATTTTATATAAATATATATTCATAAAAATTATTATATATAAATTTTTAGTTTTATTTTAAATAATTACATGAATTCTTTTTAGATGTTTTATGTGTGACTCAATTTAAACATTCCAAGAGTGCTTAAATAAATTATTTTTACCTATAAAACAATAAAGTAATTGCATTCTATCATATAAGTTTTTGGGAATGATTTTTACATTAAATGATTCAAAATAATAACAACAAAAATGGCATTCACAAATTTTTTCTATCATTAGATTTAAAAATTACTAGGATATTTTCTCTTAGTACTTTATGTATATTTTAAATTCAATTACTTATGTTTTTTCATTCTACATAAATTTTTTAATGGATTTTAATGATTAATTAGTGACATTATATAACTATATTATGTATTTATTTTCTCCATATGGATTACCAAAAAATTTAGATCCAAGAACGATTGGACCACCAAATTTATTAATAAAATGAAGAGTACAGAGATAGGAAAGAAGAAGCGAGACCGATATTACAAGTCATAGTAGTCATAATCACCACACACATACCTGGTCATGTCGTCAGTATCATCCAATTCCCACTCTGATTGAGTCTCATATTGTGTGAGCAGCTTGGTAAATTTCATCCTTCACTCTAGTTCCTCCATAGATGGCTTTTCTTTATCTTTATTAGAAGATGACCTAGTCGTCACCGTCTTCATAACTACAAAACATTCTTCCTTGGCCTCCTAATAATAGGGGCAGTCATGACACCCTCACTGTCAATGAATCCTTTCTTTTCTCCTCAAACAATCTCACAGTATGATGCTTTAGTCATAATCCATTTCACTTCTCTTCGCCTTAACATGGATGTCCCCACACATGGAGGGGGAATGCTCCCCATTTCCAAGAGTTAAAACCTCATCACTTTCCTTCCATTCATCAGAAGGGCTCCCCCGATTAACCGGGGAAGAATTCTCATTTTGGATAGGCTGCTGCGTAAAAACATTCTCCATCAATGCAGGTGTCGGACTCGAGATCTCAGAGTTGCCAACCTCACAAGTAGTAGGGCCACTATGCAATCTAGGCATATTATAATCAATTATCAACTCTTTTCCATTCCTGGGAGTCAATACATCGTCTGGCTTCAAGGGAGGGTCACTGTCCCTGTTGACATGCTCTGGAAGGGATGGATCCTTCGAATGCACCTGTCGTGGATAAATATTGGAGGAGTGTCCTCGCATTCCACACTCTTTACAGGTGATGTTTTTGCGACACAAATCCAAAGAGTGTCTGACAACCATACATTTGGTGAAAAAGAGAGGCTTGCTTTCATATTCGATATCAATCAAAATTTGATCAGAGGGAATGGAAAGTGTTACTGTGTCAATGAGAGTAGATCTAAGATCAACTTCCACCAGCATTCTAGCGAAGTGCCCATACCTAACATCTTTCGTTTCCTTATCAAGAAGTATGGGTGTTCCAATAACCATTCCAATATCATGCAAGATCTCTGGATGCCAAAGGACCCAATTAAGCCCATGAAGACACACCCATACCTGAGCGAAGACATTTTTATCATTGGACTCATTAAAGTCAAGTGACCATTCATGTAGATGAATCCACCCCGGCTTTAAGAACATGTAACCAAAACTCCAAGCCTTAAGCTTCACATTAGCAGATAGAAACAAGCAGTGAAAGAATCCTCGCCCAAGGGAGACACATTTCCAGTTATCAAAGCCCCAAAAAATCAAAATTCTAAGGAATAGATCATCACATTTCTAGGGAAGTGCAACTTTAGGAAGGGCAATACGAGCGATCAATGAGTTCTCACCCAATTACAATCTTTCAGCAATCACACCAGGGTTGGCCTCAACATGCACTAAAGGTCCCATTGAAAGAATTTTCCTAGGGGACTATTAATATTTGATTAATTAATAAATGAATTTTTTGATCTTATGAAATAATTATTTATGTTTTCCATTATGTACTGAATTCATATAAAATTTAATATTTTTTGAATTAATTTTTTATACTTCAATGACTCATGTGTATTGTGATCAATACAAATATCTTTCTATCCCAGTATTCCCTCGATCTCTAAGGTGGTCAAAACCTGTATATTTCTGTCCCCATACTCCATTGATTGATCAAAAGTAATTGGATTCATAGTAGTCAGGATGAACATGTTGTTCACAATACTCCCACTAGCTACGTTTGAGTATATATCTTCCTATCGCAATCACTCTCCCTATAATTAAACACATCCAGCACATCTCAAGATGTTTTTAAATCATCATGTAGTTGATGAATTTATAGGAAAAGGGTCCAACTATAATCTCCCCACTCCAACATTCATATTTTCTCTTATGTCTTGGAGGGACCTATACACATGTCAATAAACCAACAGTTAGTTAGAAATAGATTATATGACATTGTTCCATGTAAGAAAACATGAGATACATTAACATTCTTATGAAACATTTACATGTTTATGAAACATTATCCAAATAGTATCTAATAAACATGGAAGAATTTGCATAGAATAAAATTAAACATTATCAAAAAATGAATAATCAGATTATAGAATTATTAGATATCTTAGTATAAAAAATATTGAAAAATGGATTTTTAAATAAAAGAGATTCAGATTCAGAATTCTTATGATATCAAAAAAAAATTATGATGAAATCAGAGATTGATTTTAGAAGAAAATTGAGTCTTATTTCAAATTTAATTGTAATGTTATTTCATGGGAAAATAGATAAAATATTTAGAAGAAATAAATTTATTATTTCTTTAGAAATCGGAGTTCAATTTTAGGAGAAATAGGATTATAGTTTCTAAATAAATTAGTGTTTAATTTTTATTGAAAAGGTAGTTTGATTTTCGAATAAATTGGAGTCTGATTTTTTATTAAATTTTTGTCTCAGGTCGGAAGAAATATAGGTATGATTTCTGATGAAATAATAGTCTTATTTCTGATGAAATCAGAGTCAGATTTTATGTGAAATTGAAGTTTTATTTGAGGATAAATAAATGTTACAATACTGGGAAAATCAAATTCTATGAAACTATAACATTTTATATTAGGTGAGGATCTAATTTTATTACATAAGAAAAAGATCATTAGTATTGGTTTTTGTAAAACATTATATAAGAAAATGAGAACCATATTTAATGTCAAAAATGTTTTTACGAAATATATTTTTCCATTATCATTATTTATTGCTTATCATTACTTTCTCATGTTTTTCTTAAATATTTTATTTGTTAATAAAACTTTTTCAATTAGCATGATTTGTGGGATTGAAGTTTTTATTATCTTATCACATGGATTGAATGAACATTGGTTTTATAGAGAATATAAATCCTACTAGACTCGTAATAATTTATGGTAATGACAATGAATATTTGAAAGGTATGATTCAGAACATTGTTATTAAAATTGGAGTAGAAAACATTGTAATTCTCATGGGTGGTTAAAAGATACCGGAATAGAAAGATAAAACCTTTACAAATCAAGAAAAATATGAATATTAATATAACTTCATGGAACATAACAATATTTTATGTTCCATGACCAGGAATATCTACAATCAACTATCTTCTTATGAATCTACCAATATTATCTATAAGAAACATGATGTTCCACACATTGGATCATTCAACGTGATGGAAACAAGAAGATCTATGCTTAGAGCTAAATATCATGGTTTTATGTTTCCTTATAGATAACCAGATTACAAATTGAAACAAATATTTATGACTATATTCAACATTCTTCAATCTATCTAAGAAATAGGATTTTATTAGGAAATACTAATGGAAAATATAATTTATATCATACTTAATGACTGGGAAATTTAATGGATAGATATTGATGAAAATATAAAATTTTCAAACATTATTCATGTTGATTTATTTGTATGTATTCTATAGCATTGAAATATCATGAAAATATATTCTATTATTATTAAGAAATAAAATTATATTAGAAGTGTTGATTTCAATAAAACATCATATCATGTAAAATACAATACTCTAGAAAGAGTTACATGATTAAAATATAATAAATCCATTGATATATATGAAATAAGTAATAGTTATCATTTTGAGAATGAATATGCCAATATTTCTTGAAAAATAAACAATATATGTGAGAATAAATGATTTCCAAAAAAGATAAATGGAGGAATATTTATGTGATAAGAATTATTCACAAGTGACTTGTTATGAATGCAAGAAAGAAGATAATATCAGACCAGATTATCCTATACTCAAAAGGAATGAATATAAGGATAAGTATTTAGAAAGAAACAAGAAGATGCACCAAAGGTATAATTATAAGAATGTACTAAAATATAATTACTACAACAGTTCTATTGTTGGTGATTCTTCAGATGAATCTTAATTTAATGAATCTTCTGGAATAACGAATTTTGGTCTTATAGCCTAAATCACTATTGAAAATCAATGTCTCATGGATACGGTAAATAATCATGAATCCTTAACCACAATTTATTTAAATGATAATATTATTAATGTAGAATATTATGAATCTTTGGTTGATGAATCTTACTCATCAGAATATAATACATTACCTTCATTTAATGAAGTATCTAGGTTTTCAAAATTTCATGAGAATGAAAAAAGTATGATCAAAATGAAACATTGTAAGGAACATTCTATAATTTCATATTTTACAAATGAAGTATTAGATCATCCAAAATATCTTAATCAGAAAATTTAGAATTTTCAAATTGGTTCCAAAAAACATAATGGAGTTCATTATGAGAAGATAAACATTCTAAGGATATTTAAAATGTTCTTTCTATGTAATTGTTTTTGATAGCAATTCAAATTTTAAGACTTGGGACTATAAGTATAAATATTTAGTCATCGGATTAATATGTAATGAATTTTACTTAAAAAATAAATTTTCAATTTACAATTTTATAATGAATTAATTTTACCAATTTAATTCACAACCTCATCCTCTTAGGAATAATTTTGTGTCTAATTATTAATGTTCAAAGCTAGTTTTTTGTCATCACTATTTTATACCCAAAAGTGGATCTTTTTTCATGGAGTGTAAAAGTGGTGGAAATTTTGGGAAATACTATTCTATTAACAAAATCCAAGATTTTTTTTCATAAAGATTATTTTTCTATAGAAGTGTCGATGAATATGATTTTATTTTCTACCAGTTTTTTATCCAATCAATTTTGGATTCATAATTTCCAATTATTTATTTTTAGTAAAAAAATATTGTTCGAAAAACAATACATTGTACATGGATAGTGTATGTTACCATCACACGATTGGTATAAAAAACTTCTTTGAAAATATTATTAAGATAAAAGATGTAAAAGTAATATTCAGAGATAAATCTAAAGAATAAATTGGTGGTTTTGTTAAAATTTTCTCCACGTAAAAGATTTGATTTAAAATGTTTTTTTGTTAATTTTTTAGGCACAACTTTATAATCATAAACTAAATATATCGTGAAGGTTACCTAGTAAATTTTAGGAATGATAACTACTTAATACATAATTCAATGAAATTATTTATTATCTCTTCCCGTAGGCATGATAATCTTTATACACTAAACATAGAAGACAATATGAGGAAAGACCTACCTAGAAATATTACAATAGAAGACAAATCATTTCTATGGAATAGAATAATAGGAATATGCAACCATACGAACCTATGAAAACATTAAAATAATATACTTCTTAAAGATCTACTAGAGCATATATTTTATTCTCCAAATGTTTGTGATCCTTGTCGAAATGGAATGAAACACCAGTCAAGATTAAAATCAATTAGATTATTCTCATCTATTGATGCATTAAAACTAGTAAAAAAATGGAAATTTTTTGACAACACAAACATTACTTATTAGAGTAAAATACTAGGTATTTGTTTTAGTTGATGATTACATAATATTTTTTGGTTATATTTTCCAGTAATGAAATTTGAGTCCCCTACTTATTATGATTTTTTTCAGCCAAAACAAAACATGAAAATAATTTCATTGATAACTTTTCATATTGATCATGGGAGAGTATTTGTAAATTTAACATTTTAAAGGTTTTTTTATTAAGAAAGGAATTACTCATCACTTCTCATCTCTAATAAATCCTTATGAAAATGGTGATGTAGATAAAAGAAATTGAATTTTTCAAGGGAAAACTAGAACCATGTTGAATGAATATTCTATTGGTAAATTCTTTTGGGAAGAAGCTGTAATTACATCTTGGTATACTATAAATCGTGTATTTATCAGATGTTTTCTTAGCAAAACACGTTTTGAATTGTGGACTAGAAGAAAACCTAAATGTTCTTACTTCAAATTATTTGGATTTAAAGTATTCATATTTAATACTAAATATAACTTACAAAAGTCCATACCTAAATTTGATGATGGGATTTTCTTAGGCTACTCAACTACTACGGAGGCTTATAGAATTTTTAACAAGAATTTGTGTACTATTTAAGAAACAAATAATGTTTAATTTGTTGAAACTAATCCTTCTATTTTTAGACAACCCCAAACTTATTTTTGGGTTTGTTTTTAAAAATTTATTATCAAAGTTTAATGGAAGAATCTTATAATAATTAAAATAATCAAAAATAATTCTTATGTATTTAACCTAGAAGATTTTTTACCTTATATTGATGAATAGGAATTAAAAAAGACAATTATATTGTTTATTAAGAATCAACCTAGTGATAGTATCATTACTGATTTAAATCAACAAGTTATAGACTATATGTTATTTATGAAATGAGGTAGAACACATATAATATAATTCCCAATTGGAACAAAAAAAGAAACTATGAAGCATTCAATGATAATGATTGGATTAAAGATATGAAACACTAAAAAATGAATTTTAAAGGAATAGTTTTTGTACCATGGTTGAATGTCCTAAAGAAACATTTATAATTAGAGTAAAGTGGGTCTTTAAAAATAAATGTTATCAAAATGGAATAATTTCAAAAAATAAATTCTTATTAGTTACAAAATTCTATCACCAAAAAGATGGAATATACTATTATGAAACCAATTTTCTGTTATCCATATGTGGATATATAATTATTCTATAACTACTTTGTAGAAATCATTAATTTCATAATTTTTTTAATGGAGGTGATGTGTTATTTCATTAACTGATATGTTTAAGAGAATGTTTATGTTGAACAACCTCTTATTTATGAAGAGGAAAATCATCATGAACATGTTTTTAAACATTACAAAGCATTATATGGACATAAACAAACCCCTAGAGCCTTGTATGATAGACACATAAGATTTTTGATAAAAAACAATTATGTTAAGGGAACTTCTCATCCAACCATTTTTATAAAGAAAGATAATAAATGTGAAATTATATTTCAAATTTATGATGATGACATTGTATTCAGATGAACTCAGCCATCCTTAATTGAATCTATTGTAAATCATATAAAATATGAGATTGAAATTAGAATGATGGGTTGGTTAACATTTTTCCTTGGATTTCAAATTTCACAATAACTAAAAAGAGATTATATATCTCAACATAAGTATATAAAATATATTCATAAAAAGTATGTTTTTTACATCACTAAATGTATGACTACCCCAATATGTACATCATGAATTCTATATTGTGATGAAGATGGGTAACTAGTAGATCAATAATCATTTATAGGTATGAAAAGAAGTTTATTATACTTAACAGCCACTCATCCATACATAATGATTTCATTATTTTTATGTGAATGATATCAATCTAATCCAATGGAATCTCATTTAAAATCTATGAAAATTGTTTTTTTTATTTAAAGGGAACTATAGATTGATAGATTTTTTATTCTTCTAGAAATGATTTTGGTTTGAAAATATTTTCATATAATGACTTTGGTGGATGTGGAATGGGTACTAAAAGTAAATTAGAAACTTGTCATTTCATAAGAGATTCATTAGTATTTTTTTCATGTATGAGGACACACTCAGTATCACATTACACAACAAAATCAGAATATGTACAGCTAAATGATGTGGGGAAGAAGTTTTGTTGATGCAACACACACTCACGAAATATGGAATTGATTTTACAGAAAAAAATTGTGATAATTATACTTCCATTTACCTAAGAAAAAATGGTTCACATCACTCTCATGAAAAGCATATATACATTAGGCATCACATTCCTTGGGATCAGACACGTAAAATATATATTATTTTACAATTTATCAGAATTAAAGACCATATTTCTTAAGTATTTACAAAATCATTACCCTACAATAGATAATAATACATTAAACAAATTATAGGAATGATAACAGTAAAGTAATAATCCATATTAACATCTTGTCAAAACTACCCCATAACACTGAGTTACACCTTTTCATAGGTGGAGTAATTATGTTTACTCTTTTTATATTTTCCTTTTCAAAATAAATTTAAACCAAACCATTTTTGAACAAGAGGTTTTACAATTCCATAACCTAGAATTTTACCATTTCAAAATCTGAAATTTTAACATTTCGGTACCAGATGTTTTAACATTTCAAAAACAGAAATATTAACTTGTTGGAAAATAATTTTTTTATGTTTGGGAAACTAAAATTTTCATCTTTTGGTACAAAAATATTTAAATTATTTTTTAATCTAATAAGAACCCTATTAATATTTAAAATTATTTGAAATAAATATAGAAGATCCATTTGTTTACTTAAATCTTCATAACTGCATTTTTTCTTTGGTATTTCTTTATATTTTAAAGAAAACATTGCCGTATTTTCATTCCACCGGTCTGATTATTCCTTATCCCTAAAATGATCAGAACCAAAAAATCACTCTTTGACATTTATATCAACCATCCGATCAGATCATGATAATCTCAACGATTGTATTCATTGTAGAAAATAAATTGTCACTGTGAAGCCTATATAATGGATATCCATATTCAAGCCCCACATCGATTATCTGAGTAATTATGCACCAAATCTCTACTTCCATTTAAATATGCTATTCAGTTATATTATATCCTTATATTTTAAATGTATCTCGATGTTTTGTCGCAAACTCTATTTCCCTCCAACATGGACCTTATAAATTAGTAAATTTATTAACAAGGGTTTGTGGACCATAATCTCATTGAAAAATATTATTACCTGATTTCAAAAATCAAAAACCAAAATAATTGGGAAATAATATGTGTAGACAATGAACGGAATCAAGATATAGAATATCATGACCACCTTATAAAATTTTATGATTTAGTTCAATATTATATACAAGGAGGAACATAACTGATTTAATCTCAGAGTTATGGGAAGAATTATTGCATGTCTTTCTATAAGGATACTACTATCTAATCATCCATTTGATGAAGATGTCATATCATCCCCGTATGAATTACCTGAGGAGGAATTATATGTTCAAAAGGTTTAATCAATTGATTGTCCTGGAGATAAAGGAGTAATTTAATGGAAGATGCCCATATTTTAGCCAATTATAGATTTCTAGTTCTATGTATTCAAGGTTTTCTAATTTTGATAAGGAGAGATTATGATTCCCTTAAGAAATTTGATAGCTTCATGATGTATTTCATGGCGAAGCTATAGAAGATAAACCATATCATGTATAATAATTGGTAAAAAAACAATATCAAGAATGGAACCATCACATTTAAGATCATAATGTATCCTACAAATGTTTCAAATATCAATGTTTTCTGTTTAGAATTGTTCAAAATTACTTGTATCTTAAAGTCCAAGGTTTTCATGAAAATGTTGTTCAGTGATGAGTTTATGGGATATATGAAAATTGGTTTCAGTGTTAGGAAATTTTATTTTCATGATCTTCTTAATAACGATGATCGATGTCACAACCCATCCTCGTGGCCCATGCCGTGAATACCCCAAGACCACCTTCCATAGGCCAGGGGCTGGCGACTAGCACCAAAGGTGTAAATCTCAATAACTGGGAAGGCATTGCCTTTATAAATGCAACAAAACACCCCAAAGTACAGGCGAAAGGAATAAACTAAGTACAAAAGGAAGTGCTGAAAAGTAAATGGGATAGAATACAAACCCAATCAAAAGTTCAGCTACAACTGAAAGAAAGTACAACAAAGACAAGAAGCTGGAAGAAGATAGAAGCAGCTCATAGGTCGTCCTCCTCAGATCCTATATGAAGGGTAGGTATATATAGCACAGCTCCTGAATCGTCCACCACGGATCCTTCCTGAAGGGTAGGTACAGATAGGGCAGCTCCTGGATCGTCCACCACGGATCCTACCTGAAGGTTAGTTACAGATAGCCTCCACAAAACTCTCTCCCTTCAACCACCTCCATGTGTCTCCTTATCGTGAAATCCACCATCGGATAATGTCTCGCTGTGAGGTACACCTCCGGGTACCATCCAGTCCTTGAACACTCGGCCACTCTCTGTGCTACCCGTTGTCTGCAACCAACACAACATGGTGCGGGCATAGCCCATGCAGGGGTGAGTATAACGATACTCTGTAGGGACCTCGAGGCCCTCAAGGTCTCACTAATTCCAATAAGGATAACCAAAAGAAGATCTCAACAGATAACCTCTACTTAGGTACATGCCCATACATATACCAAAGTTTTCAAGTAACCCATCTCAATCATGATGAAACACCAAGATTATAGACTCAGATCAACCAGGATTTTATTCATGATGTCAAAACCACGGCTGCAGGAGAACTCCTCTATCGGGTACAGTGGGCCTGCCGCTACAACTAAGTGCGCTGAACTCCTCCTCTATCGCGTACAGTGGGCCTGCCGCTACAACCAAACGTGCACCACTAACCTTGGAATGCTGTAGTACTCCACATGTCGAGTATTGTGGGCCTACTGCTACAACCAACCGCTCCCATCATGGGTCTGCCACTACAACCAAGCGCTCCCCCTCATAGGCTCCAGAGGTACTCCTTCTCTTGAGTACCGTGGGTCTGCCGCTACAACCAAGCGCTCCTCCGCCGTGGGCTGCCGATACAACCAAGCGCTCCCCCTCATAGCCTCCAGAGGTACTCCTTCTGTTGAGTACCGCGGGTCTACCGCTACTACCAAGCACTCCTCCTCCATGGGTTGGTCGCTACAACCAAGCGCTCCCCACTGGGCAATCCGAAACAAACTGAGTCGATAGAATAGTAGTCGTCAAGTCTCAGCCAGCTACTAGGTCTCTGTTCCATTCTAGATCATCACCGGGAGGGTCCACTCCACGAGCTACTGGTCGATACTCCAAGTATCACTAAGTTCCATGAAAATTATTTTAAATGACCGCCTCATCATAGGGGTCTCAACGCAATAGACTGAGGCGCGTCAGTCGGACGCTCGGTCTGTGAGTTACTAGCCTTTTCGTCCCAGGGGCCCTGTTGATTTCATGTACGAACCAACCCGGCAATATCTCTACTATACCCTGAAATCTCATAGGGTATTCTCATAGGGACCGTTTTTCAACGGGATCACCAACGCCACTGACAGTTCGTCAAACGGATGTCTGATCTGAAAGTTATCGGCTTTTACCTTCTAGGGGCCCGGATGGATTTCGAGCACAATCCAACCCGGCCATTATCCAACTGCATCCAAAACTCATGCGAATCATGCCAAAATTTTCTTCTCATCAAGAGGAATCCAACAATGTCTATGACAAGTCAATCGGACGTCCGGAACTCGAGATATAAGCGTTTCTGCTCCGAGGGCCTGGTTGGTTTCATATCCGAACCAACCTGGTCATACTCAAAGTTCTTTGAAACCATTAGTGTAATATACCTAAACGACCGTCTAGATCCAAGGATCGGATCTCAATTGACGGTGCACCAATCGGGGATCTGTAGCCCGAGATATGGTTGTTTGAACCGAAATTTCCCGAAAATAGGGGGTTCTGGCCCGGTTCGACCCGGCCAGAGACCCACTGGGTCGGCCCGAACCGGGTCCGGGTCTGGTCCAAACGGGCGCGGCCTGGGGGGTGCGGCCCGGCCGGTTGGACTGCCGTGCGGGTGCGGCTGCATGGCAGCTCGGCTGTCCGGCTGAGTGGACAAGGGGGTGCGGTTGCCCCCCCGGGAAAGAAGCCGCTACCCCTGCATGGGGGCTGCTCCCTGCCCGCGATGCGTTGACCTGCCACATCTCCCATGGTCCCACGCGGCCGTGGGACCAGCCTCCTCTCGCAGCGGTGGCCCTCCTCAGCGGCGCACCGGGTGTCGCCACCGCCGGTGCTGCCCAACTGGCGTGGCGCACCGGTGAGATCATCCGCGGACCACCGGACGCGCTCTGATGGTCCGTTTGGCCTGCCGCCTTCGCTGAAGGCCCTCCTTGGACCCGTAGGTTTCTGCGAAGGGTCCAAAATCGCCTTTCCGACCCGCTTCATCATCGCCCGTCAATCCGATTTTCAAACAAACAACTGCAGAGTCTTTGATTCACCTCTGTAGCCCCGACTCCAGCTGTGGTTTGGTTCAGCCTCAACGACGCGGCACGACGGCACCGCGCTGCTTCGTCGCATTCCTTCATGTTTCCACATGGTGCCGTTCCACCGCACTGCCTTTGTTCGAGCCGCAACGAACACACAACAAAGGGGGAGGAGGATCGGTCGTGTTCGGGTGGTCTGACCTCCTCCCATTAAATTGATAACAGGCAACCCTAATATTTAACGAAGAACGCAAGGATAAAATTCACGGATAAAACCAAACCCCTACCTCAATCGTAATCATCAAACAAGGTCTGTTGCGGAATGGGATGTCGTGGAAAATATCGTCGTGGAAGAAGGTTCCACACACTTGATAGATATCGTCCGAGGAGGAAAGGTGTCTCCCTTCCTTTGACGCGGGAAGGTGGATCGAAAGGTTGAGCGTCGGATCATCGATCTCTGAGGAAGGAATCTCTCACCGTCGTCCGTCGTCGGAGGTCGGCGTTCTTCACGTTCATCTCTTTCTTTGCATTCTTCGTCAAGGAAGAAGAACTTCAAGAACATGAGAAAAAACTCCCCACGCATTCGCGCACAAGAACCTCTTAATAAAATAAGACTTTTCATATTTTATCAACACACAATCCAACGCCTTTGAAATTCAAAATTGAAACAATAAATTAATTGAATTAATAGAAAAGTATAAACAGCCGAATTAAAAGAGGCATTTCATAAATAGATAAACGCAAGGGTTGACTTCCAATTAATAGGGGTGCAGGTGAGTTACCCGATTAAAGGAGGGGGTTTAGGATGAAAAGAAACAGTGGAGCTCATGTGGGTCCCACATCAAAAATATCCTTCATAGTGGGTAGGATATTGTGGGCCCCACTCCAAACACTTAGCTTAGGTTAAACAACTTCAAGTAAAATAAAAACTGGTCTCACCAATTTTATTTTATTCCTTTACATATCCAAAAAATTTAAAAACCACACCCGAGCAAACACAACTCCGAAAAATGTTTTTCAAAGCAATTACCGGTGCTTTGATTCCATTGGTGCCCTTGGAATTAGATTCCAAGCACCAGTTTAAAATTTAGGCAAACACGCTCATTCGTTTACTGAACGTATATGAGCCAAACTTCAGAAAATGATTTCGAGCACATCAGGTATTAGAATCTGGTGCCGTCAGAAACTGCTCTCTTGTAAAATCCAAAAGAAAATTAAGAAAAAATTTCCCTTGAATTTTACATGTCTTTACACTACCCCCACCTCAGGGATTTACGTCCACATAAAGATATAACAAAAACTAGGGAAATAAAAGCGGTACTGAGCACGCATCTGAGCCTCCCGCTTCCATGTGCTCACCTGGAGGTTCTTGTACTTCCAGAGAAAGCGCACCTGAGGAATCGACTGTCCTCATAGGATCTGCTCCAGTTGTTCCTCGATCCCCACTGGAACCTCCATGAGGGTCACCCCATCAACCATGTCCAGCTCCTCATGGACGATGAAAAGTGAAGGTCGAGCTCGTATCTCCTCAGTTGAGATACATGGAAGTCATCGTGCACCTGGTGCAACTAAGGTGGGTGGGAAAAGCGGTAAACAACCTCGCTTACCCTGCTGAGGACCTAGAATGTTCCGTTGAACCATAGAGATAACTTGTCGCCTCGGCCACATCTCCGTAACTCACGTCGAGGTGAGACCCATAGGGAAACAAGGTCTCCATCCTCAAACTCTAGTGGTCTCTGCCTCCTGTCAGCACAAGACATTTGCTGGCTCTGAGCTATCCTCATCTGCTCTTGGATGACTTGGACCTTTCTGGTCCTACAAGAACTGCTGAGATTTCTTCTTTGCCGATAAGATAAATCTGGTCTCATCCCCTGGATGAACCATGTTTTTCACCTAATACAGTCAATCCGGACATGGAAAATTCTAATCCATACATAGGATGATGTCGTAAGGCCTCGAAGCTACTACCATGAGATCCAACCATTACCCTCACCTCCAAGGGTTGATTCACACTGTCGGCATCCATGTGGGGTCACTGGGTCTCCTCTAGTAGGTATCTCATTGTGTGGGTCAAGTAATTGGTTTTTAAACCGGACCCTCTTAGTAACAACATAAAGAGAGGACAGGAAGGTAAATTCCACAAGAAATGTGTCTTTTATTACCGCAGCTCAATGTTCAAAGACACAATGCTTTTACAAACAAGCAACAACAAATCTTGAAGCAACATGAACAAAAGTCTCCAGGTCTAGAGCTAGTCCTTCTCCTATCCATCTGCTCCCAGAGTTCCATGATCGTAGGCCTAAAATGCCTGAAGCTGAGTTCTCCCATGTCCACCTGTTCCCTACGGTCGGGCTGGACCTCCTGGTGGTAATGGTGGCAATACTTCGAAGTGTTGTCCACTTCCAGCTGCACAGACACCTCCCCTGCCACGATCTCCTACTCCATGTGGTCTGCCTCGATTGAACCTCTTCCTCTTCCAGGGAGGTCCTTCGTTCATCTGATGGTCATCTGTATGGCGGGTCGGACAGTCACGAGCCATGTGACCAACCCCGCCGTAGGAGTAACACTGTCCGCTTATGGAAAGTCCTTGTCTACCCCGGTAGCCTCACACAAACGATCATGTGTCATGCGGTCAACAACCTGTAGGTCTAGTCCTCTTGGCCTCTGAGTCATCTGTCTATTGTCCGCTGTAGAAAACTCTCCCACATGCCGGCTATTGGTGGGTCCTGCTGCTGGAGACTACTTAGCAAGGAAACTCTCCACTAAGAGGGATCTCTCCAACACCCCTTTCTGTGTCGGAATGATGTGAGAAACAACTGATGATCTGATCTCTCGCCTGATCCCCTGCTCGAAGGTTCATTCCCTGAAGAATGGGTCTCATACCATGTCCGTGGAATAGCACGAGAGATCGTTAAACCACGCCGCGTACTGAGCTACTGTCATGCTGCCCTGCCGCAACTGTAGTAACTCCTGGATGTGCACCGCACGGAGGGTGGCTAGGATGAACTCTGAGCAAAAAAGGCTCTCAAAGTCCGTCAAAAAGAGAGATGCCTCGTCATGCACCTGGCGAATCAAGCTCCACCATCTGCCTCCTACCGCATTTAGGAGACTCGCTGCAAGGATCACCATGAGGTCAGCTGGTGTCCCCACTAACCTGAAAACTCGCACAACTGCCTCCATCCAATCCTCAGCTACCTGATTGTCCGTCTCCCCACAGAACATGGGTGGTCACTGACATTGAAACTCATTCAGTGCACTAAGGCATCATGCACCGTCAGCGGCTGGGGGTGGTAGCATCGGTGGCTCGGCGGGTAGAGGTACCGCCGGTGCCTCTGATGTCGAAGGGCCCTATACCGCGGACTCGTCGCTTGGTGGGTTGTCGTCCCGCACAACGCTTGGAACCCTAGCTGGCTACCATCGTGGGACCATCCTGAATAGAAACTGGTGTTCCATAGTCAAACAGTATACCTGGTTGAGCTGACATAATGTAATCACAAAGAAAACTTGAAGCACACATGCAATCAATGTTTTCATGCATTAAGTCGGAAATCAGAAGTCAGGGTCCTGGTGTACGGATACGTCGGCCGCCGCACCAACACTGGACTCCCTGGACTGATAACCACACTCAATACTCTTAACACTATTGTTTCACATAGAAAAAGACCAGAGTCCTGAGTTCTACGGTAGAACTAAACTCCTTTGATACCAATTGTCACGACCCATCCTTAGGGCCCATGTCGTGACTACCCCAAGCCCACCTTCCATAGGCCAGGGGCTGATGACTAGCCCCAAAAGTGTAAATCCCGATAACTGGGAAGGCATTGCCTTTATAAAAGTAACAAAACCCTACAATGTACAAGCGGAAGGAAAACACTAAGTACAAAAGGAAGTGCTGAAAAGTAAATGGGCCAGAATACAAACCCAATCGAAAGTACAGCTACAACTGAAATAAAGTAAAAAAAAGACAAGAAGATGGAAGAAGATAGAAGCATCTCCTGGGCCGTCCTCCTCGGATCCTACCCGAAGGGTTGGTTCATATAGCGCAACGCATGAATCGTCCACCACAGATCTTACTTGAAGGATAGGTACAGATAGTGCAGCTCCTGGATCGTCCACCACGGATCCTACCTGAAGTGTAGGTATAGATAACTTCCAAAATGCTCATGCCTGTCAACCACCTCCGAGTGTCTCCTTATAGTGAAGTCCACCACCGGATACTATCTCGTCGTGAGTTCCACCACCGGGTACCATCCAGTCCTCGAACACTCGGCCTCTATCTGTGTTTCCCGTTGTTTGCAACCAACACAACGAGGTTCGGGCATAGCCCGTGCAGGGGTGAGTATAACGATACTCAATAGGGACCCCGAGACCCTCAAGGTCTCACTAAATCCAACAAGGATAACCACAAAGAAGATCTCAACAGATAAACTCTATTTAGGTACATGCCCATACATATAACCAAGTTATCAACTAACTCATCTCAATCATGAGGAAACACAAAGATTATAGACTCAGCTCAACTAGGATTTTATTCATGATGTCAAAACCACAGCTGCTGGAGAACTCCTCCTCTATCGGGTACAATGGGCCTTCCGCTACAACCGAGTGCACTGAACTCCTCCTTTGTCGAGTATAGTGGACCCGCCACTACAACAAAGTGTGCCCCTCTAACCTTGGACTACTGTAGTACTCCACCAGTAGAGTATTGTGGGCCTGCTGCTACAACCAAGCACTTCCCACCATGGGTCTTCCGCTACAACCAAGAGCTCCCCCTCATAGGCTCTAGAGGTACTCCTTCTGTTGAGTACCGCAGGTCTGCCGCTACAACCATGCGCTCCTCCGCCGTGGGTCTGTCGCTACAACCAAGCGCTCCCCCTCATAGCCTCTAGAGGTACTCCTTCTGTTGAGTACCGCGGGTCTGCCGCTACTACCAAGCGCTCCTCCACCGTGGGTCTGCCGCTACAACCATGCGCTCCCCACTGGGCTATCTGATACACACCGAGTCGATAGAACAACAGTTGTCAAGTCTCAGCCAGCTACTAGGTCTCTGCACTCTACTAGCTCATCACCGGGAGGGTCCTCTCCACGAGCTACTAGTCGATACTCCATGTATCACGAAGTTCCACGAAGAATTATTCCAAAGGACCGCCTCGTCATAGGGGTCTCAACGCAATAGACGATGTGTAAGTCGGATGCCCGGTCTGTGAGTCACTAGCATTTTCGTCACAGGGGCCCGGTTGGTTTCGTGTGTGAACCAACCCGGCCGTATCTCGTCTTTACCACGAACACTCATAGGGTATGCTCATTGGGACCAATTCTCAATGTGATCACCAACGCCACTGATGGTTCCTCAAATAGACGTCCGGTATGAATGTTATCAGCTTTTTCGTTCGAGGGGCCCGGTTGAATTTAGGGCACAATCCAACCCAGCAATTATCCAACTGCATCCAAAACTCACGCGAAACATTTCAAAAGTTTGGTCTCATCATGAGGAATCCAAAAATGTCGACGAAACGTCAATCAGACGTCCGGAACTCAATATATAATCTTTTCTGCTCCGAGGGCCCGGTTGGTTTCGTATCCAAACCAACCAAACATACTCAAAGTTCTCTTAAACCTTGAGTGTAATATACCAAAACGACCGTCTCGATCAAAGGATCACATCTCAACTTAAGGTGTGTCGATCGAGGGTCTGTAGCCCAAGATATGGGCGATTGAACGGAAACTACCTGAAAATAGGGGGTTCGAGCCCGGTTCGACCCGGCCCGAGACCCCCTTGGTCGGGCCGTACCGAGTCGACCCACACTGGGTCCGGGTCCGACCGAAAAGGGTGTGGCCCGACCCGGCCTGGGCCGCCCGGCCGGTTGGGCGCCGTGCTGGCGGGGCCGTGTCGCCGCTCGGCTGTCCTGCTGAGCGGACAGGGGGGTGCAGTTGCCCCCCTTGAAAGAAGTTGTGGCCCCCGCGTGGGGTCTGCTCCCTGCCAGCGACGCAGCGACCCTCCGCGTCTCCCTTGGTCCCGCGCGGCCGCGGGACCAAGCTTCTGCTGCCGCAGCGGCCCTCCGCGGCGGCGCACCGAGCGCCCCCTCCTCCTGGAGGCTGGCCGGTGATGGCCGGCGCCGCCCTGCTAGCGTGGCACGCCGACGAGATCATCCGCAGACCACCGGACGTGCTCTGGTGGTCCATTTGGCCTACCGCCTTCACCTAAGGACCTCCTGGGACCCGTAGGTTACTGTGAAGGGTCCAAAATCGCCTTTGCGACCCACTTCATAATCGCACGTCGATCCGCACGTCAAATAAACAACTGGGGAGTCTTCGATTCGCCTCTACAACCCCAACTCCGGCCGCGGTTTGGTTCGACCTCAATGGCGTGGCACGATGGTACCGCGCTCCTTCATCGCATTCTTTCATATTTCCACGCGGTGTCGTTGCACCGCGCCACCTTTGTTCGAGCTGCAACGAACACACAACAAAGGGGGAGGAGGATCGGCAGTGTTCGGGCGGTCTGACCTCCTCCCATTAAATTTATAACAGGCGGCCCGAATATTTATTGAAAAACGCAAGGAAAAAATTCACGGATAAAACCAAACCCCTACCTTGAGCGTAAACGTCGAACGAGGTCTGTTGCGGAAAGGGATGTCGAGGAAAAGATCGTCGCGGAAGAAGGTTCCGCACACTTGACGGGGATCGTCCGAGGACGAAAGGTGTCTCCCTTCCTTTGACGCGGGAAGGAGGAACACAAGGGTGAGAGTTGTATCATCGATCTCCGAGGAAGGCGTCTCTCACCGTCATCCGTCGTCGGAGGTCGGCGTTCTTTGCGTTCTTCGCGTTCTTTGTCAAGGAAGAAGAAATTCAAGAACTTGAGCAAAAACTCCCCACGCCTTCATGCACAACAGAGCTCTTAATAAAATAAAACATGTCTTATTTTATTAACACACAATCCAATGCCTTTGAAATTAAAAATTGAAATAGTCAATTAATTGAATTAATAGAAACGTTTAAACTGCCGAATTAAAAGAGACGTTTCATAAACAGATAAACGCAAGGGTTGACTTCCAAATAATAGGGGTGCGGGTGCGTTACCCTATTAAAGGAGGGGGTTTAGGAAGTAAAGAAATGGTGGGGCTCATGTGGGTCCCACCTCACAAATATCCTACCTAGTGGGTAGGATATTGTGGGTCCCACTCCAAACACGTTGCTTAGGTTAAACAACTTCAAGTAAAAAAACATGTCGCACCATTTTTATTTTATTCCTTTACTTAACCCAAAAATTTAAAAACCACACCCTAGAAAACGCAACTCCGAAAAATGTGATTCTAAGAAATTACCGGCGTTTTGATTCCATCGGTGCCCTCTGAATTCGATTCCGAGCACCGGTTTAAATGTTAGGAAAACCCACTCGTTTGTTTTCTAAACGTACCCGAGCCAAACTTTGGAAAATGATTTCGGGCACACCGGGCCTCGGAATCAGGTGTCGTCAGATGCTGAGTTCTGGTATAATCCAAACGAAAATTAAGAAAAAATTTCCCTTGATTTTTACAGGTCTTTACAATCGAGCTGTTAGAAATAAAAGTTACACCTGAGAATGTACCAAGGAAACCCCAATGAAATGAAAATAAAATGAATCAAAATTGAATGGGAAATTTCTATTACCAGAGACAGTACGTGATCAACCCATACTAAAATATTAAAATACATCTGTTGATGAAGTGGTAGAAAAATTGTGATAGAAAATGAAGGAAAATAATGTTGGAGATGCAGATTTTGGGTTAGACCTTCCTAAATCTAGGACCTTAATGATTCAAGCAGCTAAAGAGATTAAGTATCAGGAAAAAGGGGAAATGTTAAAGAAGAAGATGTTAGAAGATGACATTATTAACGATATACATAGTTATTTAGAGAAGGCATCTGAACATGTTTAGATACAAGAATCATACTTGGAATACCCAGTGGAAATTGAAACTGAATGTGTATATAAGCTAAAAAAAGTTATTTCTATTTTGGAAGCCATTGTTGAGGAATAAAAATAATATATTAAGCAGAATAGGTAGAGAAAAGTGTCAATGAAATAAAAATGGTTGTAGAATATCAAGAGAGAGAGATACCTTCAGTCATGTTTTCTATCAGAATGTCTCATGTAACATCCTCTATTATTATCTAATATGGTCAATTAGTTCTTAAGTGTAATGATTTTCATGATTAGGATGATTAAAAATAAGATGATGAGAGTATTAATCTTTATTTTAGTCATACTAATTATGATAAGTAAATTGGTGAAAAATAAGATGATAAATGATATGTTAATGATGATAGAATAATTCATGTTTTTGATAAAGATATGAAATAAATATCTAAAGTTTAGGGAGGTATGGAATTTGTTGTTGATTCACCAAAGAAAGCTAATGTAACATACTCCAAAAAGGGAAATTTTTTTGGAATATCAAAGATAAAATAAAATGAGCATGATAATGATCCCTCACCAATAAATGAATATTCTTCAAAATCCTCATCATATTTGTGAAATGATTTGGGGGTTTCTTACTAAAATAAGATTGTAAATACCATTACCTTATTTCCATGTATTGATTCTTTGTTCCAAATGAATCAACAAACAATCAATTAGAAGATATATTCAACATTAATTCTCATTGAAAACATTGTCAAACATGAAGGAGAGTTAAAAACATTTCACATCGGTTATGATGCTCATAGCAGATCTTGAAAATAAATAACTAAATAGTCAATTTCAGTGACTGATGATTTTCAAATCATGGATGATATCAATGGATCAGTTATGGATGAATATGATAATTTATATGGCACAATAAATAAAATTTTAACATGTCTTTTAAAGACATTGAATCAAGAGGAAGCTGAAGAGATCCTTGAGGATAAAGACTTGAATGTAAAGCCGAATTCAGTTTCCCTCGATTTGAAAATATAAATGGAAAATCGGGACAATATGGCAGAAATATTATAAGAGATAGAAAAAGTAATAAAGGATCATGGGAAAATTGTTATGTCTTAATAAGACAAATTCAATGATCTTGAAACGAAAAAA
Source organism: Viscum album (assembly GCA_963277665.1). NCBI lineage: Eukaryota > Viridiplantae > Streptophyta > Magnoliopsida > Santalales > Viscaceae > Viscum > Viscum album. Next base: position 532,380,916 of record OY728137.1, read on the forward strand.
TTTGGATCAGGATAAGTTGATCATAATATTTGAAAACAATCATAAATTTCTAATGAAATCGAAGGCAACCTTGAGAAAGCTGATGCCGAAGGAAAATATTGAATAATTATTTCTCAAATTTAATAATTTTTTTTATTTTATTTGTAACAAATTTCTTATCTTATTGAAATGTTTTTATCTTTCCGATTATTTTTTCTAGATTCCTAACCTTTCAAGTACAAATATTTTTTATATCCCTCCATTCATATATGCAAATCACAATGTGGGAGGGATGAATGATCCAAATGATTATTAAGAAAGAAATATCTTATGAAGTGGAGGGGGATTACCTAAAAAATAAAATCTTATGTAAGGAATCGTTATATCTTTATTAATTAAAAGAATATGATTCTTAAGGATTTCAAATAAAAAGGGGAAGTTGGACATGTTTATCATGGACCATTAGTAGTGGGAGATAAGTATTTTTTATTGTTAAAAAAGAAAACCATTTTCTTCACATTATTTTATAATTTTTTTTGTGATTCCCAAAAAGGTGAGATTATTATGTCAATAGGTTTTCTTATGACTCTTCGATTTTTTTGTTCTCTAAAAATTACAAGCGTATTTTCATAATGAAAATAATCAGTCTCTATGAAATATTTTTTTAAGAAAATGTTTCTTGATTTTCAATAAATAATGGAACGGAAAATACATAAGGAAACGTATTGACTCAAAAATGTCTCATAATTTTGGTAACGGAATATAGAAAGTTGAATTATAGGAATATGTATCTTTCTGGATAGTATAATTTAGTGTGTATATGGGACACATATACCTAGGGGTCACAACTCTGACTGTGTGCCTCTGACCTAACTCGAGCCTAAAATGGAAAATGACAATGGCTCTTGATACACAGCTTGTTCAACACACCTTTGAGATATGATTTTCTAAATTCAAATATTCTTTATAAACCATCCATAATGATTAATATATACGTTTTTATAAATAATAAAGGATACAGCTATGGTTTCATATATTTAAAATAGGTTATAATTTTTTAGATTACATAAATGAAATTTGTCATGATTTTATTTTTTCCCACTATGATATGTGATTCTCAAATTATTATTTATCGTTTTATTCAAAGGTTGGTAACTAAAGATTAGTGTAAATGTGGAATGAAATGGACTGTACATTGGTTGTCCTCATATGCAAACAATTTTTTAGGTAGATTTAATTATAAAACACATTCTGTGATTTCTTAATCTATAAATCATGGTGAAAATTCAACTGATCAAATGGTAGAACAACACTATGTTGATTCGTTAATGATGCAGTTCCAACCATATTTTAGTGGCTCCGTTGATCAACTAGTGTATAAACAATAGATCTGTACAAATGAAAATATAATTTATTTCTTCCATTGTTTAGATCATGAAGAGGAAAACTTGTCCATCTACCATTCGGATGGTGATGTAGATAAATAACAAAATCTAATCATGAATATGAGGTTATAATATGATATTTACTACACTGTTTGAAACTATTGAGAAATAAGATATCTTTTTTAACTTCCCAATTACATTTATTTTGGAAATCACAAATATGATCCTACAAACATAATTAATAAATCCATGATATTTAATTTTTTACAAAAATGAATTATATCTCATTTTAATATATATTTATTAAGGCATTTTCATTCATATTTTATCAATAATATTGTGTTTCATATGAATACAATAATAATTAAGAACGTAAGTTTTTTTGAAATGAATCATTCCTCAATTATTGTAATGATACTGAATACAATTTCTAATATGGTCAATGAATAAGATTTTTAACATATAAAAATTCTCTTTTTCATAATGGAAATATTTTTATTTTGATATTAATCATACTGGCTCTCATAAAAAATTCATCTTACAATTCTAAATGATGTTTATTGTATCCTATAAACTATATCGTAATGAATGTAAAAACGTTTAGAAAAAAAATTTGTTTTTTTCTATTTCAATATGAATTTATATTGATGTCAAGTATTCTATTTCAATGTTTCTTTAAAATGATTTTGATTATTAGTTTATAAAATTATAGTAGGATTTCTAGTTTTCCATGTCCCGTAATGATTTTAGGATAAAATATGAACATTGGAAATCATGATTACCACTGGAATGATGCGATATAAATATTAGTTCCCATGATAGAGCTAGACGATTGTTTTTGTTGAATTATTGACCCTCTGTGAGAGCTATTCCAAAATTTTTCTCTATGTGAAAACATTTAAGTTTACAAGTTATGAAATAATTGTTCCATATACTTCTAACACTCAATAGTTTTCATTTTTCATTGGGAGATAGAATTCATTATGATAATGATTGAGGGATTATGTGCATATGATGTTAGTTTTTCTAATATTTTGAAGATCGAGGCCTTTCAAGGAATTGAAGAAAGAAGTTCTGATCACCTTCTTGATCGCTGGATTTTAGGGATAGAATGTTAGAGGTCGATCAATATATTAGGGGATTAACGTAGTATGGAAAAGGTATAATTGAATGAATGTATATATCAAGGAACCTCTATCCATGGTTATTCATTACCCTTGTCTATGGGTTAAAATAATTGTATTTATTTACTTGTTTTACATTTCATCTACATAATTATAGAAATTAAATCATTTTATATAATAATTTTCCTAGGCTATATTCTATTATTAATGACTTTCAGATTAAAATTTTTATAATTACAATATTTTTATTTATGATTTTAATGATTATGACAAATTCATTTACTCAAAATGATTCTATATAGTTTATGATTGATTCATTCAACTACTTCATTATGTTCATCGTAACAATTGTAATTGTGATCCATATCATTCATACTATAATTATCTCATTTCATATGTTTAATACGACTAATTTCAAATATGACATGTGGAATACATATCATAACCAACTGATTACAATAATGTATTCCAACAAAACTAGGGATTTATCCAATTATTATTGTAATTAAAAAATATGTTTTTGAATAATATTAGTTGAAATTTATAAGACTGTAATGGTGACTAGTGACTATAAAATTGTTATCAAAGATGTTTGACTCTTTACCAATCATGAGAAATAGGAATATCTTTTAAAGTATATGGTATGGAATTCATTAACATTTTATACAACTCAAAATACATATAGAAATATTATCTCTTTTGATGAAAATAAAAATATTTAGAAGATGTTATAAATCACTCATTTTGGAACGTCCAATTATGTTTATACTAGAAGACACAAACTAATAAAACATTAAAATGAATTTCAATTTCCATATACGGATCCTTTTATCAACAATAAATAATGATTATCAACAATTTTGAATAGTATATAAGCTATGGGTGAAAAAGTATTAGACAATGAGATCTATGTTTGAAAATATTAGACATAATTACAATTAAATGGGAATCAAATAGAATAGAATTTTATGAGTCAAATAAGGTTACAAATCAAAGGCTTGATGATTTATTTTTAAATATCTTATAGTAATAAGTCATGATAAAAATCGATAAAGATAATTCTAAAAAAATAATTGAGGAGTTTCATTTACTTCTTCATCGAATCAGATAAAAGCATAGACTCCAAAATAGTTTCTTAAATCAACAATGATATTGAAGGATATTATTCAAATTTACATTAGTGAATTAGAAAATTAGGAGAAATATTTATCCATTAAATCTAGAATAATGAATAAGATTTTTTTAAAAAATTATTTTTAGTATAGATATACGAAAATTTATATGGAAAAGGGTAATTGGAAATATTCTGATGATATGTAACTCCCCAACTCTAATTACCCAGAGTCTATGCATTATTTTAATATATTGGAATGATACAATGAAATCATGTCCCGAAACACCTAGCAGTTTTGTAGTATTGGAAATATATTACATATATCAACTTCACATTACAATTTCAAACATAAAATACATCATAGATATTTTTTGTGAACAACATAATTTTCTTTTAGCTATACCCTGCATATCAATCATAATACACCTCTCACTAATATAGGGAAAAAAATATAATAAAGGGGTGAGCATAGATGCTCAGTCAAGGTAAATAATTTATAGAAAAACAAAATAAAAAATATGTATGGTGAATATTTGAAAACACATGACTTTAAAAACTATAAAAATGAACACATTATGGAAGAAATATGAGCTGAGTAAATAATTCTATAATAAAACATAGTGATGTGTATTCTAATAGTCAAATAACCACATAAAACATCAATATTATTTTCATAATGATGGAATCTATAATTTTGGACATTCTGAAACATCTTGTCAAGGCCTCGGCCAGGGCGTCTAAAATGATTTATTCCTCGACCAAAACAATATATCAAATTGGGAAAGGTCTCGACCAATTCTATGTCTAATTGTCTCATGATGCCTACAGATGCATCGTGGAGCTATAGTGGGATCCACCCTTCACTTACTAAGTACAATGCATTCCTCATATCAACATGTTTAAACATAACATAAATATTCCTATTAAAACTGGCATTTGAAATGTCAATAATTTATCAAAATACCATGAATGGTATAAAAATAACACATCCACAGTCAAACATATATCCCAAAAAATTCCATAAAATATGGAATTATTTTATCATATTAAATAAACTTCAAACATTTTTAACATCCCTCCAAGTATATTGACATAGATCGAAATGATTTGTAAAATTCATTTAGATAAATATCCCTTTTTAATAAAAACATTTAAAAGTCACAAAATTTAAAAATAAAGACTATTAACGACATTTTTGAATAAAATTGTCTCATACCACATTGAATATTTTGAATGAAATTAACACTTTAAACATTTATGTCCATATAAATAAATCATTAAAACCATTTTAAAAACATGGACATAAATGAGAGGGATTTAGAAGAATAAATCTTTAAAACATTCCAAATTATGTCTTAGTAAAAATTAAATTTAATAGAATCCCTTTTAACACACATAAAAAACATGGACAAGGATAATAAATATGTCACAATAGATATTTATGTAATAACAACCTCAGATAATAAAGAGATTGTGAAATTAACACCCACCTTGCACTTTTCGTTGGTCGATGGTATGTTTAACCTCCTTTACAATGACTATATTATGTTTCTATATTATACCAAATCCATATTCATATTTAGTAAATCATACATTATTCATTTATGAATTTACACTACCCATTTAATAATTATTTCCATCTTACATTAACATTTCTGGCAATAATTTCTTTCTTAATCGTATGTGTTTTAACTTTTTATTTTTGATCGTATCCCATAGATCAATATTTAAATACTTTAAATATATATAACATGATATATATACATAATATATATATTTATAATATAAATATGTATAATATATGGATATATGAAATAAAAAAAATCGTTTATGGAGACGGTAGGTTGTACGTACACATAAACTTAATTTCTGTTTTCATATCTTATTGAATGGAAATAATTGAATAAGATATATGTAAATACATATATATATTCAGTATCATTATTATGTTATATATTACATACTTATTAATAATATATATTTTTATAATCACTTTTGAATGGTGAATGTGGAATGAAATCTCATCGCGTTGTGGAGATGGTAAGCCGTACATACATACGAGCGAAGTTATTACTTCCTTAATGACTAAAAGGAATCAAATTGGATGATATATTAATTATACAGAGAGATTAAAATTTTCTTTTAATTATTTAAATACATATTAGTCATCATTATATCTATCAAAATAACATAGTTTGAATAACCAATTACACGACAGCGTGGAGACGATATGTCGTACGTACAAACACATGGTGACATTATCATTCATAGGATGGATAGAATAATAAATACGTTTTTAAAATATTTTCTAAAAAAAATCATATTATTTATATGTTGCTGGAGTTATTATTTTTGTATGAGAACAACAATGAAATATTAAGTGGAAGAAGAAAAGAACTTAGAAGAGGTGATAAAATATTTACATCTTCTTCAGGTTCTTCCTTTTGATTTGATGAAAAGGGATATATAGGATCGATTTAATACCAATGAAAGGCCTCTATAATTACGTTATTATTTTTTACCGGATGTTTGGGTAGGTATTGGCTGAGTCAAATGGCTTTGGATGTGTTATTTTGATAGATTGTAAAGTGCACTTTTATAAGAGATATGAGGGTCACTTTAAGAAAAGCTATAAATATTATTTCATAATAAAATCATTTTTGGTTTCTTATTTCTCAAAAAAGATTTATTTCGTTTATTAGGTGGTTGTGGGTCTAATTAAATTCAACTAATAGGTTTTATAGAAGTTTTGGTTTCCATTTTAACCTTATCTTTTAGATTTTACTCTCAGTTAAATAGTTTATCTTTTAGTATGTCTTCTATTATTCTTAAACTATATGGTTAATAAACATTCCCTAATCCTCCAAAAGAAGCTAAAGTGTTTTATTAATGAAATATATAATATTATTTAATACTTATTTCCAAACCTTATATTTTTTAAAATACTATATCAACCATTAATATAGTATTAGTTTAAAAAACTATTTTATGTCAATTTTTACAATATTTGTTATTTTTTTTGGGAAAGTCATAACAGAATGATTACTACGAAATAAATTCATTTAATAAATCCTAAATTTTCATTTTCACATATAATATTCGTAGAAGGAATTAAAAAATTCAAATTATATTTATTTTAATATTTTGAATATCATTTATTTGATTCTATCATTAATATAGAAAATATTTCATTCTTATTGTGTCATATATAAATATATTTATTTTATGTATAAAAATTATAAATAAAATATAATGATATAGGAAATATTTTTATATTTCTAATAAATATTTATATTAGATTATTTCAATTATATAGTCTCATATAAAAAATATTTTTCTAAAACATATATGATTTTGTTATTTTTGTCTTTACTTTAGTTTATTTAATATAAAATGTCAATTTCCCTATCATGTGGCTCCATGTGGTATCAATAGATACCCATGGATGCACATGGACTGAAATTTATCAACCAATAGGAATATGACACATTTTTTTTGGTAATTTAATAAAATAATAATAATATTTTTCACCCTTATTTACAGTATTTACCCTTTAACTGTGGTAAAAAAAATATTTATCGATGTAATTAATGATAATTTCAAAAAATAAAAGTTATCTATTTACAAATATTTTAACCTCCTGATTCTAAATTTGTAATCTATTTTAAAAAATTCAAAACACATATGTAGGAGAAATTAATTAAAAATTAATTATCGTTGTCAAAACAAAAAATCGTGTTTTTAGGAATTAATAACTTTAAAAATATTGACACTTGTTTATGTCCATTTTAAATGTGAAATTTCATAAAATGACCAAAATTGGATTAAATGGTAAAAATATAATCATATTATACATTAAAACCTCTCAAAAATTTAACTAAACACTATAAATTATTTTGATTAAAAAAGTTGTTTTCAATTAAAATTTAGTATTTTTCACTATTCATCAAAATATGAATTTTTTCAGGAAAAGTACCAAAAATTAATCCAAACTATATTTATTAGTCCCTAGTCTAAAAAGTAATTTAATTTCAATTAATTAAATATATAAAAGTGTCAAATATTGGATATAAAAAGGGTTCTCCATTAAAATATATAAAACTGCATTTTTTTTGAAAAATACATATTTTGTCTTAAAAATTGAATTTTTCATATATTATGTCTAAGAAAAACAATGTATTATTGTTAAAATTATATAGAATATATAAAAATAAAAATGTGGTTATTACTATTCAAATCCACTTTTTTGAATGGATAGTATGGTATGTCATTGTGCATTACAACTCAATGTTGTGTGTAGAGAAAATTATTGAAATACTTTGAATAGATAACATACTAGGAAATATTGGGGTGTTGCATTCTCACCTCCATCAATAAAGTTTTTCCTCTCAATTTAAAATTTATTTTTTTAAAAAAAAATTTAAAAATATAAAAATAATTTTGTTGGAAACCCACATCCGAAATTGAGTTAATAAAATTTAGCCTTATTAAGAGGCAAAGAGAAACAAAAAAGTCACCACCAAATTATGATATAGATTTAGAGAACATTGACGGAAATTAGAGACACATAATTGGAGGAAATAGGTAAATATTTTTTAGGGTGTTATTGAGGTCATCAATCACAACCATTTGTAAAATTAAAGCATCAAAGCCATTAATCAATGATGATTTGAAATATCATCGGTTCATCAAAACATAAGGTATTATAATAAAACATTTTTTCATTTAAGATATTTCCATAAATTTTATGAATTAATTTATTCATTGAATAAGAGGAAGAAAAATTTAATTGACATGTAGAGTTTCATCCTTCAACTAATTCCAACCACAAACTCTCTTTCACTCCAAAAGATAATAGAATTCAAAAATATTATATTTATCCTAACCATACAGGGTTTCAAAAATAATGAATTTAGAATTCAATTGTCAGACTATTTAATAAAACTACATTATACAAACTAGGAAATCACATATGCATGTGGTAGGTGATCCCCCCATGTAACCCTTCAATTTCGGGTTCAAGTCTCGCGGCCTTTCCAGACATGAGGGGTTGTTGCCCGACCACTGTGTTTTCCATTTTATGATATAGTAAAAATAATCTCAAGAAATTATTTTACCTTAAAAATAGTATCCAATGTTAAACTTAATCGATTCCAAAATTTAGACTAATCCAATATATTTCTGTCTAAAATCACAGTCTAAAATTTTTAAGGATTGTAAGCACAATGAAGATCATTTTTTCCATGTAATTACATGTGAACACCATAATCATGTATTCTTTTAAAACAATGTAAAACCTTGAATTACCATAAAACCATATTGATTACATTCATGCTACCTTATTTTCTTATAGAATAATAGATATACTCTTTCTATCCAAAAATGTTTTAAACTCCCACAATGATGGAAAATTCAAATCATTAATCAGTTTCATGGTCATCAAGAATATCCAATATAGTTTATCCAAATGAATCATATATTATTAAAAATTCACTACATCAGTATTTCAACCATATTATTCTTTATCTTTCTCTCAACCATATATTTTCTAAAAAATTTAACCTACTATTGAGCCACTTTTCATAGTTCCACACAATATCAAGTCTTTAATTAAATAGTACTGTAGTACAATCCTTTTGAAATATATAATTAATATATCATGTACATCATTAATACAATACTCAAATGACACAATACATTAATAACAACATATGAAATATTATACATCCCATTCATATTTGGTAGTATCATTTCATGATTATTATCCAATAGCAGTGGTTGGGGTATACTCTAATGATTTGGGAATTACTTCGTGTCGTGTCCCAACTCTGTGAAGATGATGCATTGTACATTTTAATCCTTTTTCTGACCCTTAGAATCTTTTATTTGGTGTCCTTTTTCTCCACACTTATAAGAAATTACAATTTCCATTAATCATTTACCAAGATAATTTTTCCCATGGTTATCACATATGGGGAAATCCTTCTTTCCCCTCATCAAATTATTCATATTTCTCTCTTCCATCCATTTCTTCTCTTTTTTCCCTTAAAATCCATAAGTCTCATAGAATTCATTACTTATCTTATTAACATGTGACACTATTTTTCATATTATTAGAACATGTGGGAAACTATTTCCATTTAAAATATTGGCTTAATAACATGAAATATATAAACCATTATTATCTTTCAATCTCGCATATTGCTGGAATTATCATTCCTTCAACTTGGCACCATTTCTAAACAATGGAATACAATATGTTAGTTTAGGAATCACAATGCATAATTACAATCTGGTAAAATACCTAACATTAATTGAAAATATTATTCATATAATCTATAATCATAAAATTTATTCTTCGAGGAAGTATATACACATAAATTATCTATAATGGTTTTTAATGAAAATGAGAATTATCCTATGAATATCCCCCAGGAGTGTCATAACCAATAGTTCAGTAAAGCCCATTGTCTTGTACCTGGATTCCCTGGGTCATGCCAAAAAGACAATGTCAGAGTTTTCACTCCTATGTGCATCTGTCCCAGATCCATCTCTACCTGCTCATATCTAGACAGAGATTTATTTCTTAGAAACCGACATAATATTTACATTACCAATTTTTTTTATATTCTTCAATACTAATCCTCAATGTGTATCATAGGTTAATGTTTCCTAATTATAGTTGATCTAAATATTGTTTCCAATGTTATTGAAAATCTTCATATGATACCAACTGTTACACTCCGACCCTAGTTACCCATCTTCGGTACATTATTTTAATAAATTGGCTTGCTACAAGGATTTCATATCCTGAAAGACCGATCAATTTAGTAGTCTTGGAAATATATTACATATATAAACTTCAAATTACAATTTCAAACATTAAATTTATCATAGATAGTTCTTTTGGGCCAACATTATTCCCTTTTAGCTTAACCATATGTATCAATAATAATACACTTCTTGTAAATCCTTGAAAAATAATACATAAGAAATGGGTGAGCTCAGATGCTTTGTAAGGGTAAATATTTTAGCGGAAGATAACATAAACAATAGGCATGGTGAATAATTGAAAACACTTACTTTACAAATAATATACATGAAAAAATTATGGCAGAAATATCATTTGAGTAAATAATTCCAAAATAAAACATAGTTATTTGTACTCTACTAGTCGAATTTCCACATGATCCATCAATATTATTTTCATAATGAGGGAATTTATAATTCCAGACATTCTGAAACTTTTTTTCAAGCCCTTGTCCAAGACGTCTAAAAATAATTTAGGGCTTATCATAAACCATATATCAAATTGTGAATGATGTCTACCAATTCCATGTCTAATTTTTTCAAAAGACCTATCGATGCCTTGAGGATCAATATTGGGATCCACCCATCAATTACTATATCCAATGCATTCCTCATATGAATAGGTTTAAACATAAAATAATTGTTCCTATTAAAACTAGCATGAAAAATTTAAATACGTTATCCATAAACCATGAATGGTATATTTATAACACATACACAATCAAACATATCACAAAAACATCAATAAAATATTGAATATTTGTATCATAATATATGAACAGAAAACAAGTTTAAAATTTACCAAAGGATATTGACATAAATGAAAATTAATTTTGAATTTCATGGAGAGATATATCCTTTTTTCATGAAAACATTTACATGCAACACAATATAGAATGGAAGAAATTTATAGAAATGGTTGAATCAAAGTGTCCAATAAAACTTTGAAACTATTGAATGGAATTAACATTTTAAAACATTCATGACCATATAAATAAATCCTTAAATCCATTTTGAAAACATGGACATTAATGAAAAATGTTTACGGGAATAAATCTGTAAAACATTTAAAATGATAATAAAATATATGAAATATATTATATTTCTATAAACCATAAAAAATTAATCTGATAAAGATATGATTTCTCAATATTTTTGAAACAGTCATTTCAATAAATAATATTTTAGAGAAAATACACACTTATGGATGTAATCTTAATGTGGATATGAACATAGTTATAATAATATGTCTGAAAAACATTTCCTTCAATACACGTCTATCAAACATTAAAACATGTAAGGAACGATTTGATAAAATGTATGAAAAAATTCATGCATAATTAAGTTGTTTAGTAATGGTATATACTCATTCAAAACATGTCTTTAGTAACAATTACATTGTTCCTAAAAAACCCCATTTTGATATTTTTTGAAAAAGGGGAGTTCATATGGTCGAAAATTGTTCCTTAAATAAATTAAAATCCTTGGGTTTCGGAAAATACCATTTTTCAAAACATATTGGGATTCCTAAAATATTTTTTACTAATATATCAAGAGCCTTGATTGCTTGCCTTCCAAAATTATAACTGTTTTGTTTTCATAAAAGTAAATAATTTTCAACAACAATAACATATGGTTAAAGGATAGGGTGTTTTCAAGACATATGACTGGTATCAATGACTTCTTTGAAAATTATATTTGAAATAAAATGTGGAATTATAAGATTCAAAGACATTGCTCATAAAATATATGTTGGTATTAGAAATAACATTCTTCCTAGAAAAGAATTTATTTCAAATGTTATATTTGTAACAGTTTTTATTCACAACCATATAAGGATATTTTAGATATGTGATAAAGGATACCTATGGAATTATAGATATGATAAATAAATAGTAAACAATTAAAACGATAAATTCATTATTTATCTAATTCTAATTTATATTTTTTACACAAATAACATTGAAGATTGTAGGAGCCAAGAATTATCTTTCCATTGTGTAATGGAAGACAAATCATAGTTATTACATTTAGGGTTTAGAAAATGTATCCTTTGATATATATATAAAATATCTAAAAAAATACTTTTCCAGGACATAAAATATCGTATGTTTGATTCGTAAAATGTTTTCAACCGTTTTTGTATGGAAAGAAACACAAATCAAGATATAATCAATTATTTAATTCCTAATTATAGATTCATTTTAGTTAGCGCACAAGGACTTTTTTGGTACTACAAAATCTGCAAGTATTTTATGTATTTACTATGTGTTTTCATAGTTGATGATTACATAAGATGTACAAGGGTCAATTTTTATACAAAAAATATGAATACTATTTTTTTACAACATTTGTAGAAAATATTATAAATGTGAAAAACCTTCTACTAATAAATATTTCTAGTGATCCTATTGTAGATTCTTTCTATTCTAATTTTGAAACGTTTTGTAAAAAAAATCATTAATCATAACTTTTAATATCTTATTAATCCTCATAAAAATGTTGTTGCTGAATGAAAAAATAATATTATCCATGAAATAATAAGAACCATGTTGAGTGATTACCCAATATATATTTTTTGTTGTTGAATTTATGAGTAATTATTTCAATACTATAAATAACTTTTTAATCATAAAATTTCATAATGAATAACCTAATGGGTTATGGATTGGTTGAAAATAGAAATTTTCAAATATCAACTTATTTGGATGAAATTTGTTCCTTTTTAATTCATAAGATAATTTACATAAATTTTCATCCAAATATAATGAACGTATATTTTCTCTTATTCTAAAAATTTTAAGGAATATTGATTTTTCAATTAAAAATATTATATTATTAAGGAATGAGTACAATTTAAATATGGTTAAATGAACCCTTTTATTTTTAAAAATTATCATCCAACATCTACAGCTGTGTTTTCAAAAACTAATTGTCATCCTCTAAAAAATGATTCCTTTAATATGTAGAGTACCCAATAAATTTATTTTAGTATATTAACTCCCTATGATTTTCTACCATATATTTATAAACAAGTTTTAAAAATACGAAATTAATTTTCTCTTATGAATACACATAGTGATATTATTATTGGTGATGTAAATCAACTTTCAAGGACTAGATGTTAATTGATAAATGATATAGTACATCAATAATTTCATTCTCAATTAGAACCCAAAAGTCCTAATGTGGATTTACGTGAAGAATGTTAGATAAAAGAAATTCAAGATGAAATAAATAAATTTGAATGGATCAAATTATAGTCCACGGTAGAAAGAACAAAATAAACATTTCTATTTAGATTTAAATGAGCTTTCAGAAACAAATTAGAAAAAATGGAGTTGTTTTAAGAAATAAAGGAATCCTATTTCCTAATGGTTAATAAAACGTGGTAATAAATTATGAAGAACCATATGTTATGGTTTTTGGAGTTGAATCTAATCATATTCTTCTATCCTTTGCAGCTTTCATTAATTTCTAGCTTTTTTAAATGGATGTATAGTGTACCTTTCTTAATAGATATGTTTAATAAAAATATTTTTTAAGTCACATCCTAATTTTAATGATACAGAACATCCTGAAAATGTTTTCAAAATTAGAAATGATTTATAAATAATTAAACAAGATCTTGGAGCATGGTATGATAGGTTAATAGAAATTTTTAGAACAATTATGTTAGGGGAACTACTTTTCCAATATTTTTAATAAATGATGAAAAAAATTAGTTTTAATGTTCAAATATATGTTGATGAAATTATATTGGTATCATCTTATAAATCTTTATTATATTATTTTAATAATCAAATGAAATATACATTTTAAAAGAATATGATGGGTGTGTTAATATTATTTATTGGTTTTCAAATCTCTCAATTACCATAAGGGTTTTATATATCTATAAAGAAACATATCAAAGATAATTCTATAAAGTATGGATTTGAAAATACATTAATTATTATTAATCTAATAGGTACATAATATATAGTTTATCACAATGAATATGTGAAACTAGTTAATTAAACAACTTTAATAGATATGATGCTATGTTTACAATATCTAATATCTAGATATTGAGAAATAATTTTTTCATTATTTTGATGTGAAATATATTAGGATAACCCAATGGAAACCCATTTATAATTTGTGAAAATATTTTCTTCATATTCAAAAGTAACTATGGATATTGGAATATTCTATGCTTCTGAAAATTACTATGATTTAACTTTTTTTGGATGCTGAATTTGGTAGATGTAGAATGGATAGAAAAATATCATATAATGTTTTTTATTTCATAGGTGATTTATTAGTTTTTTTGTCCACTTTGAAACAACCTGTAGTATCATTTCCATTACTGATGTTGAAGATGTGGTAGATGGAATTTGTGGTGCTCATGTATTGAGGATGCAATACACACTAACTAATTCTGTCTTACATTGTACTAAAATTCAAATACTATGTTACTATATTAGTTCCATTACATTATTTAGAAACCATGGACATCAAACTATTGAATAATAACATTTATTTTAGACATTACTTTCTAAGGTATCACAAACATATATAATATATCATTTTATAAATCATCATAACCCAAGTACAACTTCCTAATATTTATACAGAACCATTAAATTCTTATATATTTGAATACATTAAATAGAACGTATTAATAGTTACAATAAAGTAATCATTCACATCTTCTTCTTGTTTAAATAATTATGTTACATTAAATTATTTCATTTCATCGGTGGATACTTGTAATTAAATATTATTCCTTTTATTTTATAAAACATTATCACTCAAAATATTTATACTCAAAAAATTCATACTCATAAATTTTTCTATGTTGACATTTTCATAAATATAAATTTTCTTAATAAATTATTTTTGTATATATAAATTTCCATACTTTTAAATTTTCAAATCTAGAAATATTCATACTAAAAAATAACCATATTTACAAATTTTCACCCTAAAAAATATTCATACTCAGAAACATTCGTACTCAAATATATTCATAGTCAGTTATTTTTAAACACCTTAATTTTAATACTTAGAAACTTTTGTGCTCTAAAACTTTTAGTGCACAAAAAATTTTATATTTTAAAATTTCTGTCCCCAAATTTTTTTCATGTCCATATCTTTTTGTACTCATTTTTTACTATTCATAATATATTATTTTCATACATGTTATATAATTTTCGTATACAAAATATTTTTTTCATAGTCAAAATTTTATCATTTTTTAAATAATTTTCTCAAACATATTAATTGTTTTACATACTAAAATTTTCCTAGAAAATATATATCAAACCCAATAGATCTACCATGAGACTCTAAACTATACAATTTCAAACCCTATCCCTTTTTCCAATTATAATTGTTTGTAAATACTTTTTTTTCATTCTTAATGATTTTATTAAATTCATAGTGTAGAAGAAATTTTTTTTAAAAAACCTCAAGAGTACATATTTTTTCATCCATTTTATTTTTTATCTATTCAAAAACATATAGTCTTATTTTACATACTTATTCACTGATATAAAGGGACCCAAACCCTATCCAATTACAAATTTCTTCTTCTTTTTCTAAACCTCTACCATTTTTCATGTTTTTGAATAAAATTGTTTTTCTACCCCAAATTATTTAATCGTTGTCATGTCAGATCTATTGGCTACATCACTAAAACCAATGATGCCAAAATATTTCTTAGTGATGAAATTATTTAGAGAAATGCTAGTGACTAGGGATTGTATGATATTTATGATTTTTCTATGTATAGAATTATTTAATTCCAAGGATGGTAGTATGTTTCTATAGAAAAACCAATTATTAGTAAAAATTCAATTCTTCTTGATTATGTTTAATAGTTTCATAGTACTCTGAATATTTATTATGATTTAAAAGATACTGTTTCAATAAATGATAATGATACAATCATGTTTGAAAAACAAGGGGAATATGTATTACGAGAAACATAAGTAGGAAATTCCTTTTTTGTACCCACAATCTACCAAAAGAAAAGGTAAAATTAATTAAAAGTATATCCAAATAATCAATTTTAGAAAGTCATGTGCATAAAATAGAAACTACTCATCTCTTATTAGATTACCACCTAACACCTCTCCAGATGCATGCATTTTAAAATCACATAAATGTTGATAGAGAAACTATAATATTTTCAGATGTGTTTATTCATGGTAATTTTTTGAATATGAGAAATTTAAATTTGATGGATCATATTTTCATAATCATCAACAATTTAAAATCTGGTGGTATCAAGTATCAACTGATTATGTTTCTAGTGTTTTTTATAATTTTCATTTATGAATTCTTTATGTTCTATAATCTTCCACTCAAATTGGTCCCAAATTTTTTTTAATGTACCATGGATTAGTAATTTTATGATAAAGAGGATAAAATTACATTTATATTTTGAATCCATAATTTTTTAAAAAGATGATGAAGATAAAGTTTCAAAATAAATAGTTGGACGAATTTAAGGTATCCCAAAAAATCAGTTGTAATTGTTGTTTGGGAGAGAAAAGAAATATATGTATGGATATTATTTAAAACCAAATAATAAATATTATTAAACTGATGAAATAACATCCAAATGGTGAAAGGACCATGATAATATAAAATAATGATACAGACAATTTGGCATAAATCCAGCAAAATCCTAGTTGAAAAATATGTACTCACGAAACTCTTAATGAAGAAGACAAGAAAATATATATTTAGAAAAATAAAATATATCATTTTATATATTTAATAGTTGATTAAAATTATTTAAAATTAATGTGTTTTATTATCTATAAGGGAACAAATTCATGAAGAAACAATAAATCCCATTGTCATGGACAAGGGAAAGTCGAATAAAAAAATCTGCAATGAATCACCTCCTCCAAAGGGTGTTTAAATAAATTTCTAAGAAGAACAATAATATGGTGAAATTGGAGATGTAAATGTGTATCAGGGCAGAGAGTTAGAAATAAATGATGTGGAAAAAAATAACAAATATAAAAATATAAAAATAAATCAATGTGGATAAGATTGATAAGGAGATTATTTTAGAAGAAAAATCTCAATCACATATGATACTTGTATGATATTCTGAAGAAAACTAATGCATTATACCATCCCCATAAGTACAATTTTCAAAGAATGTTACTCAGATGAACCAATATTTTAAAATCTTTCATATATTTGATAATGAGAAACAGATGAGAACTGGGGAATATAAAAATCATCATTTTCATAATGATTCATTATGAATTCATGCTATAGAGATTCCTGATTATGAGGAATACATTGATTTAGAAAATACAATTTTAATTAAATTATATCATTACATTGTTCAAGCCCTAAAGGGAATTGAAATTGAAATTACATATCTCTCATGTATTTAATGAAAATTCTCTATGTTTATGGATAACTAAAAATATATATTCAAAGCAATAATGATTTAAGATAATGACTGACGAGGATTGGGGGTTATTTCAAGGTGACTGATTAAATCACTAGTGAACATGGAAACGCCTAAAATAAAGTGGTGAAGTGGACTAGTAATTCTTATTTAATTAAGATACTTTATTAATATCCAATAATTATTATTGAATAAATTTATAATAATTTTACAATTTCAATGAAAAATTGGTCTATTATTACTATTCAAAAAATTAAGGAACGTAGAATCCCAGATGTGTCTCAATCTAAAGATTTTGAAGAGATTGAAATAATGCTTAATTTTTTTAAATGAGATGTCTCAAATATTATGATTTAAAAATATGAGACAATAAATTCTAAAAACACAAAATTTATTGTTTTTAGATAGAGTTTAATTTCTATATCAGAGAAAATATCCCATTAGGTCATGATTCGTACTTTGAAATAAAATTTTCTAACACATGAGGAAAAAAAACATATACCAATGACTATTTATAAGGCCCCAGCCTAAAACCTTACTTAATATTGAGTTATCACAAGATTACATGTTGAGTATATTTTCAGGTTTAGAGTTTTAGAGAATTAGAACATAACTATTACATCTCAAAAGATTACAAAGTAGTCACTTCTACTAAGTTTCCACAAATAAATAAAAAAACTCTTAAAAGAAACATGTCTAGTTTCATGTTTTATATAGCATGACATTCCCTTGATCCCATCCTTGACCTTATTCCACATTAAGTCCTGTGAAAGACATTTCAAAAAACTTGGGGTGAGCATAAAAATCTCAGTAAGGGATACACAAAGAATGAAAACTGTTAGTTTTTCAAAATCAAGTAAACCATGTATACTCTATCAATGTTATACCTTCACCATCATGAAGTAGTAAAAACTCTTCACTGAATAAAGTATCATTACATACATTTTTGTAACCAAAGGATTACCATAAAATCCATAAAAAGAACACCTAACATATATAAAGGTAACTTGGGACATAAACATACTTAAGTGGAATAACCATACGGTCGACTTCCACACATATCACTTAATGGAATACCCATACGGCCAATTTCCATACACACTTAATGGAATAGCCATACGGCCGACTTCCATACCCAATGCATTGGAGGTTATAACGTAACCACCCATCCTGGTATTCACGGCACCACCCGTCATATGGTTTATAATGTAACCACCCGTTAAAATGTCCAAGCACCAATATAAAATCATAAAACATAAAACCAATATAAAGGAATGATAACATTTCCACATTTCAGCACAATATATCATAAATATATTGACATAATAGAATCCTTTTTCAAAACCATTTTCAATACCAAAATACATAAAAGAGTATATGGTATTTATTTTATTTTAAAGACATTACGGCTTGTTGAGGAAGCCAAAGACCAAATAATACTCGCGGCGGCGGAAAAGGTCGTTGTCACCGCGTACGTTAAAAAAACATTCCATTTTTTGTTTAGTAAAACACTTCGTAGAAAAAGATTCCTTTTGTATAAAAGTATAAGTCAAAGGTTTTTATACACCATATAAAAGAAAGTTGTGTATAAAACGAAATATACCTCAATGAAAGGAGATTGAGACGAAGTCCCTTACCTCGGGTCCGACTTGACTTGATCGTTCTTTAACATCCTGAATAATAAACTTGAGTTAATTTCTACTTTATTAAGAACCTTTTTAGAGTTAATTATTAATTTTATATCACTTATTTCCATGTTATAAACATGATGTAACTATTTAAGTTAATAATGTTTGTTTTGTCGATATTTGGTTCTTATGTCGAAAGTGGACTTCTTACAATGACATGTTGTTTGTGTGGTCAAAGGTTCTTTATATCCAGAATGAAATTCCTGATTTCGATATAATATTTATCATATATATCTACCATATACATGTATTTATAATATAACATAATCATTTAGAGGTAAGAAATGAAATGCATCGTTCATGGAGACGGTAAGCCGTACGTACGCATGAACGCTACTTTCATTTCTTTGTCATATTAATGGAATTAAAAATAAATGAGAGGTATGTATATTTTAATTCCAGAATTATATTCATCATTTAGATATATCATTAATTATATATATCCATTATATACATGTACTTTTAATATAACATTACATTTGGGGATAACAAATGAAATGCACCGTTCATGGAGACGGTAAGCTGTACGTACGCATGAATGCTACTTTCATTTCTATCTCATACTTTAATGGAAAGAAATAATAATGATATAGAGGTATATTATAATTCCAGTATAACATCATATATAATAACTTTAAATCCATCCATTACACTTCCCACATATGGCATTAACGAATCACATCACGTTGATGGGGTGGTAGTCCGCACTTCCTTAAATGAAGATATCGTGTTTACCCATAATGGAAACCATAAAGGTATGCCCAAAATGAAAAATACAGAATCTTAAAATAAATAAACATATTATCTATCATATATAAAAATAGTGACATCATAATTTCCACCCTTTAAGGTGTTAAATGAGTATTGAACAATCATCGTTTCGGGTGGCAGAATTTCGCCATCCACGGAAACCGTATGTTCTTTAACCATTTGATGTAGTTGTGTGAGAGTGTAGATCAAATAAATCTTATAACAACATCCTAGTATACTGAAGATACTGGTGTTGTTAAAAAATAAGTAAATAAAAAGAGTTTAGAGGGTTGGAGAAGCAAAACAAAACAAACGAACAAGAGAGAATGAATTACCTTTTAAAGTGTAACTCCTTTTGATTTGAGACTAAAGGCTTCCTTTGAAAGGATTATGCCCAAAGGGAATCCACTAGGATGAGGAGAGGGATGTGGAGAGTGTAAATGGGCAGGGTTTGGCCGAGCCAAAGGCTTGAGGAGTGTGTGAAATGAGGTAGAGGTGGGGGCCTTTTATAAGAGGAGAGGAGGGGCACTTTTGGAAAGTAAGGAAATATTACTTTATTTGAAAATGTGTTTCGGTTTTAAAAGGTCCCATATTAATATAATTCGTGATTAAGGTGATAAGGTTCGAAATCCACTCATCAAATTGGTTTTTTACATGTGTACTTCATAGATTTTACATTATCTTTCCATTTTATTTAAATCGTTAAATAATGAGGTCATCGTTGCATCATCATGATGTCATAAATAAATTAATTTATTTAAAGTCTAAAAATTATAAAAAAAACACTATGATGTAGGAAATCTTTTTATATTTCCAATTAATATTTATAACAAAAAGTATGACTTGTATAACCCCATTTAAAAATTGTTTTTGTAAAACATATTATGTTTGTGTTATTTTTACTTTTACATTAAATAAAAAGTTATTTATGTCATTTCCCAACCAATGTGTCTCCATGGGGTCCCCAAGTTGACCCATGGCTTGTCTTGGTCGGCCATGACACAACCAATGAGGGTAGGACATGTGTCAAGCTCATCTTATTTTATTAAAGCATTATTTTCACCATAAACTATACTAATTACCACTAATCGCGATTAAAAACTTAATAAGTTACTATTCACCAAAAAATTATTATAATCTCATTGAACCACATTTTACTTCTTAATGACAACCATGTATGTCGTATTTTCTTAAATTCAAAACAAAATGATGGCAAAATTCCATTTAAACGGAAAAATCAGTTTTTATATGTACTACTTAGTGGTTTCACTATTCATCAAAAATTGATGTATTTCAGAAAATTACCAAAAATTCCCCCTAAGCTATATATGATATTACAAATTCAAAAATGAAGACTATTTTACATAATTCAAAAAATATAAGTCACATTAATTAATTTAATAATTAATTCCCGCTGTCAGAGAAAATAGCGTGTTTTTATGAAACAATAATTATCAAAAGATTGACACTAGTTTAAGTCCGATTTCAAAGTTATATTAATTCCAATGACCACTATTGGATTTAATGGTAAAAAATATTTTCTAATTTCACTTTAAAACCAATTCAAAATATAATCCAATCATATAAATAAATTATATTAAAAAGTTGTTTTGAATTAAAATACAACATTTTACACTATTCATTAAAAAATGAACTTTATCAGAAAGATACCAAAAAATTACACAAAGTAAATTTTGATGTCCCGATTCTCAAGAAGAGTTATATTTGGTCCAAAATAATTTATAAGATCGATAAAATCTATATTTAATGATGGTTCTCCGTCAAAAGGTGATAAGTGGACCTTTCGTGAAAATTAGGGTAAAAATTGTACTCTTTCCGTATTTTAAGCCTTTATCTTTTATTGGGTAAATGTAAAAACATTTAAAAAAATATATAATCATATTTTAGTTATTTCTATCCATTCCCTCCAGTAAAATGGCTACTCGTTAACTAACATTTAAAATAATATTATTTTATTACTTGTGTGCAACGTAATTTTTCAAAGAAACTCATCGTTGCGTATCGAGTACGCTATCGAACGTAGAAACCCCTTTTAATTAAAATTAATATTTAATTCGTAAATAATAATAAATATGAAAATTCTTTATTCTTTATTTACCTAGGATGTTACATCCTTCCCCCATTTTGGGAATTGCGTCCTCGCAATTTTATTCACTTATCAAAATAAGTGGGGGTATTTATCCCTCATAGCATTTTCAGATTCCCACGTTGCCTCTTCAACCACATGGGTTTTCCACAAAAACTTTACCTGATGAATCAGCTTATTCTGTAACACTTGCTCCCTGTGGTCAAGAATCTGGACCGGTTGTTCCTCATAAGATAGGTTCTCTTCCAGCTGAACTACCTCTGGACTCAAAACATGAGATGGATCTGGCATATACTTTCTCAACATTGAAACAGGAAAAACATTGTGTACCTGAGATAAACTTGGAGGTAAAGCCACCTGGTATGAAACTGATCCAACTCTCTTCAGAATTTCATATGGTCCAATAAACCTTGGACTCAGCTTTCCTTTCATACCAAATCTCATCACACTTTTCCAAGGAGAGACCTTGAAAAAAACATGATCACCTACCTCGAAAGATAGATCCTTCCTCCGGTTTTCCGCATAACTTTTCTGCCTGCTCTGAGCTATTCTCATGTGCTTCTGAATCAACAGAACTTTTTCTGCCATCTCTTCTACCAATTCTGGTCCCATCAACATCCTTTCACCCACTTCATCCCAAAATGCTAGAGTTCGACACTGCTTCCCATATAATCCCTCAAATGGTTCCATCTGTATACTGGAATGAAAACTGTTATTATATGAAAATTCTACCAAAGAAATATGTTGGTCCCAACATCCCTGATAATCCATCGAACAAGCTCGTAGCATATCCTACAAGGTCTGAATTATTTGTTCTAACTTCCCATATGATTGAGGATGAAAAGCTGTGCAAAAATTTAATTCAGTACCCAACGACTTCTGAAGGCCTTTCCAAAAGTTAGAAGTAAACCTGGGATCACAATCCGATACAATGGAGAGAGGAACTCCATGTAACCTGACTATTTCTTTAAGATACAAACGGGAAAGTTGATCAAGAGAGAAATTATCTCGTATAGAAAGGAAATGAGCAGATTTGTCAAGCGATCAACAATAACCCATATTGCATTATTATCTCAAGATGTCCTCGGTAATTCCACAACAAAGTCCATGGATATGTTTTCCCATTTCCACTCTAGAATTGGTAAAGGCTGAAGCAACCTTTTCGGTAATTGCCGCTCTTCTTTAACCTGTTGACATGTCAAACACTTCACAGTAAAATCAGCAATGTCTCTTTTCATTCTATCCCACCAGAAATACTCTCGCAGATCTCTGTACATCTTAGTACTGCCAGGATGAAATGAAAACAGAGAACTATGAGCTTCACATAACAACTCATTCTTCAACTGTGAATCACAAGGCACACATAACCTCTTCCCAAACCTCAAAACACAAACACAAACTTATCCAAGAACTCATGGAAAATTTTATTCATAAGGTCCATGAATACAGCAGGTGCATTGGTTAACCCAAAATGCATAACTAAAAATTCATAATGGCCATATCTAGTACGAAACGCAGTCTTCGGAACGTCTGCTTATTTTACTTTCAACTGATGGTACCCTGACCTCAAGTCAATCTTCAAAAAATAATGAGCTCCCTGGAGCTGATACCACTTCATTCGATGGCCCAACATTTGCTGAAGTTGTTGCAAAGGATTTCACCACACCTTTCTTCTTGTAGTCTGGCTGCATTCCCCCAGTTGAGTTCTTCATTGGACACTCGTTTTCATAATGACCCATTTCATTACACTTAAAACATCTTACCGTTGGCTTTTCATTTCCTTCTTGATCATCTTCTTTACAGTTACGAGCAATATGACTAGACTTACCATACCGAAAGCACTTACCAGACTTGGATAAACATTCTCCAGGATGCATTTTACCACACTTCTCACAGGATGGATATTTGGTTTTCTTACCTCCTTGCTTCTTTGATGAATTCTTCCCCTTTGCCTGCCAACTAGACCTCTTATTCTGTTGTTTTTCATAGAACACCTGATCATCGGAAAACTCCATTTCCACCTTCTCAGCACATCGAACAAGCTTTTCATAACTTTTGAACTCACGAGAAGCTAAATCCCTTCGATACTTTGAATTTAACCCTGAGTAAAAACGGTTTATTTTACTATCAAGTTCTCATATGAAGTTTGGAGCATACCTTACCAATCGAGTGAACTTTTCTTCATAAGCAGCTACTGAATCATCCTCCTGCCTCAATTCTAGGAACTATTTTCCATCCTAATACGAACCACCTTAGGAAAATATTTCTCAAGAAACATACCTTTGAATTCATCCCAGTGAAGATCCTCAATCTCTTCACTATCCCTTATATTTTTCACCATCGACCACCACTGATCAGCTTCACCTTCAAAACGGTAAACAACAAGACTAACCTTTTGATGTTCTGAACACCCCATGACATCAAAAATCTTCTCTAGTGCTTTAATCCACCCATCATCTTGCACAGGGTCAGATGATCCTCTGAATGATGGGGGATGTTGCCTCATGAAATGTTCCACCACTGACATGTTCCTCTGCGGTTGATCTGGCTGATCTCGTGCATGGATACCACCACCATTAATAGCCTGATTCAATTGTTCCATCACTGCAACAAACTATTCAGTTCCGATTCCGACCATCTCAGGTTGCTGATTTGGAAGGTTATCTTCCTCCTGATGTCGTCCCAACATAGCTGCTTTGTTTCCTCTGCGGAAAACCATTCTGAACACAGAAATATCTTAGGCGAAGCAAAATGGTAATCCGTAAATGCTATATCATTTCAATCATATTATAATTTAACACTTTTCTAACTCCTAAAGTTGTCTAAACCGACCTCTGATACCAACTATAAGGCCCCAGCCTTAAACCTTACTTAATCTTGAGTTATCACAAGATTACACGTTGAGGATCTTTTCAGGTTTAGAGTTTTAGAGAATTAGAACATAACTACTACATCTCAAAAGATTACAAAGTAGTCGCTTCTACTATGTTTCCACAAATAAATAAAAAAACTCTTAAAAGAAACATGTCTAGTTCTATGTTTTATATAGCATGACATTCCCTTGATACCATCCTTGACCTTATTCCACATTAAGTCCTGTGAAAAACATTTCAAAAAAACTTAGGGTGAGTATAAAAAGCTCAGTAAGGGATACATAAAAAATGAAAACTGTTAGTTTTTCAAAATCAATTAAACCATGTATACTCTATCAAAGTTATACCTTCACCATCCTGAAGTAGTAAAAACTCTTCACTGAATAAAGTATCATTACATACCTTTTTGTAACCAAAGGATTACCATAAAATCCATAAAAAGAACACATAACATATATAAAGGTAACTTGGGACATAAACATACTTATGTGGAATAACCATACAGTCGACTTCCACACATATCACTTAATGGAATAGCCATACGGCCAATTTCCATACATACTTAATGGAATAGCCATACGGCCGACTTCCATACCCAATGCATTGGAGGTTATAACGTTACCACCTGTCCTGGTATTCATGGCACCACCCGTCATATGGTTTATAACGTAACCACCCGTTAAAATGTCCAAGTACCAATATAAAATCATAAAACATAAAACCAATATAAAGGAATGATAAAATTTCCACATTTCAATCACAATATATCATAAATATATTTACATAATAGAATCCTTTTTCAAAACCATTTTCAATACCAAAATTCATAAACGAGTATATTGTATTTATTTTATTTTAAAAACATTACGGCTTGTTGAGGAAGCCAAAGACCAAATAATACTCGCGGCGGCGGAAAAGGTCGTTTTCACCGCATACGTTAAAATATTCATTCCTTTTTGTCGTTTAGTAAAACGCTTCGTAGAAAAAGATTACTTTTGTATAAAAGTATAAGTCAATGTTTTTTATACACCAAATAAAATAATTTTGTGTATAAAACGAAATATGCCTCAATGAAAGGAGATTGAGACGAAGTCCCTTACCTCGGGTCCGACTTGAATCGATCGTTCTTTAACTTCCTGAATAATAAACTTGAGTTGATTTCTACTTGATTAAGAACCTTTTTAGAGTTAATTATTTCTTTTATATCACTTATTTCCATGTTATAAACATTATGTAACTATTTAAGTTAATAATGTTTGTTTTGTCGATATTTGGTTCTTAAGTCGAAAGTGGACTTCTTACAATTACATGTTGTTCGTGTGGTCAAAGGTTCTTTATATCCAGAATGAAATTCCTGATTTGGATATAATATGTATCATATATATCTAGCATATACATGTATTTATAATATTACATAATCATTTAGAGGTAATATATGAAATGCACCGTTCATGGAGACGGTAAGTCGTACGTACGCATGAACGCTACTTTCATTTCTTTGTCATATTAAGGGAATTAAAACTAAATGAGAGGTATGTATATTTTAATTCCAGAATTATATTCATCATTTAGATATATCATTAATTATATATATCCATTATATAAATGTACTTTTAAGAGAACATTACATTTGGGGATAAGAAATGAAATGCACCGTTCATGGAGACGGTAAGCCGTACGTACGCATGAACGCTACTTTCATTTCTATCTCATACTTTAATGGAATGTAATAATAATGATATAGAGGTATATTATAATTCCAGTATAACATAATATATAATAACTTTAAATCCATCCTTTACACATCCCACATATGGCATTAACGAATCACATCACTTTGAGGGGGCGGTAGTCCGCACTTCCTTAAATGAAGATATCATGTTTACCCATAATGGAAAACATAAAGGTATGCCCAAAATGAAAAATACAGAAGCTTAAAAAAAATAGACATATTATATATCATATATAAAAATAGTGACATCATAATAGCCACCCTTGAAGGTGTTAAATGAGTATTGAACAATCATTGTTTCGGGAGGCAGAATTCACCATCCACAGAAACCGTATATTCTTTAACCATTTGATGTAGTTGTGTGAGAGTGTAGATCGAATAAATCTTATAAAAACATCCTAGTATATTGAAGATACTGGTTTTGTTACAAAAGAAGTAAATAAAAAGAGTTTAGAGGGTTGTAGAAACAAAATAAAACAAATGAACAAGAGAGAATGAAATACCTTTAAAAGTGTAACTCATTTTGATTTGAGACTAAAGGATTCCTTTGAAAGGATTATGCCCAAATGGAATCCTCTAGGATGAGGATAGGGATGTGGAGAGAGTAAATGGGCAGGGTTTGGCCGAGCCAAAGGCTTGAGGAGTGTGTGAAATGAGGTAGAGGTGGGGGCCTTTTATAAGAGGAGAGAAGAGGCACTTTTGGAAAGTAAGGAAATATTACTTTATTTGAAAATGTGTTTCGGTTTTAAAAGGTCCCACATAGATATAATTCGTGGATAAGGTGATAAGGTTTCGAAATCCACTCATCCAATTAGTTTTGGACATGTTTAGTTCATAGATTTTAAATTATCTTTCCATATTATTTAAATTGTTAAATAATGAGGTCATCGCTGCATCATCATGATGTTATAAATAAATTAATTTATTTAAAGTCTAAAAATTATAAAAAATATACTATGATGTAGGAAATATTTTTATCTTTCCAATGACTATTTATAATAAATATTATGACTTTTATAACCCCACTTAAAATTTTTTTTTGTAAAATATATTATGTTTGTGTCATTTTTACTTTTACATTAAATAAAAAGTTATTTATGTCATTTCCCAACCAAAGTGTCTCCATGGGGTCCCCAAGTTGACCCATGGCTTGTCTTGGTCTTCCATGACACAACCAATGAGGGTAGGACATGTGTGAACCTCATCTTATTTTATTAAAGCATTATTTTTATCTTAAACTACACTAATTACCACTAATCGTGATTAAGAACTTAATAAGTTACTATTCGCCAAAAAAATTATTATAATCTCATTGAACCACATTTTACTTCTTAATGACAACCATGCATGTCGGATTTTTTAAATTCAAAACACAATGATGGCAAACTTCCATTTAAACGGAAAAATCAGTTTTTATAAGTACTACTTAGTGGTTTCACTATTCATCAAAAAATGATGTTTTTCAGAAAATTACCAAAAATTCACCCTAAGCTATATTTGATATTACAAATTCAAAAAATAAGTCTATTTTACAAAATTCAAAAAATATAAGTCACATTAATTAATTTAATAATTAATTCCCGCTGTCAGAGCAAATAGCGTGTTTTTATGAAACAATAAGTATCTAAAGATTGACACTAGTTTAAGTCCGATTTCAAAGTGAAATTAATTCCAACGACCAGTATTAGATTTAATGGTAAAAATATTTTCTAATTTCACTTTAAAACCAATTAAAAAGATATTCCAATCATATAAATAAATTAGATTAAAAAGAGGTTTTGAATTAAAATACAACATTTTACACTATTCATTAAAAAAATGAACTTTATCAGAAAGATACCAAAAATTTACACAAAGTAAATTTTGATGTCCCGATTCTCAAGAAGAGTTATATTTGGTCCAAAATAATTTATACGATAGATCAAAACTATATTTAATGACGGTTCTCCGTCAAAAGGTGATAAGTGGACCTTTCGTGAAAATTAGGGTAAAAATTGAACTCTTTCCGTATTTTAAGCCTTTATCTTTTATTGGGTAAATGTAAAAACATATAAAAACATATATAATCATATTTTAGTTATTTCTATCCATTCCCTCCAGTACAACGACTACTCGTTAAATAAAATTTAAAATAATATTATTTTATTACTTGTGTGCAACGTAAGTTTTCAAAGAAACTCATCGTTGCGTATCGAGTACGCTATCGAACGTAGAAACCCCTTTTAATTAAAAATAATATTTAATTCGTAAATATTAATAAATATGAAAATTAATTATTCTTTATTTACATGGGATGTTAAACTATTTGTTTGAAGAAAATTAAAAAAGATTGATCTCAGAATGAATGTTTGGATATGTTGATGGATGTAGTAATGAAATATCTAAAATGAAAATATTCATCATTTATCTCTTAATTAAGTATGAGGAAAAGTAGAAGAAATAATTTTTTTGGAACCCTTGTTTCATCCTTTTTTGATACATTAATGAATTTCATTAACATCTATAAATGTCTTGATTGAATTTTATCTATTATTTGGATATATGATCATTCAGTTACTGTAGATGGACAATTAATTTATATCATCCTGTATTTTATATATATAACCCCTTTACATTGTTTATAAGGCATCCCCTATTCCTTTTGGAAAATCAAAAATGGGGGAATTATTTAGACATGGGTGTGTTTTTTTAGGGAGGAATGATTTTCAAATAGGAATAAAATTTAGTGAATATGATCATTTGGGAATTAATAATCCTAAGGGGGATTAATTCATATAAAATATCACATTTAGAAGTGTTTTATTACTAAGGGGTAAATCTATAATTATTTACTTATGAATACGATTGTTCTTTAAAATATTTTTGGACATCATTTTTTACAATGAAATTTTAATATTTAGTCTTTTGTTTTTTGCATTAAAAAAAGAAAGATATTATTGAGTAAAAATTATTCTTTTGACATATTTTGTACTTTTGTTTGGGAAATAAAAAATTAGTTCTCAAAATACCTAATTAATACCTATTTTAAATCAAGATGATTAAATAACAGATTTATATATCATTTTACCATACATTCATTAAGACTTTCTGATTAATATTTTATCAATTAAATTTTTCATCATGTGCATACTAAAATGATTTTACTCATATGTTTTTAAGAAATGATTCATTCCATGATTCTCAAAACCATCATGGATTTGATTTTTATCATACACACTCTCCAGTTTTTTTACTGATGTTATTTTTGTTCTGACATTTATTGTACTGACTATTGTATAGAAAATCGTTTGAACAATTTGAATTTATTTTTCCATATCCAAATAACTAAATTATAATGAAAGGAAAACCATTTATTAAAAATTATTTCATGTATAAAATTTCAAAATTCATTTACAGATATGTTGTAGAATATGTTATAAAATAATTTTTGGAGTGACAATGGTCCATGTGCCTCTGATAATTGGTGATAAAATTCAACTATTTATAACACAATGACCATTGGTATAAATGAATATAATAAAATTTCACTTGATAGAGCTAGAGGATGTTGTATCTTATTTTTTATCCCTTCATCAGAGCTCATCCAAACTGTTGTTATATGTGAAAACCATGGAGATTATAATTCGTGAACTCATTTTTCCATATACTTGTATCTATAAAGAGTTTTATTTTTTTGTGAAACTCGATAATTATGGTTTTTATTGGGGGATTCTATGAATAATAATACATTCACGCTGATCTTTTATTGATCAAGGGAATTTGAGTCTATGATGAATGAGGTTCCAATCACCTTCTTGAACGAGGGAATGAAGATATATCAAGATAGAGGGAGATCATCGTATCAAGGGCATACCCTAATTTACATAAGACATACATTATTGAACATATAAATTAAGGGACCTCAATCAAATGTTATTGGATACCATTATCTTTAGGTTCAAATTATTTTATTAATTTATATGTTTTACATTTTTTTCATTATTGTAATTTAACCAAAATCGTTTTGTAAATTGATTTCATTATTCTCTATTCTGTGAATAGAAATGTTGTAATTATGATTGTTGTGATTATGATCAATTTATTTATGTTTTTCTAATTATGATAAATTAATTTACTCTATATGATTCTATACACTTTATTTTATAATAAATAATTTTCTTAACATTATTCATTAAAACCACTGTGATTATGATCCATATTACACGAACTATGGTTATATAATCTCCTAGGATGAATTATAGTTTTTTCAAATATGAACTTTGGAATATTTATAATAGCATGATTATTATAATAATTTTTTAAATTTGTCCATTTTCATGGATGATAGTTGATTAAAATACAAAACAAGTTTGTGAATAAGAGTAGTATAATTTTATTGAAAAATACATCCCCTATGAATAAAAATAAATGTATATAAAAACAAAACTCAACCCCATATATTTTTTATACATATTAAAATACATTTCATTAAAATTGGGGAGAGTTCATGAAATTAAAATTTAATTAAATTCCTCATATTCTTCATGTGAAGAGAGATAATGAATTCTTATAGCTTAAGAAGTGTGATGATGAATTTATTGGTTACTATAATGATATTTTTCAATACATTCAATGTAAACATATCTAATTATAATTAATCAAAAATATAATATTAACATATTCATCAAATGGGTTAAAACTATATCTACAATGATATTTATCCACAAGGTACTGTTAATGAAATGTAGAAATCTTTTGATATAAACTAAAAGTAAAAATTGAATATGTTAATCCTCTTGGTTCTTATGTTAAAAATGAATAATTGGGTTCTATGGAGAATACAATGATATGTCACATGGAGAGATGAAAATTATTCAAACTCATACCTTTCAAAATTGTGGAATTGATCATGTATTTGGGTCAATAAATGGAACAAGAAGGTGTTTGATGTGTTGAAAAATTGGTTCTGAAGAAAAATAATGTAAACGTTATACAAATATGACATTCAATGAAATGAATTTAGAATAATGGAAATATAATTCCACACACAATCATAAATGCATTAAGTATAAAGAGTATGTGAATTAATATTATCAACACCCCAATTCAAGAGAGAATAATGGCGATAATAACCAAAACCCTCTATGAAAAAAACATTAAAGGGAATACTTATGTAATAACAATGGATGAAGTGAATATCAACACTTTGGGAAAACTTATCCTTCAACTCACCCATTTTTTGGGGTGATCATGATTTTTTTTATTAATAAATCATATGAAAAATATATTGTTTACCATTTAGTGGATTTTCATTCAATTACATATCTATACATGGATTTTTGAATAAAAAAATTATATTTTATATTCAATCAGTGTAATGATGAACCCAAGGGTCCAATAAAAATATTTTTGTTATGTGATTAGTTATTTTTAAGGAATAAAAAATTATTTATATGTTTTTTGGGTTATAAGGTCAACCATTTATGTAATGATATATGTTTATCACGAGATATGGTTTTGCAGATTTATGATATTATCTAGTAATATGACGATTTATAAATTTTGGATAACATGTGATAACAATTTTGTTTTCATAAATAAATATGTAATGAAATATAACTCCATTTATGGTTATAATGATCTTTTAACGCTTTAGGAATTAAAATTCACATTCATTTAATTGAAAGAAGATATTATGTTAGAATTATTCAATTCAAAACAAAGGGTGATTATATCCTAAACTCATGAATGTATATCCGATTTTAACTTTATCATTTTTAGAAAAAATGGGAAAAATAGTGGTATCCTATATTCCTCATATTCTATGATAATAATGACATATTTTCTTCATCATCAATATATGGGTTATGATTCTTAACATTATATTTAGCAAAAACATTCTTATGACTAGTGATCATAATAAATCTCTATGATTATTTGTCATTTTAGTCTATACGAAACTCTTATTATATTTTCTCATATATGGGAACCTTTTTAGGATTTACTTTATGTAAATGATATATTTAAAACATTATTTTTATTAAATAATGTTTTAGTATTAAATTTTTACATTGTGGTTTAATCTAATAGGGCATTAACATCTTAACCCTCTAATAACAAAGATGAATTTAGAGTGATAAATTATTTATTTTTTGGTAGAATATAACACCAAAATATTTTATAAATTATTTTTTCCAATTAATTTGTTCATCATGATATTGTCAATTTCACATAATTCTAAATTTAGATTTCTATATTACGATAAATACTAGTTTTTTATCCATTACATGAAACATAATGTTATGCATTTAATACATGAAACAGTTATATAATATTTTGGAGCATAAAACTAAATTTTTTTCTTCTATTACATGAAATCATGAGTTACCCTAATTGCTTGTGTTGCATGCGAGGATGAGTTTTTATAAACTAAAATGTTATATTCATATTATTATGAAAATATTATTATAGTTACCACATAGCCGATGGAATTGCATTCATAAATATGATAAAATATTTTGTGGGTGTATGACATACACATGTATAGAAAATATATAATTTTTTCATAAATTAGTCAGAAACATGAATTGGATACTATTTGAAAATAAACAAATTACATTTCTAAGATATCTATTTTTCTATCTAAAAACATAATATTGTCACAAAAATCATAATAAATTTATTTTTTGAAATTCTTAAAATAAAATTTACATATAATATATCCAATAAATATTTTTGATACTCATCTTATATATTATACAATTATATGATATGAATAAAACTAATTTTATGAATTAAATGTGTACTTTTCAAATAGGTAATTATATTGCCTTTTAAATGGGATCCCATTTTCAATTTTAATTTAGGCACTATTATAATTTTTATTCTTAAAAAAAGAAGAATTTTTTAA
Source organism: Viscum album (assembly GCA_963277665.1). Taxonomy (NCBI): domain Eukaryota; kingdom Viridiplantae; phylum Streptophyta; class Magnoliopsida; order Santalales; family Viscaceae; genus Viscum; species Viscum album. The sequence goes on from OY728137.1 coordinate 532,414,793, forward strand.
AATAAGAATATTATAAATTACATTGGAAATTTTTTTTGTTGAAGTTGCATATTTTTAAGAATAGTCAAAATCACTGAATTTTAATTCCAATAAAATTTTTTTGTGTAAATAATTTAGACAATTAAATTATAGTTTACATTGAATAGAATGTATAATTATATCAAATATAAATCAATTAATACAATTTCGTCCATTTAAAAAAGTCATGTAGTAATTGGATATAAGAACATATCAACCTTTACAGCATTTTTCCCTTAAAAACATGTATTGTGGTCCCATCTGTGGGATTAAGATTAAATTAATTTCAACCACTTCTGGTATTGAACTTTTGAGTGATAAATTCCATATTTTCATAAAAATAATTTATATTGTCTAGAATTTTCGAATTATACATTGACCAAAATTTCTAAGGAATGAAGTTATAATTAATTACGATAATTAGGGTTAAATTAAACCTAATAAGGGACTAACTCATAATGAAAATGGAAAACATAATATTGAAACATTTCTAAAATATATTAGGTGTACATATTTTTACACTTTAGTCACTTTTATTTACTAGGTTTAATTTTTGGATTCACATGAAATTGGAATAAATTTGTTATAATTCACTTTTTCAAAAACATAAATAATGTCACTTCTCTACTATAAAAGTACTCCTCTCCTACCCATTTCCAAACAAATTTCATTCCATTTTGGATCAGGGAACCCCAAAAAATACCACCTCCCAAAATTCATCCTTCATCACTGAATCTTACAATGGTGCATAAGTCTAACCAACAAATCCCATTTCTTCAAACCAAAATGATATTCCCAAAGAAGTGGAAACATACTTATTCAAACTGATTTTTTTTTGTTCTATTTGTCCACCTCCTCAAATATTTTGAATCAATGCTCACATAATAAATTATATTTCTTCAATATCATTTGATTATTTATATTATGGGTTTTACCTACAATCTCACACACGCCCATGTAATGGGTAATGAATTTATCATTCTTGTGTATGGTGAACAACTGCCTTAGGAAACGATGACTGTTTATTTTCTCGTTTACATCCTCTTATAGTGGAAATTATGATGAATAATCATTTTTTATTTTTTAAATATAATATAATGATGTTATTATTATTTATTAATTATAATATAATTTATACCTTTATTCATTCAGTATGGGGTAAATACGATATCTTCGTTTGTGGATGTGTGGACTACTACCTCCTTAATGGGACGTGATTCATTGACACATTACATGAAAATTATTAAGGATGTAATTAGTGAAATTATATGATATATATGACATAATAATTCTACTTAGATGATATTATATGAATATATATACATAGATTTACGGTACATTAAATCAATCAATAGACCAGGAAAATCAAAACATCATTCAATCCTATACAGATCCTATCATCTCAATGATTGGTGTATTCCATTTCATATATATTTATTTTATATGCTATTATAAATTATTATATAATTAATATATAATATATGAAATCCATTTTTTAAAATTATTATATAATTAAATCTTTATTTCTCTAAGACGATTAAGTATAAAAAGTCAAAACATGTATAATAAACAAACCGGTTATTACCTAAAGGGTACATTAAAATATAATTGTTAAAAATGGGTAATAGAAGGTAAAATTTAAATAATATATGGTATTATATATAATAATATGGTTTTTATTTCAATTCATAAAAAAGTATATTTTATATATAAATTTTTTTTCTGTGTACGGCAAGAATCAACACCCAAGGTAAGAGAATTTCATCTGACATTTTATTTTGATGAGATAAATTTCATATTCACAACATTATTTTGTTGTGTCATCTATAAAATAACCTATGATTTTTTATATAATTAATTTATTTTATTGAATGATATTCAATTCTCAAATTGGTGTTATTCCCTTTTAGGTATCTCAATTATAATGTTACTCAAGTATTTATTGACTTATAATCTAACATTTATTTTTTCTTATGATACAAGACATGATAAACTCCCATTTTGTATATATGGTGAATATAATTCTTCTAACATTTTTATATTATTATTATAGTAAAATTAATTGAAATTTTAATAACCATTATATTTTCTTTTTTCCTGAGGTTTATGATTCAAAATATATACAATTAGTAAAGTAATGTTTTTCTCAACACACTCTCTTTAATACCCATGAAATGTTGGGCACATATATTCTTCCATGGGGATTATAAAATCACATTGAAATACTATATCAAGAATATAATAATATTAATGATATTTTAATCTTTATTTAATTTTATTTTTTTACACGGGTATTATAATTAAATTTTAATAGGTTGATAGGTTCTATTGAAACAATCCCATTATTTTTCGGCACTATTTATGAATATTCATTCATGGAGTAAATAATAATATACATCATCAAATAACACTGATGACTATTTTATATTCTCTAATTAGTCATGAAAAAATCATCTATTAGTAATATTTTCAAACTATTTTTTACATTAAATAAAAAAGATAACAATTTTTTTTAAAATTTGATATTATTTCAATTTTTGTTATGAAATTTTTTCCCTAAAACTGTTTTCCATTTATTCATTATTTGTTTTGACGTTTATTTTCAAATAAATGGGTTTAAATTGTTTAATGCTATTTAATTATATGTTTTATTATTCTATTTAAAAATATGATTTCAAAATGTTTCCATGCCTATTTAAAAAATTTATATGAGTTTTTAATGAAAATGTCTTCAAAAGAAATTACAAGAATAATTAATAAATTTTCAAGGGAAAAAATATTCAATATGTTTTCAAGATTCAATTATAAATTTTTACATAAAATTATATTCATGATTCATTTATAAATTTTCATCAAATTTGTTTTTTAAATGGTTTCTGATGATCTTTTATATGCATTATGGGAAAATAAATTTCAAAATATTTCAATCATTGTTTATATATTATCAAGAAAAAAGATTTTAAAAATGTTTTCTAGACCCATTAAAAATGTTGTTAAAAATTTTTTCAATAAAAATTGATTTCAAAATGATTTATGTTTTAAAAATAAATATTCAAAAAAGAAATGATGCTTTTATCATTGAATGTTTTTAAAATTTCCTTAAAAATTAATTCCCATTTAATATGATAGTCATCGGTTTTATTCACACCTTATTGCGTATATTATCAAATAATACCATTAATATTCATTATTAAATGGATTATGTTGTGATGAAATAATTATTATAACACTCTTTTTTTCATGAGTTCTATGTTTTTGAATCCCAATTCTTTTCACACGTTGTGTTTTGTGAAAATATTTTGAGACCAATCACTTTTCCATAGGTAATGAAATGATGAAATGTTTATTTTCTCATTTAATTTTATGGGATACGATATGATGAATATATATTATGTTTTGGATCATTAATGAGAATTTTACTTTTATAATGTGTGGGAAATATATCTCTATATAATTCATTATGTAATGATAGATGACTCATCAGTATATATGATATTATTGAACATGATTACACGTGCTAAATGTTTTTCATAAACATGACTACATGTTCAAAATGTTATGTGTGGATCTAGATTAATAAACATAAGATTAATCATGGTATTAATTTAATGTCCATAACAGAATGAGTGAACTAAATCACAATGTTCGATATTTATGTTCATTCCATAATTCCATGTATTGTACATATACTATAATTTCCTGGCTTATTTACATAATTCTATAATGATTCAAGTCTTATTAACATCCATTCGTTATTCAATAATTTATGGTTATAATATTTGATATTTACTATATGATCTTTGATTTCCATGAACATGATCCCTTTCCATTATAAAATTCATTATTCTTATATATATTCACTCTTTAACTTTAATAGGAATATCATCTCTTCACTTATTGTTATTTATTTCCCTAGGATATGATGATATGATATATATATATATATATAAATAAATATATGATCTGTATAAGATGGGTGATATTCATTATGATCTTAGTGGGACATTATTTTACCCACAAATTTACCTATGTTTTATGTTTATATTAATGCAAGGGAAGTAAAATGAAATGGTATTTGTGAATATGTTTGTGTGATGCACCAAGTATTCTGAAAAATGATGAATTGTTAGCATATGAAATGTGAGGTTCTTTATACCATGATTACCCATTAGAGTTTTTTGGATTGATAGTGTTCACATCATTGTCCATGACATCCCATAGATAGCACTATAAATAGACACAAAAGGTTATTTTTGGCTTTGGCTTCATGGTAGTGGTCCAATAATTTCATTGAGATTGAGAGTTATTTGGTTTAAATTTTTATAATCGATAGATTATATGTCATGAAATGACCCAATGGGGATCGATCCATTACTCCCCAATCCCGCATCTAATTGTACATGGGATGTAGAATAATGCCGAGTAGGCTATCAAATGCATGGGATGCATTATAGTAATTTACATGTACACATTCACTCACATAAACCACTCTGATACATTGCAAATATATATTAAAAATGAAAAAAATGCATGCCTAACCATATCAAAAAATAGAGTACATCAGAATTATAAAATAGGTAAAATAAAAGGCTCACCAAAAGAAAACTAGAAAAGTGTCCTAACTACTCTATAGGGGGGATCACTGTAAAAAACTAGCAAGTATTCTCCTTAGCCGAGCTTCAGTGAAAACACTGGTTAGTCCATATACTACACTCTTCCCACTCTTGGTCCTACTTGGACTCTTTTGAAGGACCTATGGACTAGACAATGAACAACACATGCATGAAATTCTCATTTAGGGGTGAGTATAAAAATAATCAGTAGGCATTCCAAAATCCCAAAAAGGATACACTAATAGGAATTAGATAACTGAATTGATCATTAGAGAACTCAAACAATAGATGAACTCCAACTCTAAATCATCATCATCTATACATGAATAGTCAATGCGATGTCCCTAGAATGGTGGGAGATGACACATTCTATGGGGACTCTCCGAAAATAACTAGATATACTCTTCTATGACTCCCAGTCTCATTGTTCCGACCATATACAATCCATATCAGCCATCTAGAAGGTCTAACGAAACACACACAATGGTCTGATGAGGTACATACATCATAGACAACAACATGATCCATGACATCCCTAATATCTTACATAATGAAAGGGGGAAGCATCAACAAATCGAAGGATTATGATTCAACCTCAGAATCTCAAATAGAACTCAACAAAGGGATTTCACTCAGTCGGTAAAACAAATAAATAGCAAAAGTCATCCTACCCTCATGGAATATATTCGTGAAACCATACATGACTGATAATGCTAGGGAATAAGTCACCATAGGACTAAATAAAATCCAACTCCTTAGATCAGGGTATCATGCTAAAACATAAATCTTGTAACACCCACCATTCAGAGGATAAAATCCCAGGTCGAGTTGGACACCATGATTCTAACTCTGTTGCAGAAAATGTTATGATATAAGGACTAGGGGGAGTCACACAACCCTTCTTGTAGAAACATAATTATTGATTGAAATTGGAAGAAACACAAATCGATACACAAATATATGGTTTCCAACCAAAGATTTTTAAGGGATTTGTCTCATACTCAAACAATTACATCCTTGGTAAAAGATCAATGCCCAAGTAATTATGGGTAACACTAATCCCAACTCTACTATGAAAAATGTATGGACATAAGGAAATTTTCGGGGCTCTCGAGGTGATACGTGCTTTGAGTCCTCTTCGTCATTAGTCAATGAAAACATAGGTTACTCACTTCAGAATGGTAAAATACTTCCATAGCACACATATAAAAAGTAGCATAATAGGGATCATAGTTTAATTAGAAGATTTGATACCAAAAATATATATATAGAAAGGAAAATGAGGACCCCCTCGACCCAGCTAGTCATAATTTTGTCACTAGTGAATAGTTGAACCACTTATGCGGGTAAATTGAATCATCTCTGAAAATGAATAGGGGGCCCACTCAACCCAAATAGTCAACATCGTTATCCCATTTGACCCACACTATTAACCCTGCAAACAAAAAATCATACATCCAAACGGAGGCCACCATCACATTCTACGTAGAAAATCACTCTAGATATTCTACTTACAAGCCAAAATCTATGTCCAAGAGAAGAAGATACAGATGGATGAATACCTCAAGTAGATCATTAAGGAATACCTCCTTCTGACAATATTTCATAAAACATCTTTTAAATGAAATTTAATAGTTAAATTGATACCACCATTGTGATATACGTAGAAAACTCTCTAAATGGGCTACTAACATGCCAAAATCTGACTTCTAGGGAACAAAATACGCAAAACCACTAAACTAAAAAATTTCATGTGGTGTAAAATAAACTACACCTTTTGTGCTCCTATATATCCCCTTGTCCACGAAATTTTACATTTCTAGAGCATCGTGGTGTTTTCTAGTGTAAAACTACATAGTGTGTACATTGATGTATAGAGTGTGTACTATTCAAAAACTATATTTCATGGATCTTTATCACACAAAAACACAACATGTGATACTACATGATATGTACTCTGAGTCCAAGGTGTGTAATTATAAATAGTATGTCTTCCATAAATAGAATGAATTCAATAAGTGTGTGACTAGTTTACACACGTCATTTGGATGGGAAATTCCATCTTAAATTCCATGCAAATAGTAACGATCACCCGTCTTCACACCAAAACATTTCGATCAACCCTCAAGGATTCCCTAGAAAGAATATAAGTGATCTTGAACCTTAATTAAAATCATAAACATGAGGATAAGAAAAAAACAATCCCATCCTCTAGGGGGGAACCTTGAAGCTTGAGTTGTTGTTCAACACCCATGATGTTGTGATTCATTGTATGGTGACAATCATCATAATAATGGAATCCAGTGGCCCCTCCTTATATTGGGTCACTTGAAAATCAAAAGGAGAGTAAGGGAAGGGGATTTCAGCCTCCCAACATGTGCACCATGGAGGAATAGGGTGATATTTGTTTTAATTTTTTTAAAACAATCATTCTCTAAACACCCCAATATGACTCACATCCAACATGAATCCCAGAACCAAAATTGTTTATATCACACCTGGGGTAAAGGCTATATTCTGTACTCAAATGCTATATATGAAGTTTGATCCTAGACTCTACTCAATAGTTGACCACATTTTAAGTGAAACTACACACATGTGATAAAATATGTATAATATTTTTAAAATCTCTAGGATGAGGCTCAGCGGCCCTCGGATTCTGGCGCCAAATCAATGTTCGTCTTGAGAAATATTCATTGGATTATTCATGTCTTATAGTTCAAAACCTGAATCTCTACATCCTATCAACATTATTTATTTTTCACCTATTAATAAAAATATTAAATATCATGGTATAATACAAGAAATATCCACTAGAATCCCTCACTAATGAGCTTAGTAATAGTTCACTTGTTGTAAAAAATGCACCAATAAAAAACACAACTCTGCATGACCACCACAAAGGCCCCCAAAGATTCTAGTTCTGGCCATAAGAAGACACTTGGGGTTACCTTCAAGCACAACCACACAGTAGAAACAAAATTGAGGGTTATTGTAATTAAGAGATAGCCTAAAATCACCAACATCACTCTGATCCCTCAACATGATCCTACTGAACACAAGACAACATCGTAAAACACCAAAGGAAATATTTGTTAGTATATAATGACAATGAACATGCCCCAATAGACCCCAAACAACAATGCATAGTCTCTTCCACAGCAACATGTTTCCATGGTAGAAATTCCCCCAAATCACCATATCTCTCCATGTGACTGGTGCCAACACCAAACCTCTAAATAATATTACACTACACAAGTTAAGGAATATCCATCAAGAACATACCCAAATGGTAACCCATTACGTGTGACTTCGTAACAAAATATCAACACCATAATAAGAACGTATCCACCACCAAAATAAAATATATGGTTTCTTGGGTGTTCCAATTGGATCGTACATGCCCTGAAAAACCCTACACCAACCCACAAAACTAAACCCAAACTCATAGGTCGAATGATCTCATATAATTCACCCTAAAACTATCCTCTTTAGGCATCATTGACTCACCTACATAGTTATTCATCACTCATCATGGAAAAATCGTAGTGGGGGATGTTTTCATCCTTCTTTAAAAGTAAATGCCACAATAAACCACAATACAACCACCTCAAGCAACAAACAAACAATATGATTCTAGGATCATGGTGCTAATAAAAAAACAATGGCCTACCCGGATTCCCACATTGGGTCTTACGAGTCCCTACATCTAATAATACGATACCAATACACATGCACAATAGTCAAATTGTCATTACCAATTTACCTAAAAAATAACCACTTTGGGTGGCACTGACTCACCCACATGGTTTTCATCGCATCCCAAAATTTCATCCCAATTGGGGGAGGATCCCTCTTCCTCATTTATTCGATGATACATCAAACTACACCAACATAGGGTTTTACCTATGCCCTGAACAACCACAGATCCAAAAACATAATGAAATAAGCACCTCATACCAGTCTCTATCAATCCAACTACCAAATGTAAAATGGTTATTGAGAGTTTCTCTATTCATTTTCTGCATTATGAACTGTGTTAAAACTACTGTAACTGCCAATACAATCCAGTGACTTACCCTCCATCAACACCATATGAGGATGGACAACCTCTTTCAATATGTCATCAACCATCACAAGTGTAGCAGCGTCTCTCCTATTTCTTCCAAAAAACATAGTTTGAACCTTTAAGTTATTTCATCAAGGGAACATCCTGCAAACAATTTCATGATGCACCACAATCATAGATTATATTTGGGGGGGGTGGGTGACATTACAAGGATAAAAAGACCCCAAAACCCAGTACTATATGTGTATATACAATTATTTCCCTACAACTAGAGTTCTAATGTATGGAGTCAAAATGTAGGCTATCAATGACCTAGTGAATCTATACAATAATTGTCCATAAAAAATGCAGTCATTGGCCAGAATGCAGAATTCAAAACATCTCAAAACCAAAAAAAATTAACCCAAACCAAGATCACAAAAATTGTTCCAATATGGAGCCGAACACCTATGATGTAACCTTATCAAAATCCTACCCAATTGGTCTCGAGATGTGATCCCCAAGACCACCTATGATAGACTAGTTGATAGAAACTATCACTGAGTTGGATATCATAGCAATGGGATTCATTAGCCTATCATACATATATGATATTACCAACCATTACCTCCATGAAACGGTATAGAGATATATAGAAAATGAAATCTAAAATTCACGAATAAACCTATCCAAACCCTGAGTACATCTTATGTAATAAATCGAAAATAGAGGTTCCATCAAAAGAAAAATGATAAGTGTCCATCCTACACCGAAAGAGTGGATTATTGTCACGCACAAACTGGTAATCTATATGTTCATGATCTATTGGAAACCCTATTTAGTCTAGAGACTATGATTTTCCCTCTCCCAGTCCTACACATACTTCATTGATGTACATGTGCTCTGGATAATCCCAAAAATGTTTACAAAAGGCCCATGAAGGTTGTGTTTGAAAATAATTAGTAGGTTTCGCAAAATCCCATCCCAAAAAAGGAGAACTCGTAGGCTTCAACATACTCAGCCTCACTACATGGATCTGAAACAAGAGATGAACTCTATTTCAAGAACATCCCCAGCTATAGTCGACTAGTCAGCTCAAATTCCCCAACATTTCAAGAAAATAATGATTCCATGGGTAATCTTATAAAATACCTATATATACTCATCTATGGATTCAAGTCTAATGGTGTCGACAATAGACAATCTACATTGGACAACATGAATGTCAAGAAAAATTCTCGCAACGTCTTATGAGTTTCATATATTCTAATTCAACAATCAGATCCAAGCCATCCCTAATAGATTGCAGAACAAATGAGGGAACACATTGATAGATCAAACTCATTGATCCAACCTCTCCATCATAGATGGAACACAACTATGATATTCTACTTGATTGGTAAAACAAACAATTGGCACAACATGGCCAACCCTAGTGTTGCCTATCTATAAGGGCTCACTCGATGGATAGATCCAGGAATGAAGTCATCTAGAGACGAAAAAACCCAAATTCCTCATATAGGTGTATCAAGCATGAACATGAATCTAGAACCACCCTCTTAGTATTGGATCAATGCATGTGCTTTGTTTTTTCCTCCAATTCTAAATTCTCCTTGGAAAATTCTATGATATAAGGAGTAGGGGGAATCAGTCATCCCTTCTAGTCGAAATGTAATGATTGATCATAGAAGTAAGAAACATGTCTCAATACCCAGATAGAGGATATAAACATAGGTCTCACTTGGGACACCATCACCTACTAGAACAACAACATCCAGGGTTGAGGATCAATTCACATGTAAATATTGGTCATGTTGATACCAACCCTACAATGGAAAACTTAAGGACGTGAGGATTATGCCAGGAATCTCAATGATATATGTTCTCCATCTTCACAAATTATGTAGTTGAAGATAACTGAGGAGATTCACTCTAGAATGTTTAATTGAAACTAGATTTCATGTACGCAAAGCAGTCGAAGAGGGGTCATAGTCCAACATAAAGGACATGATACCAAAAACCCTTTTAGTTAATGGACTAATGGGACCTAATCAATCTATACAGTCATAACCCTATGACCGAGGAATATGGGGATCCAATCATACTAGCCAATAGAAATATTGACAAAATAGATAGGGGGCCCACTCAACCTAGTCGATTGCCATCGCTAACCCCAGAAACCCACACAACACCGAAAGGACACCATAAGTCCCATGAAAAAACTGTTGCCACCATCATGTTCTACATGAAAAAATCTAAATATGGGCTACTCAAAATCCTGAATCTGGGTCCTAGAGAAGAAGATGCGTAATGAATATGACCATAAAAAGATACTGAAGGAAAAAAATCCTTATACACAAAATTCTCTAAAACAAAATTAAATTGACCACTATAAGTCAAAAGGATTCCACCATTGTGATATACCTACAAATTTCTTAGAATAGATGACTCACGTGCCCAACTATGACATCCAGGGCACAAAATACCCAAAACCTCTATGCTTGAAAATTTTCATGGTGTTTAATTGATTGCACACAATTTGTTTTCTTATCTTTCCTCAATGGCATGTATTTTAATTGTATTTAGAATCATTCGTTCTTCCTATATAAAACTTCATGGTGTGTAATTTAATATTATTGGCAAGTACTATTAAAAACCATATTTCTGTATCCTTTTTCACAAGGACACAAAACCATGCACTACTACATTACATGTGATCTGAGTACACAACATGTACTTATGAATAGTACTTAATCCACGATTGTGATGAATAGGTGGTGTGCGTGACTCATTTTCACACCGTGTAGATGGGAAAATCAATCATAAATTCCATTTAAATTTCATAGATCACCCGCATTCATTTAAAAACATATAGATCAATTCTGATTGTGTCCCAAGTAAGTATCTAAAGGGTCTATAACCTCAAAAAGATGCATAAACAATGGTATTTGGATATAAAACTCAAAAAACCTACCTCAAGGGATAAACGCTAAAGCCTCAGGAAATGTACGACACAAGCAATTAACTTATTCATTATTTGGGGATAGTCATCGTCATGAATGGAAACTGGTGGCACCTCATTACTTTGTTTTTCTTGACAGTCAAAGGGAGAGGAAGGGTAAGAGGGGGCTTCTGCCTTCGTATGTGCAGATGAAGTGGGAGAAGAGAGGAGGGGATATTTTATAAATTTTACTAAAATAAATATATGTTAAACACCCCAACCCAACTCACCTCTGACATGAATCCCATCACCAAAAATGTTTATGTAATGCCTAGTGTAAACAAGATGATATGAAATCCACCACTATAACAAGAAATTATTCATAGAAACCACTCAAGAGCTACTCAGGTTTCCAGAGAAACTACATACATTTATAAAATGTTTTTAATATTTTTAAAATCCCCACGCTGAGGATCATCAGACCACCGATTCCTACACTGACCATGAACCTAGCTTCCTAAATATTAATAAGATAATTCCAATGTTTTAATGGTCAAAATATGGGATTATATATTATCCCTGACTTCTCAAATGTATAATCACTGAGGTCTGGGCTAACTATGAATGAAGTGTTTTTTTTGTTAGATTCATATGAGAGATATTTTCAAGCGATGATAGGTAGGATGACATCTGTATATACCACAATGTTACCTATCCTAGGTAATGTGTGTACCATATACTATGATTCATCCCATGTTGGATGTAGAGAAGTTTTGATTTTAGAGGATTGTGTTGTTTCAAATAAAAATAAACAACATAGCCTATATGAGGGAAATTACATTAATCATAGTCTAATATTTTTAACATTCTACATCTATGATATTATGGATAAAAAATATTATAGATGATGGATTTGTTTTATAAATGGACATCATGATCCTATGATACATTTTTTCCAGAGGAAAAAAAATTAGGTAAAGTAGGTGGGTCGAGTATATCTAATATTTCAAATTATTGGTTTCATATAAATTATGAAAGTTAAACATCATTTCCAACACATTTACATGAATCATGTAGAATGGGGAAATACATGTTTCTTGGAATGAGTGGAGTGCTTTTTCAGACATTGAAATCAGGCATCTATATTCTTGAAAATATCATGTAAGAGTAATTCTAACCTCAAGATCTATTATACCGATGATTTTAGTCCCAATCATGAAAGACATTTTATCTATTATAGACGTAATATTTGAAATAGAAAAATTATAACGTGGCAGATAGTAATAGGATGGTATCGTGTATGTGTAAATTCACTCCATTTTTGTGAGTTATTATAGGTTCCTATGGTTATTCTCAAAATATATGATGATAGAGTTTCATTCTTTTAGATGGGTGGTTCACTTGAGTTTAACAAAATTTCATCATGATCTACTTATAAAATAATGGTGAATATTAATGAATAAGGAAGTAGAATACATTATAGATAAATGTTACATCTATTGGTATGTTAATTTCGATAAATAGATACCACCTACATTGTTGCATCCTCTACCCATTCATGACTATAAATGGGATGATGTCACTATTGATGATGGGACATGATTAATAAGGATACCATATAATAGTGTTGTTGTATGGGTGATCATGTATTGACTAAAGAACATATCCTACATCATTAAAATTAGGGAATCCATCCTAGTTAATTATATAGGTAGTCTGTACATAAACATGATAGTGAGGTTGTGTGGGGTTCTTGGGAGTATCTATTATTATATAAGACATCATTTCACATCTCTATTTTATAGTGTATTTAAAAGGCTCTACAATCAAATGTTCTTTCAATTTTAACATATCATCCACAAATTTATTGTCATTATATATGGAATATTGAGTTTATTGATGATATGTTATATGAATTTGTAATGTATTTCATGGCTTCAAGGGAGAAACTTATGTAAGTCACTGAATTTCAATATTATAACAACATATAGGTATCATTATAGATTTAACCGCTCATGATTATTATATGATTTCATTCCCTTTACCTTTTTTTTGAATGATGGTGAGTCATTTATTTTTGGGATCACTATCATTAAAGATACTTGTATTATGGTTCAATTGATCAAGAGAAAGTTGGTGAATATGAATATCAAGATGAAATCATATACATATCATCATAGATGAACAATAGAGTTTTAGGCTGGTCATCATGTTTCATGAAGTGTATTTACATGGTTGGTGGAATTCTGTATCAGTTAAAAGTGATATCTAGAACATAGTTTTGTTAGGTCATTTGTGATAATGGATAGTGTCGGTCCAGTGGCATACTGATTAGCCTTTATATAGTTATGCCGTTCCATTATTGATGTGTTTCATATGTCGTGTCTTCATATATATTATCATAAACCTTACCATGTGGTAGATGTAACGGATTTTGACATTTGTGATGATGTGTCTTTTTTGGAGCCATAGATATTGATTGTGGACCATTGGGAGATGTCCATCTATGGAAGGACTATATATCTAGTTTGAGTGAAGAGGTGGGATGGGCATGTTTTGGGAGGAGGATTCTAAAATGAATTCTTATTTGCAATCACAACACACATACTTTTTTTGGAGACCCCATAGTGATGCGTTGAGCTTCTTGTGAAAGATCTATTATTGGGTGGGGAGGTTGTATGAACCCATATTTTTTATGTATGACCCTCATTGACTTATTACCTCAATCAATGGTGTCCATGTCTTACTTAGAAATAGATATCCTTCTTTGGGTAAAATTTCTAAATTTTAGGGATCTATGTTTAAAGAAGATAATGATGTTCTGGTATAAATGTGTTACACAGAAATTGGAGGGGTTCCCATGGGTTTTCATTTATTCAAAATTGCATTAGGAACATTTATACGAATATATATTTAAAACTATTCATTGGACACATATGAACTATATATATTTTATAGAATATATATCTACCACCAGACACATGCTGTGAAATTTTTAATGAATTGTATTTGTTAATCATTGTCAATGTATTTCACATCATGTAAATGTATATTATGATAAATATTGACATGAAGATATGTTTTTTGGTGTATCTCATTATCTAAGAAATAAACTCTTAAAATGGTTACATTCATTATAGGTTTCGGCCTCAGCTGTTTTGTTCCTACAATGAATTTTATTCTATCATTTTATGTGTTCATCCTATAATTCTACTAAAACCTAAGGGGAAAATTAATTTTGAGTCACCAATACATTTATAGATGTATGATATAATATTTTATTCATGGTATGTTTTTTTCATAGCTTTCCCTTATCAATGCATCTGTTTGTTAGTTTTAGGGTAAATCTTTTGTCCATTGTTCTTTGGGTTTTTGATTTTGACCCCTGTTAATCTAGGTTATTCATGATATGTCTTTATACTCCATCCTTTGTGTATTAAGTTGAATTTTTTGAGTTGATATCCATATAATGGTAGAGGGTCTAATCATTACATTATGGTTTATTTAATTTTAATGTCAATGAAATATTTTTATTTCACCAATGAACATACACATTAATAAATTTATTCATTAAATATAGTTAAATCATTAATTGAAATGTTGGTTGGATCCCATTTTATTCAATTGGTAGAGACTTGGAATATTGAATCCCTTTGATTAGATAACCCTTGAATATATATACATATATATATATATATTAAAATTCTATTAATTGTGTATTACAAAACATGAGGTCTTAGGTGATTTATTTATAATTAAACCCTATGTAGTAGCTAATATCAAGTTGATACAACTTTTGACCAATTTTTATATAAATGAAAGTGTGTTTGGAAAACATATTTTAGTTTAGATAATATTTCATTACGATTATTTGTTGATATATTATGATATAATTATAGTTATGACTTATTATTCCCATGATTTTATTATTTTATTGAGTTTTCTCCACCCAGTATAAGGATAAAATGCTTCTATTGAGTTGATTCTATGAAATTCCATCTTGAAATGCTTATATAGAGCAGGTTGTACCTAGTCAAACACTATAATGATTATATTGAGTGGGATTTCTCTAGTCACATGATATAATGGTTACATTTGATTGGCACTACCAAATCCCAAGATGACATGATTATATAATGGGATTATCCTAGTTATCATTCATTTTTTCTTGGCTATAAGGATATGGGTAGCATGGTTTTATAATGTTCTTAAAAAAATTATGGAATAGTACAAATATGATTGATTGATGTATAATATTAACTAAATCATTTATAAACATGTTTATTACTTTATTGCATAAAATTTTTTCCATAAAGTTTTTCTTCCAAAATGTTGGTGTCTGCCTACAATGTTTTATTCACACCATCTATAGGTTTCCATTTGTTCCTCAGGATGATTACTTGGATATTAGATTGGAATTGAGAAATAGACAATGTTTATTATTATTTTATTAATTGTTGGATAAAATAATGATTTTAAATTAACCCAACATGGGACTAGGAACGATGGTATTTTTAGATTTTTATGTATCCTATGATGTTTTTTTATTTTTTTATGGTTTTTTTGACATTTAGTCACATGTCATCTTCTATTTAAATGATTTACCACTATCAGTTATTGGTTTCTCCATTTACATTCTAGTTTCCAGATAACTTTTTTCTTCAATTATTCATTACATTGATATTGGTTATTACATATTTATTTTCACTATGTTATATTCTATTCTAGGGGGCTTTGTATCTCTATTATACATATCACACTATATAATATAGTCAGTATCATATAACGTCTAGAGAGGCATTATTGATGTCTGATAACGAACCCTCTTCAATGATTTGAGTGAGTGAAATAATGTAGGATGTAACATTCATGGCCTACACAACCCAACCCTCTAAAAATTCAATATAAAACACATCTAAAAATGTAAGAGGCAGCTTTACACATTGACCTCCCCCCCTGAGAACTCTGATCACTGATGAAATCCACACAAATTCCATCAAAACCCTAGTTTATGAATCTAAAATTGAAGAATTTTGAAAGAGAACATAAGGAATAAATCTAATTGATTCCAAGGATAACATCGTATGACTACATAGAAAGTATGAAATGATCCCCACTAAAATATTATGGCCATATCATGAGTGTACACCCCCAACACACATCAATGAATTTATTTTGGCCTTTGACATGACTACATCACACATGGGGAATGATAATCCCATATATATAGTTTCATATACCATGAATTAGAGATATTGAAAAAGATGTAAAAGTTCCAAAATCAAACAAGCCATGAAAAATGGTTCCTGATACATAATGTATATCTCAAAGGATCTTTGGTCCCTATTGTGGTAGTAACTATTCAACTAAAAACATTCCATGCTCATATCTTATACCTCTCTATAAATATACAATTCTGCAACTGTTCTTTGGTCTCAATCTCTAAACATGAGGAACATACTGTGGTCAGAAATTACCTTCTCTATCTCCCCTCGGTAGTGCATAATCCTTCTTCCCCTACTGCTGAAATGGTCTAAATAGAATCTCTAGTTGTGGATGTAATTGAATATATATAATCCAAAAAAACAAGGATTGATGATCCACTAGTAACTAATTATATTAATTACTAATAAACCCACATAAGAAACACAAAAGCATGATATCTCTAATGAAAACAAGGAAACAAATTTCCTTTTATCTCTGGAATGGATGTTTCTATGGTTTAATCCCTTCAAGGAAAATCCTTCAGGGCCCTTGTGATGAGGACCTACCACTGAAAACTATTCTCATTTAATAACCATCTTTGTTCCCCTATCATGTTAAAACTCTTTATGGTTTCATCCCCACAATCACATCTTCCTTATTATGATGATCTAGATACATTCACAAAATAAGAGGAGTAGCTATATAATAGATATGTAGAATAATATCCTCTTGAATACATATCTCTTTATAATCCTCATATAGTAAAATATCATATTAAATACAATGAATATCAATTAACTTGATTCTAAAACCCCATATTGACATACTCCCCTATATATGATAAATAAGATCATTTCTTTTTCTTCCTTCATATTTAATAAAAGGAACTCTACTCAAAACACATTTTGAGAGATGACCCATGAGAAATAGACCTCATTCTTATAACCTAGGTAAAAAAACTCCATCATATATGTGCATATCCTAGTATCTCACTAAATTTCTAAGAGACCCATCACTCAACTGAATCCTATTTAAAACTGAGGTAAATCTCAATCTCCTCTAATCGGTTCTCTATTTTCAAACTAAATAAAAAATATTCTACATCCAAAATGCCTATCACTAGAGCCATCATAATGATATCTTCAATGCCTCATAATTATTTGTTATTTCAATCCTATTGTGATCAAATTTATTGTCCTGACAAACCACACCTGACAAAACAACTCATTAAAAATTTATAGGATCCATACCTAAAAAAATTATTTTCTTATTACAATGTAGCTTTTCAATTTACTATATTTAGAATGGTATTCATGATTTAGATATTATATATGTCATATATATCCTGTACATGCATTCATTTATAATATTACATAATCATTTAGAGGTAAGAAATGAAATGCACTGTTCATGGAGATGGTAAGCCGTACGTACGCATGAACGCTACTTTCATTTCTATTTCGTATTTTATAGAATTGAATCATAATGATATAAAGGTATATTATAATTCCAGTATAATATCATATATAATATCATAGTTCCATCTTTTATACATCCCACATATGGTATTTTACGAATCAAATCACTTTGAGGGGGTGGTGGTCCACACTTCCTTAAATGAAGATATCGCGTTTACCCATAATGGAAACCATAAAGGTATGACCAAAATTAAAAATACATAATCATAAAGGAAACATAAACATATTATATATCATATATAAATATAGTTTCATCTTAATGGCCACCTTTGAAAGTGTTAAAATAATGTTGAACAATCATCGTTTCGGGAGGCATAAATTCACCATCCACGGAAACCGTATGTTCTTTAACCATTATATGTTGGTGTGTGTAAGTGTATCTTGAATACTTATTATAACAACATCCTAGTATATTGAAGATACTGGAGTTGTTACAATAGAAATAAATAAAAAGAGTTTAGGGTGTTGGAGAAGCAAAATAAAACAAAAGGACTCAAGTGAAGACATTACCTTAAAATCAGGTAACTCCCTTTGGTTTGAGATCAAAGGCTTCCTTTGGAAGTCTTCTGCCCAAAGGGAGGCTTCAAGGTGTAATATAGGGAAGTGTAGAGACAAAATGGGCAGGGTTTGGACGATCCAAATGCTTTGGGAGTGTGGGTAAGGAGGTAGAGGTTGGACCCTTTTTTAAGAGGAGAGAAGGGGCACTCTTGGAAAGTAAAGAAATATTAGTTTATTTGAAAATGAGTTTCGGATTTAAATGGTCCCACACTGATATACTTCGAGGATAAGTTGATAAGGGTTCGAAATCCACCCATCCAATAGGTTTTGGACATGTGTAGGAAATATATTTTACATTTTCTTTTCATTTTATTTAAATCCTTTATTTATGAGGTAATCACAACATCATTATGATGTCATATATAAATTTATTTATATAATTTCAAAAAATTATAAAAAAAATACTATGATATAGGAAATCTTTTTATATTTCCAATGAATATTTATAGTAAGAAATATGACTTGTATAACACCATTTAAAAATTGTTTTCGTAAAACATATTATGTTTGTGTCATTTTTACTTTTACATTAAATAAAAAGTTATTTATGTCATTTCCCAACCAAAGTGGCTCCATGGGGTCCCCAAGTTGACCCATGGCTTGTCTTTGTCGGCCATGTCACATAAAATAATGTTAGGACATGTTTCTAGGTCATTTCATATTATTAAAGAATTATTTTTACATTAAACTACACTAATTACCACTAATCGCGAATAAAAACATAATAAGTTACTATTCACCAAAAAAATTATTTTAATCTCATTGAACAACATTTTACTTCTTAATGACAAACATGTATGTCGGATTTTTTAAATTCAAAACACAAAGGTGGAAAAATTTCATTTAAATGAAAAATCAGTTTCTTTAACTACCACTTAGTGATTTCACTATTCATCAAAAATTGAAGTTTTTCAGAAAAATACCAAAACTTTACCCTAAGCTATATTTGATATTCCGAATTCAAAAATGAAGTCCGTTTTAAAAAATTCAAAACATTTAAGTCACATTAATTAATTTAATAATTAATTCATGTTGTCATAGCAAATAGCGTGTTTTTATGAAAACAATAAGTATCAAAAGATTGACACCAGTTTAAGTCCAATTTCAAAGTGAAAGTGATTCCAATGACCACCATTGGATAAAAAGGTAAAAATATATTCTAATTTCACTTCAAAACCAATTTAAAATATAATATAATCATATAAATAAATTAGAATAAAAACAAGTTTTGAATTAAAATACAACAACTTTCACTATTCATTAAAAAAATGAACTTTATCGGAAAAATACCAAAACATCACACAAAGAAAATTTTGATGTCCCAATCATAAATAATAAGTTTATTTTGAAAAACATAGCTTATAAAATTTTCAAAAGACAGATTTATAAATGGTTTTCCATCAAAAGGCAGTAAAACAATCTTTTAAAAATATTATTGTATTCCATGCTTAAGATTGGATTTATTTTCATTTTAAGCCTCTAAAGCACTATCTAGTTCTTTAATAGACATAGATAAAAATATATATTATTCATTACTTACTTGGGATGTTACATTTAGTATGTGATGTTACAGTAGAAATATTACTCCACCAATGAACGCAATCAAACCACATAAATCCCCCTCTAAAACACCCCCAAAACCAAAAACCTATAATGAAATTGATCGGGATGGAACCGACTATTACAATGATTATTTTATAAAATGTTTTTATATTAATTTTCTTTCCATTTATTTTGGGTTTTACATATAAATGAAAAAATAAACATCACACATCAAGATATAAATATATCATCTCTATGAAGTGATGTATATATTTTTATTCATTTACACTAACTAATGATTATATATATGGATTTAATTGTTATATATAATTTTTTAAAAAATAATTTATTATTATTGATAAATTAGTTTATATATTCTTACCTTCTTGTAAAATCACATATTTTAGGATCCTTTTTCTGAATAAAGTGAATTTCATTAATGGATTTCATTTTACACTACACTATGTTTAGTTTTTAGTATAAACTATACCAAGGTAATATTATATAGGAAGAAACATATTCAAATGTTATGTTACACACAATACAATTTTTCTACCAAATGATATTTTATTAGTTAAATAAAAGTAAAAATTATTATATACAAATTAGGCATATAAAAATTAATATTTATAAGTTATTTTTACTTATTAATTCATCTTTTTTTAAACATAAAATAAAAATAAAATAATAATACAAATAGTTTTTGGTAATTTCATTAAATTATTGAATATATTGGTTTCTAAGAAAACATTTTTTCCCTCTATGAATGATAAAAATAATAATGTTTGAAACATATAAATTTTATTTGAAGAAAACATAATTTTTGAATTGAAAATGTAAAAGTTAACTTACAATTTAATTTTTTTACTTCTTCTGAAATATTTTATTATTGGAATAATAGTTAAAATTATTTAATGAAGCAGAAAAATAATTTTCCATTTAATATAAGTAAATAGATAAATTTTTTTTATTTTTTTATAATTATATTTTGAATGATAATTCCTATTTTAATCAAATTTATATCATTGGAATGAAGATCACATTCATAATGGATTAAAAAACATCATATATTCTATCATTTTTCATTAAACTCACACATTCATAAAATTTGTGCAGAACTTATGTAACAACTCAAGCTTCCATGGTACGCTTCCCTATGAATAATACAATAGCGTGTGTTGTACGCAACTTCGAGTTCTAACACACACCACAACCAGTCAAACTAGCCGTTATGAACAATAATACCCACTTTTTGAAATTTTAGAAATTTTAACTGTCAAAATAGACATCATTTTTTGATTCAAAATATCAAAATTAGCCTAGGGTAAAGTTTTGGTACTTTTTGGATAACATTTATATTTTGATTAATAGTGAGAATTACTAAATATTAATTAAAAACAACTTTTTTAATCTAAATAATTAATAGTGAAAATTTATGAATTTAAGTGGTTTTGAAGTATATTTTGAATATATTTTTACCATTTAATAAAATGTTGATAATTGGACATAATTTCACAATTAAACCGGATATAAACAAGTGTTAATCATTTGATAGTTATTATCTCTTAAAAACAATGCTTTTTTTAACAACGAGAATTAATTTTAAATTAATTTCATGTAATATTTTATTTGAATTTGTAAATAGGGATTCCATATTTGGAATCTAGATTTCCAAATTTTGTAAATAGGTAACTTTTTTTAGACATTTTGAATAATTATTTCGGTAAATATTTTATTTACCATGGTTAAAGGGTAAATCCGGCAAATAATGGTAAACAGATAATATTATAATAATAATAAATTACCCTAAAACATGTCATAAGATCATTTTTTGATACAATTCCAACCATTGGCATCTTTGGGTCGATTATGGGACCCCCTGGATCCACTTGTAAGTGATAAGGACACTTTATATTAATTAAGTTAAAATGAATACAAAAATCACAAAAGAATGTATCTTTTAGAAAAATAATTTTTACATGGGGTTATATATGTAGTATTTTCGACTATAAATATTCATTAGAAAGTAAAAAATATTTCCTACATAATTGTATTTTATTTATATTTTTTATACCTTTAATAATTAATATTATTAATCACACAATAATGATGCATTAATTTCCTTATTAATTAAAGAATCAAATAATTGGTATTATAAATGTTAAAATAAATAAAATATGAAAGTTTTGATGCCATCCACGAATTTTATTGATTAATGTTAATGTTAATATTTCTTAAATGAATTTGGATCGAATTAATAATGTTGTTAAGACATTTACCAAAAATCAATTATTAAATAGTGTCAAAATTGACATAAAAGATTTTTTAAAACAAATATTATATTATTAATTGATATTCAATTCCTAAAAATATAAGGTTCAGTAAAAGGACTTATATAATTATAGTTGTATCATTAATGGACCACTTGTGGGTCACTTGGATGTATATAGTATGTTTATTAACTATATAATATAAAAATACAAAGTGACATGGTAAATGTCAAACTAATTAACTAAGAGTTAATACTAAAAGATAAGTTTAATATAGCAACCCAAACCTTTCTAAAACCTATTGGTTGAATGGTTTTAGACCTATAACAACCTTAAAAGTTAAATAGTACACTTTTGAGCCATTATAAACCGAATATGAATTTATTATAAAATAATATGTCTAGCATTTCCAAAGGTGCCCCTCACCCCTCTTTTAAAAGGGCAGTCACCCTTCTCTCAATTTCACACATTAGAATCCTTTCGTCTCGGCCAAACCCTACCCAAATACTCTCTAAACTTTCCTCTATTCATCCTTTAGGCCTTCCTTTAGTCATAAATCCATCCCAAGGAGTCCTTTTGATCAAATCAAAATGAAGAACCCAAAGAAGAGGAAATTATTTCACCACCCTTTTTCAAGTTCCTTTCTTCTTCAACTTATTCTTTCCTTTTTATTCCCATTATAAAATAATAACTCCAATATACTCTATATACTGAGATGTTATTATAAATATGGTACAAGTATATTCATTATTCTATCCATCTTTTGAATGACATGTCACCATACGTGCGTACGTACGGTTTATCATCTCCACATTGTGGTGTAATTGTTATTCAAAACATTATTATTTGGATGGGTATAATAATGATTTTTAATTCATTTAAATAATAAATATAACATGATAATGATACTGTATATATTTAATAACATCCAAATATATTTTATTACAATATAAAAAGAATGATATTGTCACTCATGAGAACTTACGGACTACCGTCTCCACAAACCCGATTAGATTCATTCTCCATCGTATCCATTGAAGTCTAAATCTCATTTGATGATTAATAATAGTATTTAAGGACTTTAACTCATTATGGATATGAATAAAATACAACTTATCTATAAAAAACACTACTTATGTAATAGAACATATAAAATAAAATGAATAAGTTGACACCCGAAACGACGATAATACTAAGGTATTATTAAGAAAGCAATGCTAAAAGATCATATATGATATCATATTAATATATAGTATTATTGTATAATTTAATAACAATTATTTCACCATTATAAAGGAGGTTAACGTACCTCAACCAAGGAAATGATCAAGGTAAGGATTATTTCTCAATCTCTTCATTGTCTGAGGTTGTTTATACGTAATTATCTAATGGGACCTCTTTATCATCCACATCCATGTTTCATAAAAATGCATTTTAAATAGTTCTTACTATTTTAAAAACTATGGTATAAAGTAATTTATACCCTTGTTGACTTTTTATCAGATGTTTAAAAAGGATTCTTTCTGTCGTTTTCCAAACAAGGTCATTTTTAACCTTTTCGACAAAATTAAGGTAAGAATGTTTTTTTAACTTATATGGAGGGTGCATCTATTTTTCGCCATTATAAAATTGTTAAAGCTACCCTTACAAGCATATAGGAATATTTCCAATGAAAAGGTTTTATTTGATAAATATATTAACCTTAAATGGTTTCAAAATATAAAGAGATATTTCTATGAAAAGAGATTTTATTTCATCTATGTCAATATCCTTTGATGGATTTTAAGTTTATTTGGAGTTGATTTATTATGATACCAAACTTACATATTTTATTTATGGTTTTGTGATATGTTTGATTGTGTATGTGTTATTTTTATACCATTCATGGTTTATGAAGAAAGTATTGAAATCTCATATGCATGTTTTAATTCGAATGTTTATGTTATGTTTAAACCTGTACATATGAGGAATGCATTGGACATAATAAGTGACGGGTGGAGCCTGATATAGCTCCTCAATGCATCGGTAGGTCTAATGAGACAAAATAGTGTCTCGGAACAAGGCCTTGAAAAAATATTATTTGTAGTCTTTGCACGTGGCCTTGGATACGTGGTTTTGATAGTCTAGCATTATTCATTTCATCATTTTGAAAGTGGTTATTGATATTTCATGTGATTATTCGACTAGTAGAATATAAATGTGAATAAGTAAATGGAATTATTTCATTTTATCTTTTTCCATATTATGTTGTAGTTCATGTTTAAAAGAATGTTGTTATAGTTATACTAGGCCTTAAATGTTTATGCTTATATATGAATGTTTCTTCGATATTGTTATCCTTATAGGATACATGTGTTTTTTCATGCGTATAAACACATTTATATTTATTATCAAATGTTTATTCTGCACCAAATTTATTTTGATTTACTTTGATTTTTTTTTCATTATTTATTGCATGATAAATATTGGCATTGGGAGAAAAAAAAATCCCTCACAGTACTCTTAAAGCACCATGTTTATCGAAGGTACCATGTTGGCATGTTCATTTCATTCTTCTTACCATACTAAAACAAGTATATTGAGAGGTTTCTTCTCATTATCCATTCATGTGGACGTCCATATTGAACTTTATATTAAATATGTTCATACATTATTCAGGATTATAAACGTGGTATGCCATAGTACATATTTATTATTTCATTGTGGTTCACAATTAATAATCTCATTCATTCTGCTTATTTGGATGGTAGTAGGCCAATAAGCCTAGGATTTATGAACTCTTCTATATATTTGTCTTCATAATGTTATATATTATTAACTATATGGGTTTATATAACCATTTTCTTCACCCTCCATCTTCTTAAAACTTTTCCAATATGATGTAGATTGGGTGAAAAATGTTATTATATAATCGAATCTTTAATTTCTAATAGATTAAAATTTGAAAACAAAACAATGTTCACCCATGTAAGAATTTATTTCTAGGACTTGTATGTTGTATTCTTATAGGATACATGTGTGTTTGCATTTACATAAACACATATATATTTATTATCAATTTTTTATTCTGCCCCAAATTAATTCTAATTTTTTAATATTTATTCTTTATTTATTGCAGGATAAGTGTTGGCATAGGATGAAAAATAAATATCCACCCACAATACTCTTATGGCACCATTTTTATCGAAGGTAACATGTTGGCATGTGCATTTGTATCTTTATACCACACTACAACAAGTATGTAGAGATGTTTCTTCTCATCATTCATTCATGTGGATGTCCATATTGAAATTCATAATAAATATGGTCATACATTATTCTTGAAATAAAACTTCAGTATGTCATAGTACATATTTACTATTTATTTGTGGTCCACAATTAAGCAGCTCATTCATTCTGCTTATTTGGGTGGTAGTAGTCTAATAAGCCTTGGCTTTATGAACTCTTCAATACATGTTTTTTCATTGTGAAATATATTATTAAAAATATGTTTTCATATTGTTTATTGCATAAGAAATGTCATTTATATAGTCCTTTTGATGCTAAATTGGATGAAAATTTTAACTTTGTGAACAAATAAATGCTATCTTTTTTACTATTATTCTTTCAATATGCCCTAAATGCATTCTCTATGGTACTAGGTTTTGTATTGGATATATTTTTCATTTTTGTTCTATGTTTATGTGAAACATACTGGAAAAAAAATATCATGCTATAATTGGGTAAGATTTGGTTTCAAGTTAAAATTTGTGCTTTCTAGTTGATTCTTGATTTCATTTGTAGATTTGAGGAACTATGATGTGAAAGCAGTGTTTATTGAAAGGATGTTGGCTTATCAATCAATTTACTAGAAACTAGATACTATCCAACTAAAACTAGATACTATCTATCTAGGATGTTGTGTTATCAATCAATTACTACATGAATCATTATAATTTTCTTTGAAAAGAAGAACTAGTTACTGTCCATCTAGGTATGTCCATCCACCCACTTCCTATATAAGGTTACAAGGGTTCAAGGGACCCAATTGTATTTGATCCTAAGAATATTGACCAACTAGATAGATTCACTTTCAGTCCACGATTTATCTCTGGCATAGTTAAAAGAAAAAAAATTGTTCTTCAAAATAAAAAAAACTTCCAAAAGAATGATATAATAAACACTCAACAACCTGGTTCCCGATGCTGCCCCAGTTTATCTCTATCGTCTAAACTATCTCACTAGTCATTAAGAGGGACTATCATATTGAGAAAGGTGTGGTCATGGATGGATACTTTGGAGTCTTGGTCTCAGATCCATTCCTCCAAAACCACTTCACTTAGGCTGAGCATCGCACCATGAAATCCCACGTTAGTCTAATTTATTTTCTTCTTATTTGTTCATCATCGTCATCTTTCATTCTACTATTCCACCTTCACCCTGTCATTTTTTATTGCAAATCTTAATCTGTGTATCGCATTGGGTGATGGCTGTTTTGGAGCGTAGTTTCTAAGCACGAGGAGAGAACGTGTTGGCGGGAGGCCGCTTACTCTTCGAGACATGTCTTTGGCAATGTCGAAGTGGTAACATGTCGGTGAACACCTTTCCGAGGAAGAATGAAATGTGACTCTTCAAGAGGTGTATCCGGACTTGGATGAAGTGGTGGATTTTGAGCTATTTCTGATGGTTGGATTTTCAGGTTTTGGGTTCAATGCTTTGTGTTTCACCTAAATCGACTTGAATTACAATCTGAACATGGTTGTTTCTTGTACATTGGGATGTTTTTTTGTGGTAGGTGTATTTGAAGCTCTGTGCTAATGCAAGTTCCAGAACTGAAAGTGGAACAAATAATTCATTTGCCTTTATAAAATATGCTACTACCACATTTCTTCACACCATTAGCGAATCTGAAAAGGCATCCTATGTTTCGCATATCAATCCCTATCTAGGGAAAGATTAGTGTTTAAAGAAGTACCTTCCAATAAATACTTCCATTAATGTTCTTTTTGAGATCGTGAAGGATGGTGTTCTTCTATGGGGATTGTTATTCACTTTTCATTATATAGTTCATTATTTTGTCTGGATATTTCATCCAAACGTTTGATACATAATTTTGATTCAAGAAATGTGATGCAGTTAGCTTATATATTTTTTTAATTCCTATCACGGTTGTAGTGATGTTTGAAGGGAAATTTCTTGTAAGAGATATGTTTGAAACTAGTTAATTATACCAAACTACTATTTCTTAGTGATTCTTTCTACTAGATTTTTATTCTTCCAACACCTAATTTACAATTTCAATATAAGGATTATAAATACAAGTAAACATATTGAGATATTTCATTGATTCCCACCCATCCTCTTCAAGATATATTGCATTTTATCTTCCAAAATTGTTTTACATTTTGATACTGTTTTCTCTCTTGAATAACACAAATCAGATGGGTCTATAGGGGTAAAGTAGGGCATGAATATTTTTTCATCCAAGAGATTGTTTGAAACTGGCTAATTATACCAAAATAATATTTCTTAGTGATCCTTTCAACTTTATTGTTATTCTTCCAACACCTCATTTACAATTTCTATACAGAGATTATAAATACAAGTAAACATATTGAGATATTTCATTGATTCCAACCCATCCCTATTCAAGATAGATTGCATTTTTCTTCAAAATTTGTTTTACAATTTGATAATGTTTTCACTATTAGATAACACAAACCAGTAGGATCTATAGGGTTAATGTAGGGCATGAATATTTTTTCATCCAAGAGATATGTTTGAAACTGGATAATTATACCAAAATACTATTTCTTAGTGATCATTTCCACTTGATTGTTATTCTTCCAACACCTCATTTACAATTTATATACAGAGATTATAAATACAAGTTTACATATTGAGAAATTTCACTGATTCAAACCAATCCCTCTTCAAGATAGATTGTAATTTTTCTTCCAATTGGTTTTACATTTTGATACTGTTTTCACTCATGAATAACTTAAAAGAGAAGGATCCATAGGGTTAATGTAGGGCATGAATATTTTATTTCACTATTACATTGTTCAAGCTATTAAATTTGTGAAAAAATAGTGTTCATTATGATGATAGAATATGTTTTCATACATCACATTAAGCTTGTGAATTTATTTTCTTCACGATGGTGAAAAATTAGAATATTTTGGAAGTGTTTTTATATGATTTGTGTTGATTTGTTGACTTTCTTATAATAATGATGAAAAACATTATTCTTTTTCTATGTCAATTTAATTCTCTCTAAAAGAGTGCTCTAATAACTATATAATATCCTTAATTATTTAAATTCAGATTGTATAATTTTTTCTCTGTGATGCAAATAGAGCCACAGTCCATGTATGGCCAAATTATCTCAATTATTTTTCAATCAGCAATAAAGGATAATTCATTTTTCATTTATAATGACTTGCTTCTATAATTTTCCCCTTAGAAATATTTATTTACAATTTTTAAATTTCATATTTCTACAGAGCATTCTGGATCTGGTATTGCGTTTGAAGGAACTTCCCATTCCTTCATTGATGTAACTCCTATTTGCATTATAATTTACATAATTTTTTTTCAGGTGTTTACTTGAAATCTCCTATGCAAATACAATAATGAGTTCATGCATAGGTGAAGTGAAATAAAATGGAATAGATATATGTTGGGAATTATTAGATAACGATGCAGATCTAAGGTAACATCATAATCACATCATTTTTATTATTTTATTCAAAACATTATATTTTTGGTATCTTCGGAATTTATCTGTTGGATGTTTTTTCAATATGAAGACATCTTGGAAAAAATGTTTTCTAATATATGAGTGTAACTTCATGTTACTAAAAATATTCTAAGAATTTATACATTACAAATTCTGATGTAATTACATGCTTATTGAATGTCATTATTTAATTCAATAATTATCAAATTTCTCTGTTTTATTATTACAATCGTTGTCTTATCATTGATAAATCTTTCACTTATTATTTTAGTTCATACATTATTGTTATTGTGATTGAAAGAAAACCCAGTAATCGAATACGCCGTGCAATAGCATGGGTGAGTACTAGTTATTAACAAAGCAATGTTAAAAGGTCATATATGATATCATATTAATGTATATGATTATTGAATAAATTAATAACAATTATTTCACCGTTATACAGGAGGTTAACCTACCCCAACTAAGGAAAAGTACAAGCTAATAGTTATTTCAAAATCTCTTCATTATCCGAGATTGTTTATACATAATTATCTACCTGGACCTCTTTATCATCCTCATCCATGTTTCATAAAAATGTATTTCAAACCAGTCTTAGTATTTTAAAGACTATGGGATAAATTCATTTATACCCTTGTTGACTTTTTATACGATGTTTATAAAGGAATATTTCTATCATTTTCCAAACAAGTTACTTTTTATCCTTTTTGACAGAATTAAGGTAAAAATGTTTTTTTAAATTATACGGCGGGTGCAGCTATTTTCTGCCATTATAAAATCATCTAAGCTTCCCTTACAATATTATAGGAATATTTTCAAAGAAAATGTTTTATTTTATAAATATATGACTCTTAAATGATTTCAAAATAGAAAGAGATATTTCTCTAAAAAGAGTTTTGATTTCATCTATGTCAACATCCTATGATGGATTTTAAGTTTATTTGGAGTTGATTTATTATGATACAAAACTTCCATATTGTATTGATGGTTTTGTGATATGTTTGACTGTGTATGTGTTATTTTTATACCATTCATGGTTTATGAAAACAATATTGACATTTTGAATGCTAGTTTTAATTTGAATGTTTATGTTATGTTTAAACCTATTTATATGATGAATGCATTGAACTTAATATGTGATGGGTGGATCCTGTTATAGCTCCTCAATGCATCAGTAGGTCTCATGATACAAACTAGTGTCTTGGCACAAGGCCGTAAAAAATCGTATTTGTAGTCTTGGCATGTGGCCTATGGCTACATGGTTATAATAGTCTGGCATTATGCATTTCATCATTAGGAAAGTGGTTATTGATTTTGAATGTGATTATTCGACTAGTCTAATATCCATGTGAATAAGTAATTCGAATTATTTAATTTTATATTTACCATATTATACTGATGTTCATGTTTAAAAGACTATTTTTTTAGTTATATGTTGCCTTAAATGCTTATGCTTATTTATGAATGTTTCCGCAATATTGTTATCCTTACTGATCATCTGAGCTCACCCCTTTCAATGGTTTATTTTTCACAGGATGTGGAGAAGTAATTTATGAATGACCTATAGGGATATTATGATGGGATATGAATACATGATGTTGTTGTAGTTTTTGTGTGTGTTAATGATGGAATGTAAGACTTATGAATATATCTAGTGTTTCCAAGACTACTAAACTAATTGGTAATTCAAGCCGTGATCTTCTGTGATCATGCCAATTTTATGTAATAATCCACCGTCTCTGGGTAACTAGGGTCAGGGCATTATAGTTGATATCAGATAAATTTTAGTACAAACCTTGGAAGCTAGATTTAGATAAACTCTGATTAGAGAACTTAGATATAAGATGTACTTTGAGGATTGGTATAGAAGAACTTCCTAGAATTTTGGTATTGTAGAAATTTTTTCAGTTTTCGGAGAAAAACATCCCTTTATGGATATGAGAAGGTAGAGGTAGCTCTGGTATAGATGTACCTAGGGGTAAAACCTAAAAACATCACTTTGAGCTAGACTCAAACGGGAACTGATGGATGACAACGGGCCTTGCTGCACTCTTGGTTACAACCCTCCTGAGGATATGCTTTGGATAATTCTCATTTTCATTACAACCCATTATGAAGGGTTTATGAGTATATACTTTCTCGAAGAAAACATTTTTATGATTATGGATTATATAAATAAATATTTCAATTTATGTTAAGTGTTTTACAATTATGGAATTGTGTATTTTGATTCGTAAACTGATCTAGTTTATGTCATTGTTTAGAAATGGTGCCTAGTAGATGAAATGGAAACTGTATCAATTCACACACTCTATGTAGAGATTTACCTCCTTCTCAAGATAATTATAGTGGAGCTGGTGATGCAACTAGTGTTGATCATCTAATCACCGTACTGGGACAACTCACTCAGGTTAGGAATAATAAACTTACCCATATGGAGCACCCTGATCCACAGCGTGGAGGATCAATGTTAGATCGCTTCATGAGGTAGAAACCACCAACATTAAATGGGAGTAGAAATACATTATTAGCTGAGCAATGGATAAGTTCCATGGTGAAAATATTTCA
Organism: Viscum album; assembly: GCA_963277665.1. Classification (NCBI taxonomy): domain Eukaryota; kingdom Viridiplantae; phylum Streptophyta; class Magnoliopsida; order Santalales; family Viscaceae; genus Viscum; species Viscum album. The sequence goes on from OY728137.1 coordinate 532,446,755, forward strand.
GGCTTTGGGGTGTAGTGAAAGTGAAAACATTATCATGGCGGTTTATCGCCTCACTTGAGATGATGATCAATGGAGGTCATTGATTCAAAAGACGAAAGAAGATGATAAAGTATCAAATATTGAATGGAGGGAGTTAAATGAGCTTTTCATAGAAAAATACATTCCTCGTGATCATCGAGCAGATATGGAAAGGCAATTTCCGAGTCTGAGAAAAAATGAGGATGAGAATGTCGCAAAGTATGAGGCCAAATTTATGAGGATAGAAAGGTATACTGATGATTATATATGTAACCCAAGAAATAAGATTTATCGTTTCTTTGATGGGTTAAAACCATTTCTCCATTGAGCATTAGTCTCACATTCCTTATCGTTATACGAAGACATTGTCTCATGTGCTATCAAGACAGAAAAGGAATTCCTCGTGTCTTATGACTCTAAAGCAATGAAAGAGAATAAGATATCTGCTGATCAATCTGGGAATGGAAATAAAGGGAAGAAGGGAAAAGTTGAATATCCATCCTATAGTAAATGTGGGATGAAACACCCTGGTACTTTCTTGAATGGAATGAGAGTTTGTTACCAGTGTGGTGAAAAAGGGCACCAAGCTCGTGATTGCAAGGGGAAGAAAGAAGCTACCGATGTTCAATGATACAATTGAATGGAGATGTGACATTATTCAAATGAATGTCCTAAGAGTCATGGGAACTTATCTCAAAAAAGGCCAAGGGATCAAGACCAATCTTATGCTATCACTAATGCTGAGGTAGAAGCTCCGAAAGACGTGGTGGCAGGTAATTTAATGGTCTCCTCAAGTTCAGAAAATGCATTATTTGATTTTGGATCATCACATTGTTTCATATCATCCCAGTTTGCTAAGAAAATTATATATTTCCAATTTGAATTAACAAGGGATTTGTCAGTTAAAACTCTTAAGGGAAGTATCATTCCAACAATGTTTTGTCAATCGGTCCCCATTAGAGAACAAAAATGTTCTTTATCTGATGATCTCATCGTCATACCTATGATTGAGTTTGATATAATCCTCGGTATTGATTGGATTTCGGACCATGAAGCGAAAATTTATTGTAAGAAGAAGCAGGTTACAATATTTTATGATGATGATAAGGAACACATTATCTTTAGAGAAGAATCGTCACCACCTAATTCTTATATAGATCCACCACCAGTATCTCAAATAAATTCAAATATTGGTGAGGAAGATAATGAAATGATAGTGGGTGATGAAAGGAATGTCCAAATAGAGGATGTACCTATTGTGAAAGAATATGTAGGTGTGTTTCATGATGATTTACGTTGACATCCTCCAGAATGATATTTTGATTTTTCCATTGATTTAATTCAGGGATCAAGGCCTATATCGAAGACACCTTATAGAATGGCCACTGTGGAAGTAGTTGAACTAAATAAACAACTAGAGGAATTGAGCAATAAGGAATTTATTCTCCCTAGTGTTTCACCATGGGGAGCCCATGTTCTTTTTGTTAAGAAAAAGATGGATCTATGAGGTTGTGCATTGACTACGGGGAGGTCAATGGTAAAAAATAAAGAACAACTATCCCCTACCATTCAATGATGATTTATTTGACCAACTACATAGAGATCAATATTTTTCAAAGATTGACCTTCGATCAGTATGTCATGAATTGTCTGTAAAGAAGGATGACATTCCGAAGATAGTATTTTCAACCAGGTACGAGCATTACGAGTTTACAGTAGCCTTTTGGATTGACTAATGCTCCCTCTGTGTTCATGGATTTAATGAACAGAATTTTTAAGGAATATCTCGATAAATATTTAGTGGTATTTTTTGATGATGACTTGGTATACTCTAAAAGCTACAAAGATCATGAAAATCACTTGCGCATTATCCAGAAGACTATGAGAAGACATGAATTATATTGGAAGTTTAGCAAGTGTAAATTCTGCATTCAGTAGATTTCTTTTCTTGGCCATATTGTCTCTAAAGTTGGAATCTCTGTTGATCCTTCTAAGACCAAGGCAATCCAGGAATGGCCTGCTCCAACAAGTATAACTGAGGTACACAGTTTTAATGGTTTAGCAGGTTATTATCGACGTTTCGTCCAGAATTTTTCCCGGTTGGCTAACCCATTAACAAAGCTCACACGTAAAGGGGTTAAATTTATGGTGACAAAAGAGTTGGAATAATTTTTCAAATAACTGAAGAGAAGATTAGTCAATGCTCCTATATTGACTCTACTATTGGGGAATGATGGGTTCGTTATTTATAGTGATGAATCAATGAAAGGACTTGGTTGTGTCCCTATGAAGAATGATAGGGTCACTGCCTATGCATCACGATAGTTGAAAATTCATGAGAATAACTATCCTACTCATGATATCAAGTTAGAATCTGTGATCTTTGCATTGAAGATATGGAGACACTACCTCTATGGTGTAAAATGTGAGATTTATACTGATCAAAATAGTTCGAAGTATATTTTCTCACAAAAAGAACTCAACATGAGGCAAAGGAGATGGCTTGAATTACTCAAGGATTGTTATAGCAAGATACACTACCACCCGGGGAAGGAAAACAAGGTGGCATATGCTTTGAACCGAAAAGATCATGGCGTTTTGATCAATATGAGAATTGAACGGGATCTAATTTTCATGGATCTAGTGATGATGGACATTGAAATAACCATGGGAGGTGAAACATCAATGCTTTTTCAATTGGTTATAAAACCTTCTTTACTAGAAAGGACTAAGAGTTCTCAGACCGATGATGATGAATTTCAAATGAAGATTAATGATTGGAATTATGGGAGATTGGGAGTCTTTGTGTTTGAAGAAGGAAATTCGAAATTCAGGAAGATACATTGTGTTAATGATATACCTGATCTAAAAAGGGAATTATTAGATGATGATCATCGCTCCAACTTCTATGAAGACCATGAGGGCACCAAAGCTTATAGAGATATGAAGGAACATTTTTGGTGGGACCGTATGAAGAGGAAGATTTATGATTTTGTGTCAAGATGTATGGTTTGTCAAAAAGTTAAAGCTGGAAGGCAACAGCCTGGAGGAGTCATGCAACCTCTTCCCATACCAGAGTTTAAATGGGACAATATTACTATGGACTTTTTCATGGGGCTACCAAAGACTCCTAGAAGGAACGATGTGATATGGGTTATTGTTGACCGTCTTACCATGATAGTAAATTTTCATGATATAAGAGAAGATCTACTACTGGAATGTCTATAAAACTATATATTAATGAAGTTGTTAGACTTCATGGAGTAACCTTATCGATTGTTTCTGATCGTGATCCCCGCTTTACTTCCAGATTCTAGAAATGTCTTCTGAAGGCCTTGGATACTGAAATTCATTTGAGCACTGCCTACCACCCTCAAATAGATTGAAAATCATAACGTTATATTAAAACATTAAAAGACATGTTGAGATCTTTCTCACTTGACTTTCAGGGTATGTGGGATCAATATTTACCTCTGGTAGAATTTTCCTATAATAATATATTCCATTCGAGTATTTAAATGGCACCATATAAAGTGTTATACGGAAAGAGATGTCGTACACCAACCTGTTGGTATGACGTTGGTGAATGAAAACTCGTAGGTCCAGAACTAGTGGAGGAAACGATGGAAAAGGTGAAGGTAATCCAAAACCACATCAAATCAGCTCAATGTAGGCAAAAGGGCTTTGCTAATAACTGAAGGAAGTATTTGGAATTTAATGTAGGATATCATGTTTTCTTGAAGGTATCTCTATGGAAGGAAGTTATACGTTTCAGTAAGAAAGGAAAATTGATTCCCAGGTACATCAGACCTTTCGAAATTATAGAACGAATTTAGGCTGTAGCTTATCGTTTGGCAATGCCGCCAAATCTCTCCCAAGTTCATGATGTGTTCCATGTATCACTGTTGTGAAAATACATGGCCGACCCAACGCATATACTCACCTTTGAGTAATTAGAATTAGAAGTCGATATCTCTTATTACAAACATCACATCAGGATTATTGATATGAGAGAACAAGTGCTGAGAAACTGGATGACGTTTTTGGTAAATGTTCTATGGAGAAACCATAAGATGGAAAATGCAACGTGGGAACCCGAGGAACATATGATGAAGAATCACCTGAGTCTTTTTATAAAGTACTTTTCTAAAAATTTCAAGGGAGAAATTATTTGAAGTAGGGGAGAATGTAACATCCCATGCTTCCACGATATGCTTCCCTTTGAAAAATACAGTAGCGTGTGTTGTACGCAACTTCGAGTTCTAACACACACCACAAGCAATCAAACTAGCCGTTATGAATAGTAATACCCACTTTTTTAAATTTTATAAATTTTATCTCTCAAAATGGACTTCATTTTTGTATTCGAAATATAAAAATTATCCTAGGGTAAAATTTTGGTACTTTTCGGATAACTTTTATATTTTGATGAATAGTGAAAATTACTAAATTTTAATTAAAAACAACTTTTTTAATCAAAATAATTAATATTGATAAATTATTAATTTACATCGTTTTAAAGTATATTTATAATATATTTTTTCCATTTAATACAATTTTGGTCATTGTATATAATTTAACAATTAAACTGAACATAAACAAGAGTCAATCTTTTGATAGTTATTATCTCTTAAAACCACGCTTTTTGTTTTAACTATGAGAATAAATTTTAAATTAATTTCTACCACTTATGTGTTTTCAATTTAAAAAATGGATTCCATATATGGAATCATGATTTCCTATTTGTGTGAAATGGAAATTTTTATTTTTAGACATTTTGAATAATTGCTTTGGTAAATATTTTATTTACTATGGTTAAAGGGTAAATCTGGTAAATAAGGGTAAAAATATAATATTATAATAAATATAAATTTCCCTAAAACATATCCTAACCTTATTGGTTGATACATGTCTGACCATGGGCATATTTGGGTCGATTTTGGGACCCAATCGATCCACTTGTAAGTGATAAGGACACTTTATATTAATTATGTTAAGATAAATACAAAAATGACACAAGCATATATCTTTTAGATAATTTTTTTTACATAGGGTTCTATACGTTCTATATTAGACTATAAATATTCATTAGAATTATAAAATTATTTTCCACATAATGGAATTTTATTTATAATTTTTATACATTTAATAATTAATATTATTTATGACACAATAATGATGGATTATTTTCCTTATTAATGAAAGAATCAAGTAATTGGTATTATAAATGTTAAAATAAATATAATTGGAAAGTTTTGATTCCATACACGAATTTCATTGATTAATATCTCATTTTAGGATTTCTTAAATGAATTTGTTTTGAATTAATAATATTTTTTAGACTTTAACAAATAATCAATTATTAAATAGTGTCAAAATTGAAAAAAAAAGAGTTTTTAAAACAAATATTATATTATTAATTGATATTCAATTCTTAAAAATCTATGGTTCGGAAAAAGGACTTATATCATGATATTTGTATCATTAATGGACCACTTGGGTGTCTCTTTGATGTATATAGTATGTTTATTAACTATATAATATAAAAATACAAACTGACATGGTAAATATCAAACTAATTAACTTAGAGTTAAAACTAGAAGATTAGATTAATATGGTGACCAAACATATATAAAACCTATTGGTTGAATGTTTTTCTACCTTTAACCGGCTTAACATTTAAATTATCCAATTTTGAGCCATTAGAAAGTGTATATGAATTTATTATGATATAATATTTCTAGCTTTTCCAAAGGTTCCCCTCACCCCTCTTAGAAAAGGGAACTCCCCCTTTTCTCAATTTCACACATTCAAATCCATTTGGCTCAGCCAAACCCTGCCCAAATACTCTCTCAACTTCCCTCCCTTCTTCATAGAGGCCTTCCATTAGTCATAAATCCAACCTATGGTGTCCTTTTGATAAAATCAAAAGGAAGAACTCGAAGGAGAGGTAATGATTTCACCACCCTTTATCAAGTTCCTTTCTTCATGAACTTCTTATTTCCTTGTTATTCCCATTATAAAATAGTGACTCTAGTATCTTCTATATAATTATATTTTATTATAAATATTGTATGAGCATATTAAGTATTCTATCCATCTTTTGAATGACATGTCACCATACGTGCGTACGTACGGATTACTGTCTCCACATTGTGGTGTAATTGTTATTAAAAACATAATTATTTGGATGGGTATAATAATGATTTGTAATTCATGTAAAAAAAAATATAATATGATAATGATTCTATATATATATATGATATACCATCCAATTATATATTATTATAATATCAAAAGAATGATATTTTCGCTCGTGCGTACATACGGACTACCGTCTCCACGAACGTGATTAGATTCATTTTTCATCTTATCCATTCAAGTATAATTATCATTTAATGATTAATAATAGTATTTAAGGACATGATATAATTCTGTATATGAATAAGATACAACCTATCCATAACAACCACAGCTTATGTAACAAAACATATAAAAGAAAATGAGTAAGTTAACACCCGGAATGATGATAATACTATGCTATTATTAACAAAGAAATGTTAAAAGATCATATATGATATAATATTAATGTATATGATTCATGTATAATTTAATAACAATTATTTTACAACTATACAAGAGGTTATCCTACACCAACCAATGAAAATTACAAGGTAAGGATTATTTCACAATCTCTTCATTATCTGAGGTTGTTTATACGTAATTATCTATCAGGACCTCTTTATCATCCACATCCATGTTTCTTAAAAATGTATTTAAAATAATTATTAATATTTTAAATAATATGGGATAACGACATTTATTCCCTTGCTTACTTTTTATAAGATGTTTATACTGGAATATTTCTTTCGTTTTCAAACAAGGTCATGTTTAACATTTTCGATTGAATTAATGTAATAATGTTTTTTTAACTTATACGGAAGGTGCGGAAATTTTCCGCCGTTATAAAATCATCGAAGCTTCCCTTAAATTCGTAAAGGAATATTTTCAAATAAAATGTTTTATTTTATAAATATATGACTCTTAAATGATTTCAAAATAGAAAGAGATATTTTTCTAAAAATAGTTTTGATTTCATCTATGTCAACATCTTTTGATGGATTTTAAGTTTATTTAGAGTTGATTTATTATGATACAAAAATTCCATATTGTATTGATGGTTTTGAGATATGATTGACTGTGGATGTGTTATTTTTATACCATTAATGGTTTATGAAGAAAGTCTTGACATTTCATATGCTAGTTTTAATACGAATGTTTATGTTATGTTTAAACCTGTTCATATGTGGAATGCATTGAACTTAATAAGTGACGGGTGGAGCCCGCTATAGCTCCTCCATGCATTAGAAGGTCTCCTGAGACAAACTAGTCTCTTGGAAGAAGGCGTTGACAAAATCTTATTTGTAGTCTTGGCACGAGGCCTTGGCTATGTGGTTATGATAGTCTGAAATTATGAATTCCATCATTATGAAAGTGGTTATTGATATTGCATGTGATTATTAGACTAGTATAATATCCATATGAATAAGTAAATGTCATTATTTCATTTTATATTTTACATATTATGCTGAAGTTGAAGTTTAAAAGACTATTGTTTTATTTATACATTGCCTTAAATATTTATGCTAATTTATGAGAGTTTCCTCTATATTTTTATCCTTACTGAGCATTTGAGCTCACCCCTTTTAATGTTTTATTTTTCCCAGGATGTAAAGAAGTAATTTATGATTGACCTGTAGAGATAGTATGATGGGATATTAAGACAAGATGTTTTTGTAGTTTTTTTTGAGTTTATGATGTAATGTAATAATTAGGAATATATCTAATGTTTCCAAGACTACTAAAATAATAGGTCTTTCGAGACTTGATCTTTTGTGATCATGCCAATTTTATGTAATAATGCACCAAATCTTGGTTACTAGGGTCAAGGCGTTAAATCTAATTTCATATTAATATTTCCACATATTAGTTTAGAATATGGAAAAATTGATCCCATAATAGGAATAATAATGATTTGTTTGTGCCTAAAAATATTAAGATAACATTTACCAAAGTTTTTATTGAAATAAATTAAAAACATATAAAAGTTATTAAGTTAACAACAAGGTCACATAGTGGATAACATTGAAAATAAGGTGTAAAAATAACCCAAAACATCGAAAAACCTATTTTATCAAAATATTTTGATATTAGAATGACTTATGATTGAATATGATCCGTTCTATACACATTTAATATAAAAACCCCTACTTTATGTATATATATATATATATAAATCCCATTTGTAGAATAAAATAAAAATTAACAAAATAGACACCCAAATGTGTATTAGTTTTGTTCCCATAGATAAATGAAATATTAAAATATAGGATATCAGTGACATTAATTATCTCCAACATTATTCTACATGAATGTATCCCTTATTGGATTCAATATCAATAAACCTATCCTCAGAACCATGGAAAAGGAAGCATAAATGTGGTGAGATTAGATGCATAGAAAGACTAAACAAGGGAGATATGTAAGTACTACAATGTGCATAAGGTTAATAGAATATGATCATGAAAATAGAATACCCTACATTGAATATAAAATATCATAAAAAAACCATGAATGTTATATTTGATGTTTATATTTCGTGAATTATAAGGAAACTGAATTCGTAATACAATAGAATGTAACATATGAATAAAACATGTAAGCATAACAAAGATATAAAATTATAGAACACAAAAAACTATATAAAATGATTTTGATAGCAGTAAATGCATCACATATGAGGCCATATTGGTAGTATTGTTTCACTCATCATACCATCATGGTAGTCATGATTCACTCCCACATCCATCTTATTCATCAAATTCCACTCCCAAATCATCCTACTAGAAAAATTCTCCTAATAAATAGTTTTCACTCCTAGTTTAATCCATTTCAATATCACGAGATATAAATTTTTGACAAATTCTGTAGAGGCATATATAATCCCCACACATCGAAGTATGACATCATAATGATGTGTTCCATAAGATCATAAATAATCATAACATAAACCATTTAATGATATAGGAATTAAAAACATGTAATAAAATAATAAAATATTGAAAAATGATAGGATTCATAATAATTTCATCAAACCATAACCAATAAGAAGAAGCATGTTTCAAAAGAATATAACCATTGAATAATAAATGAGTTGCATAAAAATAATACCTAGGAAAGGCATGTGTCTTTCATAGAAATCAGACCATCAAATATAACCATTAAAAGAATGAATGTGAATGGATCCTTGGAAACATTTCCCTAAGAAGTCTTGATAAACACCAATTGATGTAATATAACATGGAAAATGATTTGAAATGTTCATTTACAAAAATTTGAGTATGTTATTTTTTATTATTTGGAAAATACTTTTTTTAAAATAAAACAACTTCAAAACCATTTTAATTAAAATAACATTGAAAACGTATAAATAAATCAAGTAAACTCATTGATAACCTTTTCCTTGAAAACAAATTAGCGAATCTAAAATACATTTTGAAAAACATTTTCTATGAAAAATTATAAATTAAGATTCAATACATTTTGAAAACTAATTTATAGGAACACTAATAAAAAACCATCAAAGAACATTGAAAACATTATTATTTGAAAATACATTTAAAACATATAGAGTAATAATGAAAACATTAAAGAAAAAATTTCCAATTTAACATTATAATATAAGGTTGATAAAATATTGATGCACATTTTCATTGAAAATTAATTTGAGAATATATAATAGAATATTATAAATGTTTTGGAAACCATTTCACTAAATATATTTTTTAAAAAAAATAAATATTTCATTGTATGTAATTAAAAATATTTTTTAACAAAAAAAAATTACTAACCATTTTCTCTACGAATAACATTTAATATAAAATAAATTTTCAAACTATTAGGATGATATTTTTTGAAATAAATAAATCTTCAAAACAATCAATGATATAATCAATAGATAGAAGATCCTGATGGTAGATAATTTTGTACATGGTGAACAATTATTTTTCTCTGTAAATATATTATAAAATTTTAATTATTCTAAAATGAAAAAACAAGTGTATGATTTATTTAAATTTTTTTTTTAAATTATAAAATTCTAAAAATCATTTTTATAAAACATGGTTTATGGGGAACAAAATTTTCTAGGAGAATAGAGAAAAGGTCAAATTTTATTAAAAATATCATAGTTATCATAACAACCATTAAGTGGGAAAATATAATAAATAAACAAATAAATTAATAATAACCGTGGGAGAAAACTTTTACTAGATTTTTTTATGATATTGATCATAATTTTTCATCAGTAGAACCATAATCATAGAAAATCCAAAAAAGTGGTGAGATTGATTTAATAAACTCTTACCACATAGACACATTAAATCAGACACCACATGTAATAAAATAATTAAATTTAATTTTAAAATTCATGAAAATGGATTTGTTAATTATATATCATGTCAAAGAGACTTTTATACATAGTTTTGAATAACATAGGTTCATAACATGGCATGTTCTTCAAAGAATGAAAATGTAGAAAAAATTACAATACTGGTTTTGTATCTTTTGAAACACAATTATTAGTAACTAATGATCATAAAATGGATATTTAATATCCATAAATTTAATAACAATAATAATAATATAATAAATTTTTGGGTTGTATAGACACTACACTTAATAATATAGGTGTGTATAAGGCATGTATCTTGCTGATATAAAACGTGAGATGAAATTCTATAACCATTTGTCTTGACTATCATTGTAGTCATTTAAACCCACTGTATAGCAAGTATAATTTTATTTTCACTATTTCACATAAATATATTAATATATATGATACCATATATTATTTTATTAGGACTACATATTACCCATTTGTTATTAACATCATGTAAAATGATTATTTTAGTAATAATTGATTTGATTTTATCATGTATTTGTATTTGTTAATTTCTTATCCATATAATAATATTAAATCCTATATAATTTAATACATGATATAAATATCATATATATTAATTATATATTTTTTATAATAATTTAGATTATATTGTTTTATGAAATGGATTACAATGTTCATAGAGAAGGTAGGTCTAACGTATGCATTAACATTATTTTTCTTTTCATGTTTATATATATATAGATATAATTATAGTATCTTAATTATTTTATATGTATCATATATTTTCACAAATCCCACCATTAATACATTCCATGAATTGTGCGAATTCATTGCATCACTTTGGGGAGGCGGAAGTCCACACGCCCGCAAACAAAGTTATCGTATTTACAAAAAACAAAAAATGATGTTATGTGTTATATTATTATTTTATTTTTATAAATAAATGATAAATATTATCTAAAAAATATAAAAATTTAGTTCCCATCATAATTACCACCATGATAGGTTGTAATGGAAAATGTAATAATCAACCTTTCGTGACACGATAGTTTATCGTACACAAGAATTGTATGTTCGTTACTCGATAAATGTAAGTGTGTATAAGTGTATATAAAAACCCTTAATATTAATAATATCAGTATATTTATGATATAGATTTTATTAGTATATCATGTTATGATTTTATTTCTGGTGGTTTAGAATGATACTAATAGATAAGAGTGTGAGGAAGGATGTTACATCTTCATTGAGTTATAAAATTTGAATTTTACAAAAGGGGTTCCATGGATGGATCAATACCCAAATATAGTCTAAAAGACTAAATTTGGGGAATATGGGTTCTTATTTTACCATTATGTTATCCAATGTGCTCTATATGTGTTAGAAAGTGGGAGTGGTGAGTCCCTTTTTATAGAGGAGGAGGAGTGAGACTCTTGAAATTTTTTAAAAAGGGGTTTGACCAAAAAATATCATAAGGAATGTGGTTCCATAATATAATAAATAATTTAAAATAAATAATAGGGGAAATTATTTCATTTTAAATGATTTTAGATGTGATTATATGTTAGTTTTTTCAATAACATTAAGGCTTAGTCAAATGTTAATATTAATTTTATGCTAATTGTTGTAAATAATATTAACATAATTTATTAATATTTTTTCTCAAGATAATATTCAAATAATTTGAAAATATTTATCATTGTTTTAGACAATATTTAAACCATTTTAACAAATTAAAATCCCAAATGTGGCAGAATGTAATTTAATATTAATCCAACCAATGGGATAACAATGCTGGTTTTTAATGTAAAAATGGTCAAAAGTTTTATTTTTTATATACAATTTCAATGTAAAATATTCTACAATAATCTAAATTGGATTAATTAATCTATAATTGATATAATTATACATTAAAACGTTATTTATTTATAATTTAAATGTATAAATTATTTAGTGGAAATTTATTTTTTCAATTAAAATTTAGTTTTTTTCAATATTCATCAAAGAATAAACCTTTTTAGATAAATACTAAACAAGGTACCAAAGTAAATATTCTTATTATAATTTAAAAAATGGAGTTCAGCATTTGAAATAAGAATTATAAAATTAATAACTCATTCTTATAATAGTTTAATGGTCAAAATCCTTCAAAATTACATTTTTGAGAAATATATATTTTTATTCATATAAATGGATTTACTCTTATCTTATACCAAAAAATATTATTGGATGAATGAGAGGAACATTTAATGAATTTTAAAGATAAAGAAAATATTAAAATACTAAATCCAAATTGTTTTTTTATTTAATAAGATAAAACAAGTTTTTAAATATGAAAATAGTTTGCTTAGAAAATGAATTTATTTATTTTTAAATAGTTCTGACATTCATTTAAAATGAATTAACAACATAATTATTCAGTTTCAAATATTTTTAAATAATATTTCCATAATTTTATTACTTATATTAATATCCAACATTTCAATGGCTAGATGAAAACAATAATAATATTTTAATAATATTATTAATACAACCTTATAGTTTTGTAAAACTCTGTTATGCGTGTACTAGAAGCTATGGATGGGATATATAATATGGGTAATTGAATCTAAACATACTGCAAGCTAATATAAGTGTAATTTGTAGAGATATCATAACAAGGGGTAGTGTAAAATACATGACACACTTATTTATTTTTTATAAATAATCTAAATTCAATGATTTTTGAAAAGAAAAATATCAAAATGATTAAATTTATTAAAAAATAAAAATAATTCACAAAATATCGTTGTATTACATTCTACCCCCAATAAAATGAATTTCCCCTTAAATAAATTTATTTGTTATGAAAGTATTAATACATTAATGATCCTTCTTGGAAACCCTTATTGTAAAACTAAATACTAACTCATATTTGTAAAAGAATAGTTGGCTGCATAATGGCTACACATATTAAAACATAACTAGATTTCCGAACAATAAAACATTTGTGGAAAGTGAGATCATTGACATGGAAGAGACATCTAACCATAATATTAAAATGGTAAGTGATTGAGAACATGGTGTCAAAAAAATAACAATAACTAATTTTTAACCCAAACAGTTTTGGAAATGGACATTCTTGTTATAAAATTTCATGATAACTTCAAAAAAATTATTTTCAATAAATTATTCTCCCAAGGATGAGGAATTTTCATGATAGTATATTCTTATTTGATTTTATCAATATTTCACCTTTTTTCCCATGATAATTTATTAATTAATCACTAATTGCAATAAATAAAGTGTTATTATTCATTCCTACAGAATTATCAGATATTGTGATCCAAAAAGATAATGATAGATCTATTCATATGTCTATGATTAATATCTTGAGAAAATGGATAGAAAATGTTATCTACATGTATATACCAACATTTTATGAGATTATATTTTAATCTCTAAAACCACATCTGATGTTTTACATAAACCATATCATGAATAGATTAACACGTAACCATTCAAGATGATGAAAATATGAAAATTTTATAAATAATATCACAAAATTATCTAAAAAGTATCCCCTTTATATCACAATTTAGCTCCTATTGGCTACATACCGAACATGTGAACACAATCATCATGTATTCTCTTGACACATGATGGTAAAATGAACTACCTTAACTCTTTATTGAGAATAAGCATGTTTAATTATTTCAATTATTATTTGATATATTCATAAATATATTACTTTTTAAACAAAATAATTGATAACATATAACACTTTTTCAGCAAATATATATTTAGTTCAAAGGTTATCTGTACTATTCGTCATCATTATCCCAAAAGTTTGATTACATTAAGGGTTACATTCCATTAATCATGATATCATTTTTTCATAAAAACAATTTTCTACAACACCATCAAAATTACAAATAATCCAAAAAAAGCTATAATTAAAATCATATATTGAAAATATTAATATATTTCAAGATTCATATAGCGTAATTATTTATTTACAATAAATATAAACTTCAATTATCCAATGTTTTTACTAAACTATTACTTAGGATTCATCATATTTTCATATAATAATTGTTTCTTAGAATATGGAATATTAACCATGTCGCATGGTTCATAAATATTAATCTAATCATACTTCATATTTCTAATGAAAGTTATACTTGGAGAACATCCCCTCTATTTTACATATCTCTTTTAGTATTTTTACCTTTTGAAATATAAATAAAACTCTTTGACCATCTGTATTCTCATCAGGATATTTCCACATGGAAAATAGATTTTCATTATTACTATCTGTTAACCATATAAAATATTCAATGATTTCCATTTTTATTCTAGTTACTTCTGTAAAATAGAATACCTAAGAATAGAATGAGAGTCAGTTATCAAAACAAAAAACCGTATAATCATCAAAAATTTCATATAAAATGCCAAAACAATTCCTCCTACTTCGTTAAATTATGATACATTTGTTTTATCCGAGGATAATATTTTTAATATTAATAATAAACCCTTCATAATGGTTTATAAATAGTTTCTGATATCTTAGTGCATATCCCTCAGGAGTGTCAAACATGGTGGGTATCAAAGCTCATTATCATATTCCTAGATATGATTTAGTTAGACCTTATTCACCCTGTTAGAGTTGTTACCACGATGTACTACTATCCTAGATCCAAATACACTTGTAATATACAAAAAGTGGTTCATTTAGTGGAAATTTAATTTTCTATCCTTGAAAAAATTTCAAGGATATTTTCCTATTAATTTTCTCATCCATAGACATATCCTTCTACAATTTCATGGTCTTTTCATTATGGATTTCCCATAGTAGTTTGGAATGGATAACTAAACCATTGATCTGATAAAAAATATAACGAAACATTCTTTTTGTATATACAAATTACATCAATCTTTAATAATACATAAAACATTGAAAAAAATATGACCAAATTATATATTATTTTAGTTTCCATAGATTCATTAAAACATACCAATTGGTACCTAAGTGATCAATATTTTCTCCCAAAAGGATATTCATGAATATCACCCTTCTTAGATACATTATATAAAATACTATCTTCACAACCAATGAAAGAAAAGAAAATTAAAAATGGGTCATATTATGTTCTCAGTAAGGGTAAAAATAGATATATTTATCTATAATAAAGAGAATTTGTGTGTGAGAACATGATCTTGAAAATATAGGATCATACCCAACATACCAATGATCATAAACATTAATCGTGGAATATATGTTGGTAGTTCATAAGACATGAATCATAAGTGAATAAATATCATAATAAAATAAAGCATACCATATGAATATGACATGGAACCATAACAAAGAAATGGAATTGTGACTAGAAAGCAATAATAAGCAAGGATTTCATTAGTAGTCAATGAGAAACTACCAATGAAATTTTGGTAGTATGGGTTCACTCCCCATTACAAATTGGTCTTCATGGTTCACTCCCTTAACTATTATGGTAGTCATTGTTCGCTCCCATAACTATATTAATAGTCATGGTTAACACTCAAGGACATATTAGAGGATAAATTCTATTACTGAACTTTGTTCACTCATTTTTCCATTCATGTATATTTCTTGTGTTATAAAATATTTCTTAATGAATTTGAGGGTGATATAGGTCCCACTAATCTCATAATGAAATCTTAAAACCATATGTGAAATGTTTATAAACAATAATATCATATCCGATGATGTGAAATGGGTATCATAAATAAGTAATCATTTAATACTCTATGTAAAATATATTGGTTTCATAATCATGTATTCAATGATTATCATGTGGAATGAATAGAGTTTCATAAGGATATAATCCTTGGAATAAAAAGTGGATTTATAAAAATATACACCATAAATGAGATATGATATTCTTAATAATCCTTCCATAAAAACATAAACCATTCATTGAAATAATGTGAATGGGACCTTTGGAGCTTTTCCCTTAAAAGGCATGTGTAACACCAATGGTTCTAATGTAATATTGGAAATAATTTGAAAATACCATTTAATAATATTTCATGAATATATAATCATTTCATATTTGAAAAAATATCTTTAAATCATAAATCCTTTTTAAACCCATTTTCATAAAATTAATGTTGATATCATATAATGGAAGATGAAAAAAACATTAAATACCTTTTACATGAACAAATATAAATGAAGATTAAAAAAAATTTGACAACCATTCTCATTTGAAACTAATAAAATAATATTTAAATTCTTTTGAAATCCATTTTCATAGAATATAACTTTGAAAATATATAAAAAAATCATGAAAATTATTTCAAACCCATTTATTTGAAAATCGATTTAAAATGGAATGTATTATTTGAATATAATTTAAACAACTTTTTTAACATATAACAATTTTAAAAAGAATTTTCAATTAAATTAACATCAAAAATAAAATTAATTTCATAAAGATTGTGAAAAAATTGTTACATTCATGTACACTAAAAACTCATAGTGAGCACCAATGAAATGCTGATCATGATGGCTGATAAATCATTGCATGTAGAATATAATTATTTCAGCATAAATGTTTTATAAAATTGCCTCATATAGAAAAATACCAGAAGATTCCTTAAAAAAAACAATTTTTTAAACAAGTAACCATATTAAAAAATTTTATTACCATAAAAATAATATAATTTTATAAAATATAGTGAAATATTAAATGTTATCATGGTTCTAGGAGAACACATATTTCTGACCATAAAAAGAAAAAAGAGTTTTATTTTCGTAAAATAAATTTATAAATTATAAAACTTACCAATATGTGGGGAAATGGTATTAATACATGAAAACATCATTTAAAAAATTGGGTAATGAAAATTTTTAGATGTTATTATGATATGAATCATAAGGTTTCATCGCTGGATACTTAAACATAAATGATCTTGAAAAGTAAAGAGATGGTTTCAATGAACATCTACCCCTTGGTATCATTGAATCATACACCACATGTAAAAAATTGAATTTAAATAACGCATAAAAAATTATCAAGAAACAAAAATAGATTCATGATATAAAAACTCTTGTATATATTATTCACCTCATATAAGAACATATATATATATATATAATGGAATATGTATCAAAGAAGGAAATTGAGTAAAAGATTCTTATCAAATATGGTTACATTAGAGTCCTAAACCCCCTGAAAGAATGATCATAAAATGTATATGTAAATATCCATAGACTTCTTTACAATAATAAAATAATAAATTCGTTGGTATTATATAAACCACATATAAATAAGGGTTATGCATATTTCATGTATGTCACGAATATAAAAAGTAAGATAAATTTCTCTTACCTTATGTATTCACTCTCATCGCACACATTCAAAAAAAATGTATAATAAGTATAATTTTATTAAAAATCATTCATAGAGCCATATTAATATATATACTACCATATGTGTTTTACATATGACATTATATTACAATTAATTTAAAATAGTAACTGAACGTCTCATTTTTGGAAATAACCACATTTTCACATGTTTTTGTAGTTGTTAAATTATTGGTTCATATACATATATCCTTATATTCTAATGTAAAAAATTATATTCATATCATATATATTCAGTATTTATTTATATATATTTATTTAATAAATATATATTTATGAAAATGGGTACAATGTTCATGAAAATGATAGGTCTTATGTACGCATGTATGTTATTCCCATTTCATTGTCATATTGAATAAAATAATGTTAAATATGTATACCAAATAATAATAATAACATCTATAAATTGTAAAAATTATTTCATGTAAATAACTTTTTTATTAACCCCATACATAACACATCCCATTTAAATTGTAAATTAATCAAATAGTTTTGAGTATGCAGTAGTCCACACAACCTAAAATGAAGTGATAGTATTTACATAAAATCGAAAGAATGAAAGAATTTTTTATATTATAATTATAAAAGTATAAAAACATAATTAAAATTAAATATATAATGTAAATTTATAGTTTCCATTATAATTTACATAATTATAGGTGGCAATGAGAAAATTAATCATCACTGTTTCATGGAACGATAGTTCATTGTACACAAGAATGGTATATTCGTTACCTATTATATGGAAGTGTGTGTAAGAATACGTTGAACAAAAGATATAAAAACATCTCATTATACTGATGATACAAATTTTATTATATGATCATGGAATGAGATAAATTGTGGTGGTGGGGAATGAAATTAAATGTGATGATCTTAAGGATGGATGATACATCTTCATTGGGAAACTCCATTTGATTTCCACCAAAGATATTCCTTGGTTGGATTTCTATAAAAAGGGATACTTAAATGAGGAATTAGGGGTCATTGGGAGCCTATTTTAGTATATTTGTTTTTATAAAATGTTATTTATAGGTTTAAGGAGGTGATATGGGTGATTGTTTATTTTCATTGGAGGAGATGTTACATTCTGTTAAATTATTAAAAAAAGGAATTCCACCCATGTTATACCTTGAAATGATAGTCCCAAAATTGAATAAAAAATAAAACGATATAGTATTGGTATAAAATATGTCGTGTAAATTTATTATGGACACGTTTTCATTTTATTTTTACCCTTATGATTAGGGTCCACACTCATGTAATGATTAATTTTATCCATATCATAGTAATTAATTTTATCTCTATTCCCTAATATTTTGGGTAAAAAATTAGTTTCTATTTCCATATAGTATGAATTATTCATATTATAAATATGGAATCCATTTTACCAAATTCAAGTCAATGATTTGGATGAAAATTTATTAAAATTATTCCCAATAATTTGGGTAATAATTTTGGTTTTTAATGTTAAAATATTTAAACAATTTTTATGTCTTTATATAAAATTTTAAAATGATATTGATTTATATGACCAAAATTGGATTAATTTATATAAAGTTTAACTAATTATAATTTAAACAAAAAATAAAATATAAATAAAATATGTAAATAAATATTATGAAATATTAGTTTTGATTTAAAATTCATGGATATTTAGTATTCATAAATAAATGAAACTTCATGTCAAAAAATAAAGAATAAGAAAAGTAAATTATTAAATTTATATTTCAATAATAAATTTTAATTATCAAAACAAAAATTATAAATGTACAGAATATAATATTTATATGTTATCCTCGTTAAAAGGTGGAAAAATGAATTCTTCCAAAACACCACTTTTTGTTAACATAATGGGATTTAGTATTATTTAATGCCTACTAAATCCACTGGATATCTATAAAAATATTAATTGAATATATAGTATATTAATATTATTACAAACATTCATCAAAATATTGTTTTTTTTAATTTAAGGTGTTAAAATATGTTCTATATAATAATGTAGATTTCTTAGAAATGGATTTCATTTATTTTCAAAAAGTTATTACTTTCATTTCAAACTAATTTATACAAAAATTATTAATTTAAATGATATCTATGAAACCTATTTTAATAATTTGTTTAATCATATTCATTACCTCTGTTCCAATATATATGTTATAGCTATAAAAATATTTTAATAATATTATTAATAACATAGTTTTGTTTTGTGAAACATAGTCATAAGAGTACAATAAGATATTGATGGGATTCAGTGTTGTTTGTGATATAATCCAAACATATGACATGTTAATATAATTTTTTTTAAATATCAGAAATATAATATATTTTAATATAATGAATACAATAAATACTGTGTAGAATAAAATTGAGTGGCATACAAAGAATACCAAAATGAGTTAATTAATCAAAAAATATTAAAATTATTAAATTAATTAATAAAATAATTCAACAAATATCAGGATGATGCATTTCACATATGATAAATGTGTGTGGAAGTCATTGTTTCAACAATTTAAAAGTTTCCCACTCCCCTACTTTATAAATGGCCACCCACTATCTCCCTCTATTTACACCTCTCAATACCTTTTCCTAGTCAATTACCATTATAAATATATTCCAAAATTTACTCCTTTAATAATACAAATTACTATATTGTGTCAAATTCATCCTAGTATATCTGTTGTGGACAACAAAAGGGAGACACCTAATGAAGAGGTAATTTTCATCAACAATCTATTCTGTTTTATTTATTCCTCAAAACCAACTAATTAATATTTAATAAAATAAACATATTTAATATATTAATATGTTATTATATTATTTTTTTACCTATAACATCACAAAAATCCTTTATATGGTATATACATTCATCGTTCGGGTGTACAGAGGACTACCACCTGACAAATTGATGTCGTAAATTCCTTCATTACCATAATTAAAGGTTGTTAATAATGATATATTTATTGATTTATATATTATATAAATAATTTTTTTTATGTAATTATGAATCAATAGTTTTTTATAACACATACCTTCATGGTTTCTATTTTAATAAATTTCGATAATATTGTCCATTTGTATGGAAACACACCACCTTGAAAAGAGATGTGATTCAACCATGAAATACATGGAATTTATTTCAAATGTTTTTAATAAAAATGGGTGATATATATGATATAATAATTATTCTATAATGATAATATATAATATATTTTTTGATGGAAAAATGAATTGAGTACATTATTTATGTGGACGTATGACCAACTGTCTCCATGAATGGCATATTTCATTAACTAATTTTAATTTTTAAAGATTATTATAAATAAATATATGTTAAAAAATATTTTATATTTAAAATATATTTATAATTTTTTGGATAATGAAACAATTATCTAATTATGATAGCCGTTAATAATATGGAAAAACATGTGTGTAAAACAAAGCAGTTATTAACAAAAATGTAAAAATTACATGGAATTGTTAATAAATGATAAATATGACGTCATAAGTAAATTAGGTATGGTATTATATATATTAAAATAGATATTATAATGAGTTAAAATAATATTATATTTAGTATATATCATATTCAAATTACTATGAATAGATTCAATAGATGATGTTAGGGATCTCTGTCTCACTTATTACATTCATATGACCCCTGCTATATTCACAATCTATTTCATCTATTTGGTGTATATAGTTCCCATGAATTAATTATATAATGAATATCCAAAAATATATTTTTATTTAAATATACAATTATTCTTTTCTTATTCATGGGGATTACAGTTTGAATGTTACAAAATCCCTATGGGAAGTTTTGTCAGAATTTTCAATATATGAGATATAAGTTTTGTTATGCACCAATATTCTTTTATGAGGTGTATATAATATCCCCATAAAATTTTATATATTTCAAATTTTTCTTTATAAGTTCTTTTATTATTTTTATTGTTATTTTATAATGACAATTTTATACAAAATTACCAATGTAGTAAATGTTTATTGCCATAATCCCATCATTTATCGGGATTATTTACGATTAAGTTTACATTAATTGAGTAGTGTGATATATATCATAATAATTATATTTACTTTTAATATCATATATTTTTTCAAGATATATTCATGTAATGGTACAAAATTTCATATATTTGGTACTGATAAAAATTATTTATGTTTTTTAATGAAAATATGACTTTATTTCCCTATTCGATAGAATTTTTTTATTCCAAAACCTTGTATTCTAAAACAATCAAATATTTCGTACTATTATCAAATGATTTTTAAAATAAATCATTACAAATGTTTTAATTTTTTTTAAAATGGTTTTAAAATCATTATTCATGTCAATTTATGATCAGATTTATTTTTGACTTCTACCGACAATATGAAATTAATAACCCTTTAAATGTATGTGACATGGATGGAATTCTCCCTTGTGAGGAAAAATATCATCATAAAATATTCCTTTATATTTTTTTAACCATATTTCGAATGATAATTATTTTGAAATTTAATGAATTTTTAAAAATATATTTTCAAATAACAATGAAAATTGTTTTTTAATAAATTTCTATAAAATATCATTAAAAAATATTTTCCATTTTTTTGAAATATGTTGATGTCACCTATCCTTACTAGGGATATTGTTCAAGAATACCATTCATATTTTTTTTATTTTTTTATGGTTTAATTAATATGACACATGTAACTCTTACAGGGTTTATACTCTTATAATATGCTTTTAACAAAACATAATTTAATGGGTTATGCGTTGATGTAATAACTATGAAAAGAGTATCAATTATATATGTTATGATATAATGAAATGTTTATCATACATGGTTGATTTCCTATTTTTTGATATAATGATTTATTATTATATTGAAGGTCTCATATATACAGTTTCATTATGATAAGGGTGGGATTTGTATCTCCCTATAATGGATTCGGTAATGATTTATATCCCACCAGATAAAGATGACTGAAATGATGAGAGAACCTCATTTTCTAGTTAAATTATATCCTTGTGATGGACTTGGGAGATATCCATGACTAAAAATATTTATTTGGGATTAATACCATTACACAAAGATAATATTGGAAGTTACACTTCACTAATATAGATTTCATTTTATATGTATATTTGTATGCCACAAGTTAATGTCTTGTTGCAATGTTATGCCCTTATGGGTAATTTTATTTTATTACATATGATACATGTATTATGAATTGAAAATATTTAATCAGTATATAATTATTATGATATTTGATATCCATGAAATCATATTCTAGTATTATTATCATTTTCAATACCCTAATGTTCTCGATTATGCTTATGTATCTCTAGTTTTTTAAAAAAAAAATTAGATCACTCATTCTTATGATTCCTTTCCCCAAGAAATGAGGATATGAATTATCTATGATATTTTTAAGAGTATTTATAGTCATGTTTATTATAATGGTTGATAAATTAGTTTACTTATGGACCTATATTTATGTTTCCATGTTAACAAAGGCACTAATAAAATATTGTCTTTGGGTATGTTTTTTGAGTAATGTAATAAATATTTTAAAAAAATTATGTAATGTATATAAATGAAGATATTAGGATTCTTTATTAGGTTTTAGAGAAATATTTTATTCAATATTTGTAAAATAGGTTGAAAAAAGCTTAGTGATATCTCTAAAAACATGTTTAAGGATATAGAAAAGGATGATTCAATGTATAAGAAAATGTCCATGAATTTAGGTTAAGGATAGTTAGAGTGGTTTCTAACAAATACATATCTATGAAGATAATACATGTGGATATGACTCTGGAATAGATTCACCTAGTTGAAGGAACCCTAAAGACATTTTATTTATACATAATTAATTGATAACTAGTGAACGACATCATGCCTTATTTGATACCCAGTTTGATACACCATGGTGATATGGGTTGGAAATTCAAAAACACTTCATGAACCATCATGAAGGATTTAAATCGAAAATAGTAATGAATGACCTATAACAAAAATATGGTCTCATATATAAAATAAGGTGTCATTATTTATGTTCCCTATAAATAATTATCCATGATTATGAGTTTTCCCACTATGATTATCATTTCGTTCTCTATTATTTTTTTATTTGGGAATGTATGGAACCATAAAAAAACAACATATATTATATGTTTTATTGAAAAGGATATGATTTTTCTCCTACGAAAGAAAAGTTTATGGGACATTAAATGAAAAATCATAGAGAAATGCTCAGACAATATTCTCAGTCTATGAATCATGATGGACTTCCGAATGATAAATGCTAGGAACAATAATCTATGGAGTCCCTCTTGGGGAAAAATTTAACATCCTTCAATGGTACTCCTATTCCAATAATTTGGTATAAATTGATCTATACAACTCAATAGATATATTTGTTTCTTCAAATTTTTAATCATGAAAAATCTATTTTGGTTGTTTATCATTTAGTATGTGAATCAAACTAGTGGTGTTCTATAATTAAGAATCCATGATAGCCAGATGAAAATGAATCCGTGTATCGTAATGTGTTTGAGAACATAATCTACATTAATTATTCTTCATATGTTATTCGTATGATGTTATAGATTTAGTTTAATGAGTCAGATAAAGGGGTTGATTAATTTTTATGATACCTAGAATGATAATTTTATATGACTTATAACATATACATATGATATTATAACTAGAAATGAATGTAAGTATGATATATTCATAATTGGATTTAAACCACATCTATAAAGGTAGTTAAAATTAATGGATTTCAATAGAGATTAATCTATTGTGTGTTTGTATGTCAAGGTGTAAATTTAGGTTGGAGTTGCTAATCAATTTCATGTTTTTGATAAGAAACATGAAAAGGATGGTAATCAAACATTTTATTTCCAGAGTGATGGGATGATGTTAAATAAAATTATGAGTCGAGAAAAATATGTATAGAATTAAACCCCAACACATAGTGATTTATGTGAGAGGAAATTGTGAATTATGATAACCAGTTCCCAAACATTATAGTCAATGATTATGATTCATAACAACAATATCTTCAGCTAAGGGACAAAAGAAAATATCATCTGATCGTTGTTTCTAATGGACTATGATGTAAAAATATGGTAAATTGTAAACATTAAATCCCTTATAGAATGATCATGTATTATTTGAATTTTTATATAACTATTATTTTTATATATATTATATTTTAAAAAGAGTTTCCAGAATCCACCTAATAGATTATTTGAAGAATGTGTAGTAAATAACCCTAATGGTATGATAATATCTTCTCGTGTCAATGATTTATCTCTATGTTGACATTGGTGGTAATGTGATTCCTGTAAATACTAACATTCATTCCCTAGATGAATTCAATATCATCTTTGTCCAGGATTGGATTTTCCTACATAATTACCAAGCAAAAATTCATGAAAGGGTAGTTATTTTGAATTCCTGAAATAATAAATGATTATCTATCAATTTGATGATATGTTTAAGAATTAAATAGAAATAAAAACAAATTTATTAGAAATAAGTCAACTTAATAAGGTGTTTATATCACAAATGGTTGTTTATTAACTCAACATTGAATATACAATTATTTCTTGGGAATTTGTGTTTGTCCTTCTATAATAGATTTATATCCTTCCACTAAAACATGATGTTAAGTTATCAATAAAAATAATTCCTAGTATTTCACCATCATCAAAGACTCCCTATATAATAGAAGTTATTGAGTTAGAGGAATTGATGATGGAACTCAATCGAAACATTAATATTGGAGTCTATAATCTATGAGTGTCACCTTTTTTTACACAAATTATATTTTTTAAAAATTAATGAAGGATCAAGGTGGTTTTTAATCGATTATATGGATTTAATCTATATGATAATTATGAAAAATTATCAACTTTCTCATACTGATGAATTGTTTTATAAACTACGCGGAGCTCAATACTTTCCCATGATTAACATTTATTCTAGATATCATCAGTTGATGGTTAATGTGGAGAATATACCCTAGAAAATATTATTTACATGCTATGAAATATATAAATATATATTGATTCCTTTTGGTATAATTAATTACCCTACTCTCATCATGCATTTTATGAACATGGTCTTTAGAGATTACCTTTATCATTTTTGTGGAAATTATAGATGTTATTCTTATAAACTCAAATGGTAAGGACAATCATGAAAAAAATATTAATCATACGAAAGATGCTATATAATAAAAAAATGTTAAATTAATTTAAAATGTGTTAATCTTGGATGAAAGATGAATTATTTTAGGGTCCTAAAATCTCAAGAGTGGTTACATAAGTATATCCATTAAATAAATAGGCTATTGACTGTTTTTAAGGACCAAAAATTGTGACTGATATATGACATTTCATGTTCTTTGATGTATATGATTTGAAAATTATTGATATTTTCTAAAATATGTAATATCCAATCACCATGTTAAGATTGATGGGTGACAATATCTTCTAGAAAGTTGAATGTGAGGAAAATTTAATGGAACTGAAGAGAAGGATTGATAGTACACATGTTTTTACATTACCATGTAATGTAGAATGGTTTGTACTCTATAGTGAATCATTGAAAAAGGGATTGGGATGAATTATTATGTATAATTACGAGGTTATAGGAAATCCCTAATGAAATTTGACTACTCGGGATATAAATTTTAAAAATCATGATATAGATTTATCTGTGGTTGGTTTTTCATTAAATATATAAATTCATTGTATTTATCGATAAAAATGTGATATATATATATATATATATATTGATCACAAATGTTTCATGTGTATATTAACATAGATGGTATTGAACATGCCCAATAGGATATGGTTGGATATGATTAAAGATTATGAATGCTCAATACATTACCACCATGAGAAAGAGAACATGGTGTTTGATGCTTTGAGTTGAAACAATAATGCTATCTTATCTATGATTATGATCAGAAAATCTATAATATTTATATATATTTAAAAGGATATACTAGTAAGTCATTATAGAATAGGAAAAATATTATCATTCTCAATTGAATATTAAATCCCCTATCCATGTAAGTATTGAAGAGTAAAAGAAGGAAGATGTATATTTTAAAAACCTCATTACAAATTTTCATGAGTTTAACCTTGGTAAGGATTGAATGATATCTTTTAGAAACCATTTATGCATTCCATCTATACCAGATTTGTGGAAGGATATATTAAAAAAATCTAATAATTTTTCATTATTTATTCATCTTAGATGTGTGAAGGTGTATAATGATTTCAATAACTACTTCTGGTGGGATGGAATGAAGAGAGATATCATAGAGTTTGTATATTATTTATTGATATGTCATCACGTTAACGATGGAATGAAAAATTATAATGGAATATTACATCTTTTACCTATAATATAATGAATATATTAAAATATAACTATGAATTTTGTATTTGGACTCCTCCAAACCTCTAATGGGAATAATTCAATATCGGTGGTAGTTGATCACCTTACCAATTCATCAAATATGTTCACTATCAACGAGGACTTATATATAGATCATCATTTCATGATATTCATTAATAAAGATAGAAGATATCATGGAGTTCCACATTATGTTATATCTTATTGTGATCTGAGTATTAGGTAAATATTCTATAGAATTCTTTAAAAATCCATAAATATTAAATTGATATTACACACTTTCATATCATTGTAAAACATATGGACAATGTCAATTAAAATTTTAAAACATAGAGGTTATGTTGAGTTATTGTTCTATATATTTAAAAGGTGTTTTGGATCAATATATTCATTTTGATGAGTTTTCAAAAAAATCATATTTATTTATCGACAATTTATATTGATCCTAATTATGCATTATATTGTATGATATTTTGACCTCCAATGTGATGGAATGAAGTTAGAAAAAGTCATTTATTAGGAATTTACTTTTTAAAGGAAATTTAATAGAATATTAAAGCTATCCAGAAGAATATTTAGGTAAATCATAGTCACCATAAAACTTATTATAATAATCATTGATATAAGATAGAATTTTAAGTTGGTGATATGGTGTTTCATTCTCCATTTAACAACTTTATAAGGTTCATGATGAAAGGGAAAATAATCCCTATAAATAGTATTCCTTTTAATATAAATGATTGTATGATTATGGTATCCTATCAATTTGGTTTTTCCACTATTCCACTCTTAAGTCCATTATTTGTTATATCTATAAATCCAATGGAAGTAAAAAAAGAATCCTTATATGTTCAATGCACTATGGTCATGCCGTTATGTCAATATCATTATTATGAGGAATAACCCTTTAAAATTATGGAAAATATAGATAATATTAAATGTTGAAATTCCTCTCACCTGGTCATAGATTTATGAAGGAACAATTTTTTTTAGGAATCAATGTGTGAACATGAGGATACGATGATGTATAAGTATCATAATATTTTGAATAAGAATGATGATTTTCAATAGAAAATTCATTTTAATGGGGGTATAATGTGACACAGTGGGATTTTAAAACATTTTATCAAATATTTTAAATTTAATCATGTATTGTTTTTCATGATACACCATCTGAATCATTCATTATATTCTATAATAGATTTTTCTTCTGATACATGATATGTTATCTCAGCCTGCATTACACACAATAATGGGTATCTAAGAAACTACATATTATTATTATAATTACACAAACATGTCTATTATGTCCTAGATTTAGAAATGTAAAATTAATGTTAATATCTAATGTATAAATATTAATTATTAAAAAAATTAATAATGTAATCATATTTATAATAAAATATATAGTTTTTTGTAATGTTTCTAAATTCTAGAAAATAAAATTTCTTTAAAAAACTACATTTATGTCCATTTTGAATGACAATAAAAATAAACTATCATGAAATTGAAAAATTAATTTTATAAATTAAAATTCCTTTTGAAATTCATAATTTCAAATATTTCTTGGGGTGATGTGTTGGTAGTAATCTGAAATACTTCATTTTAAGATGAATATTGAAAAATAAGAAATTTTAATGAAAACTACTATTTGATTTAATTAATAATATAGATAAATTATATTATAGTTTTTTTATATTTTATATAGATCATTTACACATACATTTATCTATATTATTCCATTGAAATAAATTTTATATTGATTTCGTGTATAAAAACATTTAAGACTTATGAACAATATCAAATAAAAAACATATATTCATTAGACATCTATCAGATCAGTTTTAAATTTATTTCTTCATATTATATGTTTAGAATATAGAAAAATGGATTCCAGATTAGGGATAAAAATTATTCATAATTTATGATAAGGTAACATTATTTGTTGACCAATGTGAACAGTAAAGCCAAATAATATTCATTATACTGATTATGTTAAAAACAAGGATACTTATTGGTTATGTTATAATATATAGTATAAAATGATTATATAATTTTCAAAAAACAATTTTCATGCCATTATATTGACCTTATAATGTCTATGGATTGAATTTTATAAATTTTTAGAGTTTTCAATTGAAAAACATGAGTACATTTTTATCTTTCAAAAATATACAAGTTTCCCACTCACAACCATATCATAAGTATATCGCATATCCCCCTCTCATCAACAATTTAAATCAATTTTTCTGGGAAAATACCTTTAAAAGTATCTTCCCAAATTCCCTACATTCATCATATAATCCACGTAGTTGAATAAAATTCAACCAGTGAGGCCCTTTGGTGTAATCCAAAAGGAGATACCCAAAGAAAATGTAATGTTCATCAACAAATGTTTTTTTTCATTTATTATAAAACCACTATAATTATTATTATATAATTATAATATTACAAAATCCACATATAAAATATAATAAGATTGTATTATGTTACTCTTGTGACATGAAACATGACACACTTTTATCAAATGGGATACACAATCATCATTTTTGTGTAAGGTGGACCACCACCTCATGAACTAGTGTTGTTAATTATTCTATTACAACGATTCAATGATGTGAATAATTATGGATCTATTGAAAATATTTTATATTTATTATTTTTATAATTTTACTGTGATTGTTTAATTATTATGTAACCAATACTATCATGCTTCCCATTTTTGTGGGAATATGATAATTTCATTCATGTGTATGTAGTCTATCACATAATGAAGTGATGTGATTCATTTATGGATGGTAAAATAAAAATATGTGGTATATAAGAAAAAAATTCAATAATTATTATATCTATTATATAATTCTTTCAATTAATATTGTAATAAAGTCAATATATCGTTCATCTGTATAAACATCCCAATATCTCCATGATTGGTTATTTTATTTCATACAAATATATTTCAAATATTATATTGATTACAAAAGAAAATAAACATATATGATCTTTATTTCATATTTATCATTATTTAGATATTTAAATCATTAGATATGTAGTATTTCCATTAATAACAAGTAAAAACATATAAAGAAGTTAGTTATGACCTAAAATATAGAATTAACATTGAATTTTTTATTAAATTAATTTAAATTCATAAGAAAATAATATATGGTATTATATATATGAGAATGACTCTTTTATATGCATTTACTAAAAATATATTCATTATACCATATTTTTTAATATTTATGAAGAGATTCATGATATGTTGTAAGGAATTTATTTCTCATGATTTAGTTTCATGTGAACCATGTTATGTCAACCACATATTTCATTTATGTTGTATATATATATAATAATTGTATTTTATTATAATTTATAATTTTTTTATTTATATATCCATTTTCTCATCCCTCTTTCATATCGCTAATGGTGCAATATATACCAAATCATACGGGGAATGTTTTTCACAATTTTCCCTCATTGAGACAAATATTCTCTTACACACTTTTATACATAAACGAGGTATCTGTACTGCCCCATTGACATGATTTATCATAAATATTCATATTTTTATGAATTTTTATGATTTATTTAATGTTTTTATCTCTTGGTATTGTGATTAATAGTTACCAATGTGGTATGAGATTATATTTATAATCTCATTGATTATTGATATTGTGTATGATTAATATTCCATTGGTGAAATATTATGATCCATCCCTCAAGAAGTTTCATGATTTTTATTCTCTTAGAGTTATTAATGGTGTATTCATGTAGTCATATCAAATTTCCACTCTTTTTTAGTTATGATAATTAATAAAAAAACATTTTAAAAAAACTAAATTATTATCTCTCTTTCGTTTGAAATTTTTTTCCCTCAAAACCATTTTTATATAAATGTTTTAAAAAATGTTATAAAAATATATTATTTGTTTTGAAAATTATTTTTTTGAATGTTTTATCAAATTTAAATTATTTATAAAGCAATATTTTATTGGTTCTCTGTTTAAGGATCTTTTCTTTGCTTCCAACAATATGACATGAATGATTATTTTTAGGAATATTATACTGATTGAATTCACAATTATTATGAATGAGAACTACGTCAAATAATAATATAAATTTTATAAATTTTATTTTATAGTAAATGCATTTCCAAAAAATTCTTGATTTAAAAAACATTTTTCAAATAAAAATAGTTATTTTCCTCAAGAAATGTTTCTAAAATATAGTTGATTATTACTTCCATATAAGATGAAATCATTTATTGTAATATTTTCCATAATATGGATATGATCTTATAATATCATTAATATCATTTCATTTTTTAGTATATGTTTTTATGTCATGATGTTTTTGACACCCTTTTATCTTCCATTATTTATACCTCAACAGAACTCTTATGAAACTAGTTTCATTACATTGGTTTTGCTATGATGAAATGAATATGAAAATATATCTATTTAACATATTTTATAATATAATGAAATTATTATTATACCAATGTAATTTAATGGTGTATGATATGATATATTTTTATGATCTTATTGAACGCATATACATGATTTCGTTATGTGATGTGTGGAACATATATCTCCCTCATGTAATTTGTTAATGATTTATATCACTTGAGATATAAATTATTGAAATGGTAAGTAAACCCAATTCATTAAAGGAATATTTCTACTACAATGTATGTGTTAGTGAACTATGGCTATGTATACGATTTGGGAAGTGAACACAATCACATATGATATCTCCAATAAGGATGCCTTTAATACCATGGGAGTCATTTTATATTTTTATTTTCACGCAAAAAATTTATGTCTTATTATTATGTTATGATCTTAGGGATTGTGATCATTGATACCCTTATCATTCATGTCTTATGAAATTACAATATTTAGGTGATGACTCATGAATATGATCTACAACAAGAAGTTTATGATATTATTATGTTATGAACATGTTTTCATAACCCTATTTTCATGATATTTTATGTATTCCCCTATTTACCCTTAATGAACATATGATTTCACCATTTATTATTTTCCATTTCCAATGGTTATGGAGAAAAATATTATGTGTGATGTTTCGATGAAGGTTTTTAGTCTTGTGTTATATGCTGTGTGATAATGTAGTTACATATTGACCAGATTTTATGTTTTTATTTTTCTAAATGCACTAATCAAATACAGTCATTGGGAGATTTTTATGTTTTAAAAGCCTATGTTGATATACATTGTCATGATATATCCCCCGGGGGGCCGTGGAGTGACTACCCCAAGCCCGCCATCAATAGGACAAGGGTTAGCGACTAGCACAGAAAGGAGTATTCCCTAAAACATGAAGGCATTTCCTTTAAACCTATATAAACATATCCTCTGAGAACACAAAAATATGAAACTATGAAATAAACTGTTGAAGTAAAAGAGTGCTGAATGTAAAGGGGGTAAGAATAGAAGACCAACTATAAAAGTTCAAGTACAAATGAAATTAAAAATACATCTAAAATAGGTAAATCATGTATTGAGTCATCCTCTAAGGATCCTACCTAAATGGTGGGTACAGATCACCTCGTCAGCACTCCACGTCCACCTGTCTCTTCCGCGTACCGCCTAATCCTGGCTCCCTGCAATCTCAGCCCGACTTCTCGTCATTTTTACAAGACCTAACAAGGTTCGGGAGAATCCTATGCATGGATGAGTATAATAATACCAAATAAGGACTCAGAGACCCATGAAGGTCTCTCCAAATTTTCACAAGGAAAACCACAAAGCAAGATCATAATCACAAAGCACAAAACAATATACACTTCTCAATTAAAGTCTAAGCTCACATCAGGTTTTTAGTGAATCATAGAAGTGAATATGATTTGTTGAAAATCTAGATCATCATATTCTATCAATAGGCATTGTATCTAACCATATGGAGTCCGACCCACACAAGGTGATACGTAACTAACCCCCGCAATGACCCAAACAGGATCTTACCATCCCAGGATCGGTATATTGCTGAAACCTGATGGGCCACTATAAGGATGGTCCTTGTCAGATTATGATGTACTGATCAACACAAGACCTCTAGGTTCTGATCCACATAGGACTGCTAGGTATTGACCCACACATGGTCGCTCTGTACTAAACTCTGTATGATCAGTCTCCAACATCCACCTCAATGCCAGCTACTTGATTCCTCTCACCTGGTGCGCTCGAGTTCCATAGAATATTCCCTTGAGAAATTTGTCAAACCTAGACCACCAAAAAACTCCCCAGAGTAGTATCCCAAAAGGCCATCATTTCATATGGGTTCTAACGTGACATACAGCTCATCAATCAGATGCACGGTCTATAAGTGATAAGCATTTTAGATCCAGGGGCCCGGTTGAATTGGTGTTTGAACCAACCCATCCATACTCCAATTGTCTCTAAAACTCAAGTAGAGTATATCAAAATTACCGTATTGATCCAAGGTTCCCACCGCCATAGACAGTTCATCATGCGAACACATGGTTCTCATGACATGGCCCTTTTTGTGATTCTGGGCCCAGTGGGGCCTGATTCCGGTTCGACTTGGTCAAATTGACCCCACCCGACCATTTCTAGGTTGGGCCACGACGAGTTTGGACCACTGGGATGAGGTCCCACCCAGTCCTCCAGGGGGTGGTCCGGCTCGAGGGGGTACGCCCCGCGAGGCGACGGCCCAGGTAGGGCGGCAACTAGGGAATGGAGGCCACATGCTAGGATGCTGCCCGACCTCATAAGGCACGAATCACAGTGGGGTATTCTCTAGACACCACTGGGGGAGTGACCCCTTAGTTTTGACAGAATGGTCTATGGCATTTCGGTCTTCTTTGCAGTAGTGGTTCCACAAGGTGCGTGGGAACCTCTACAGCGGGTCCTATTGACTCTGCCGCGACCAGCTGGTGTGCCAGCCATATTCTCCAGTGGCGTTCAATGGCATGCCACTCCTCCACCCATGGCCAGCCAATGGGCTGGACACCTTTTTCCAGTCGGCATGGCTAATGATCCACGACCCCCTTTGTTCATCGGTAGCACGCGACAGCGCGTCACACCGCCTCCGCAGCTGGTTGGTGTCGGCTGCTCTGATGACCACCGCGACGTTGTTCCACAACCTCCTCTTACAGCGCTCGTTGACCCGAAATCCCCAACATAGCTGATCGGTATCGCCAAACTGTCAGTATTCTATGGAAGCACAAAGATATCAAGATAGCGAAGTGTTCAGGCCAGGTTAGTTAGACTCACACCCTCTGCGTTAGCTCATAAACATGATGGTGGGTTGAGGGTTTAATAAAATTTTTAATTAAACAACAAATAAAACTTAGAAAAAATTCCCCGCAACAACCTCCCCTAAAAACTAAATAATCGTGGATCAAACCGTTAGTCGGTTGGTCTATGTTTTTCGTATTATTCAAGAATGAGGAAGATGAAATAATTTAAAATTCTTAATGAATAAGCCCCCTACCTAGATTTTTTGGAGCAACAATCGTTCTTGAATGTGGGTGGTGTTGTTCATTCCCGCAACAGGCTCCCAATTACCCACTAGTACATCATCCTTCTGTTTGTGGTTCAGTGTCACCTATCACCTCTATCTACGATCTGTTCCATCCTTTAATGGTCTGGTGTCGTGGTTCTCCATCAGCACTTCATTTCATGGTGAATCTATGCCGATACCACTCACCACACTCCATATATATTGGGGAGGGGATGGTAAGTAATGACATGTATAATTAATGGGGGACATAAATTAGAACCTTCCTAATTCCCCCAAAGACTTCATTACCTAGGATAGGAAGGTCAATCCATTTATTGTCTTGACACATCGCTGGGTACACACATTTCTTTTCCATTGGAGGATATGAAATAAAACATATAAATTTATTTTTTTTCATTTATTTTAAAAAGTCTCAAAACACAACTTTTTCTCTGATCCTACATTAGTAAAATTCAATCCCTTTTAATAGAATCTCGGCACTGCAGATTAAATGTTTCCCTTGGATATTTAATGCGAGCGACCGTTCAAATGATAAAAAACATGGCTTACACATTTTCTAAATGTAGCATAAAAAAGTTCATAAATTCATTGATAGAACTCTTCCCTCTAAATCAAGCACCGTCAATTTTCAAAGACTCGTAATAATTCCATATAATTAAAAACATTACATCAAAAATTCAGGTCTTTATATTCTACCCACATTAGGGCATTCCATCCCCTAAATCCACAATATACACTAAGTAAACAATTGAGGGTACTGAGCATGAATCTAAGAATCCCACTCCCATGTGCCCTATTGAAAGTTCATGTGCTGCCAAAGAACATGCACTAGAGGTATCAACCTCCCATGAAATAACCACTCTTGTCGATCCTCAATCTCTACTGGAATCTCTGCAAATGCCACACTATCATCGAAGTCCAGCTCACCATGGTCAATAATATGAGATGGGTCATTCCCATATCTCTTTAGCTAGGATATATGGAAAATTTGGTTCACCCTCTCCAACTGTAGTGGACATGATACGAGGTATGCTACCTCGCCTATCCTCTAAATATCAGAAAAGGTTTGATAAACTTCAGTGATAACTTGCCACCTCTGCAAAATCTCCATTGTCCACGTCGAGGGGAGAATCACAAGAATATGTGGTATCCCTAATTGAAATCCAATGTTCTCTATCTCCTGTTTGAATAAGACTCTATATACTATGTGTAGTCTTCATTTACTCCAGGATAATCTGCACCTTTTCAGTGGTATCTCGTACAAACACTGAACCAATAATTGATGACTCTCTACGGTCTGTCTATTTTAGAGGTGATCTGAAAGGTCAATTGTACAAATCCTCAAATGGTTCCATACCGATGGTGGAGTGATAACTATTGTTATAAGAGAACACCACCGAGGGAAAGTGATCCTCCCAAATGGTGACATAATCTAGGATGCATGAATGAAGCATGTCCTCCTGCGTCTGAATGGTCCGCTCTATCTGACCATTCGTCTGAGGAAGAAAGGCTATGCTGAAACATAGATATGTCCAGAATACATCATTCAAACCATTCCACTACCGGGATTTAAAACATGTGTCACGGTCAGATATGATAATCGATGTCACCCCATGAATTCACACAATCTATTGTATGTATAGGCATCATAATCTCTCATTAATACCATATCTCGGATAGGTTGGACATGTAGTGACTTGGTGAGTCAGTCAATGATCACCCAGATCAGATCATGTTCCTTAGAAATACATGGAAGACTTGTCACAATATACCAGGAAATTCCCTCCCACATCCACTTTGTCGCTTCTATTGGTTGTGCAAAGCCTACTAGAACATGATTCTTAGCCTTTACTTACTGACAAGTGAAGCATCCGGAAACAACCATTTCCACTTCATTCTTCATACTCGGCCACCTTTGCTGATGCTAGAGGTCTTAGTACATCTTTTCTACTCCCGGCTGTACCTCTAGAGGGGATGTATGAAAATCCCTCATCAAATCCTCATTTAACGCCACTGGTACCATGGTACATCCTGTGAGGAGGATGATTTTCTCCCCCCCATCAAAAAATACATCATGTGACCATTCAGTGGACATCTAATATTTTCGAGCCTCACATTCAATTCCCACAAGATGAACCTCACTGGATCTATAAAGGAGTGGGGGAGTGACTCTCATTGAGTGGAGGTATGATGCTTCATATCTATCCTTGAAGGATACTTACAATGTGGATAGCTACTCCATCGCCTCGTACATCAACTGCAGACCAGAACTCCTGCTGAGTGCATCTGCTACCACGTTCCCTTTCCTATAAGTATAGACTATATAAGAGTCATAGTCCTGGAGGAACTCTAACCATCGTCGTTGTCTTAGGTTCAAGTCCATCTAAGAAAATATATACTAGATACTCTTATGATCAGAGTAGACTATAAAACATTCTCCCATAATGTAATTTCAACACATCATCACAGAAATGAACATTGCTTCTAACTCCTGGAAATGGGTAGAGTAGTTCTTATCTTGATGTCTCAGCTGTCATGAACCATAAGTGATCACTTCTTTCTCATGCATCAAGACACACACTTTTCTAGTCCCAGATTCGTCATAGTAGACTACATTCCCAATGCCCTCATCTGGTAGCCTCAAGATGGGGAACTTGTCAGTCTCTACCTTATCTTCTAAATACTCAGCTGGCATTTCTCCATCTACAGGAAGGGCTATAACTTCTTGTTCAACGATGAAAAGGGTGCCACATCTCTAGAAAAGTCAAGAAGAAATCCATGGTAGTATCCATCCAACCCTAGGAAACATTTCACCTCGTCACACACCTGGGTGGATCTCAAAAAATTACAGCCTCTATCATAGCTGGATACACTGCAACTGTAGACTCTGAGAGAACGCGTCACATGATGTGGACCTATGGAATCCAGAACTGGAGATTTGAGAGATTACCAAAAAGCTGGTTCTCTCAAAGTGTATCTAGAACTATCTGTAAATGATAGCCATGCTCCTCCTTGGTCGTAGAGTATATCGAGATTTCATCAATGAACACCACCAATATGTGGTTGACGTATGGACGAATGATCATGTTTATGACTCACATGAAAACTGTTGGGGTGTTGGTCATGCTGAAAGGCATAACCAAGAACTCACAGTGGCTATACCGACATCTGATTGTCGTCTTCTACACATCCTCATCTTGTATATTGTGTTATTGATAGCCTGAACTGATCTCTATCTTCAAAATCCATTTAGCGTTCTTTTGTTCATCGAAAAGATAACCAATCCGCAGATGCAGATAAATGCTCTTAAAAGTCAACTGGTTCCGGTGCTGATAGTACACACAAAGTCTCAAACACCAATCTGCCTTCCTAGAGAACAAAATTGGGGCTGCACAGGGAGAAAAACAGGTCTTTATGAACCCTTTCCCCTAAAAGTCATACAACTTTACCCATAACTCAAGAATCCCCACAAGATCCATCCAATAAGCTAGTGTAGATATCAGAGCCTTCCCATGGTATAGGTCAATATAAAAGTATAACACTTTTCGAGGAGTTATTACCAGAACATCATTATGAAAGACATCGACATACTGGTCCACCACTACAAGATAGCTCGAGCTGTCAACATCAACTAAACTAATGGTATGGAAAGCCAACTAATGAGTAATTGGTTGCACCTTCATCTGGGTAAGTCTGTCATGTGCTCCAAAGATTCTGTTCTCAGTGATGAAGGAAAACATGCTCCTCTATGTGTGGGCACATTTCAATTTGCACCTAATACATAAAATCATAGCATGGACTATTGATAACCAATCCATATAAAAGATGAAATCTTAAGGGCTCGACATCGCTACTAGAAAATATCAACTGAAGCTCTCAACTCATAGAGTAAGCTTATAGTACTAGAACAAGTGTGTAATCGTCGAATCATCTCCCATCAGAGTCTCTAGCCATATGGATCAAGACAACTGCTCCAACAGAATATCCAAGCTCCGAATGTGGATCATGGAAATAAATGAGTCACTAGAACATGTGTCTATATATACTATAGATAAGGTGGAGTAGACATTGATATTTCTTCTAATCTTCTATGGAACGCCTTTTTCGTAGGCCTCATCTGCCTGAAGCTGATCTTTTCCATGACCTCTTGCTCCTTATGGTCGGGGTGGACCACCTGACGGTGGTGAAAGCAGAACCTCGTTTCACTACCAACTACCTAATGCATGGCGAGCTCATATGCCACGTCTTCCACCCTACAGACCACTTTTCTTGAACCTATGCCTTTGCCTCGGTGGTCTGTCGACTGTATGAAGGTCATCTGTACGACGGGTCGGGAAATCACGAGCCATGTGACCCGGACCACCACACGTGTAACATTGCGTGTCCCTCGCCTGACTTCCTCTACCACGTGAGCCCCACTCCTCTGACCCTGTATCTTGGCGTCATCCATCAAATGGTGTAGTCCTCTTGGACTTCTATGTCATCTTCCAACTGCATGTTGTAGACAAATCTTCTAACTGATGTCTAGTGGTTGCTCTCTCTATGGGTGTCTTCTTAGTAAGAAATCTCTCCACCGATGGCACTCACTATAGCACCCCTGCCTGAGTCAGTATGCTGAGAGATGTCATTGATGCTCTGATCTCTCTTTAGAGAGCTTGCTCAAATGTATGGGCCATGAATAAACAGTCTCATACCATGTCAGTGGAGTAGTAGGAGAGATCGGTGAACCTCACAGAGTACTGTACCGCTGTCTTGCTACCCTGCAGTAAGTGCAAAAGCTCATGTATAGGCATAGAATGTTAGGTCGATGGGACGAACTGTTTCATGAAAAGGCTATCGAAGTCTTCCTAGATAAGATTCACCTCTTCGTGTATCTAGATTATCCTATTCCACCATATCCCTTCTTATTCCTAGAAGATAATGGATATTAGGATCACCATTAGGTCAGCTGGTGTCCCAACCATGTGAAAAACTCTGA
This sequence comes from Viscum album, assembly GCA_963277665.1. Taxonomy (NCBI): domain Eukaryota; kingdom Viridiplantae; phylum Streptophyta; class Magnoliopsida; order Santalales; family Viscaceae; genus Viscum; species Viscum album. The sequence continues at coordinate 532,486,582 of OY728137.1, forward strand.
CTACTGCCTCCAGCTAGTCCTCAGCCGCCCGCGGGTTCATCTTGCCTCCAAACCTCAGAGGCCACTGCCTCTGGAACACGTGAAATACACTCAATTTGAGTTCATTATATGCTTTTGGGGCTAGTGGAAATGTGTGCCCCAACGATTAGTGGTGCTGCTGGTATACAACAAGAAGGTGCTAACACCATAAGAGGGCCCCTTACTGATGCCTCATTTCTCGGTGGGCCATCATTGTGTACTCTCTTAGGAATCATGGATGGATGTCTACGTGGAAGAATCCTTAAAAAAACAAGTTTTCCAAGGTCAAAAAATTATACATCTTCAGTTGAATCAAGGAAATCATACGAAAAACTATTCAAAAAAATAGGCAATCAATGCTTCCGTGTACTAAGGCAGAGATCTGAATTCAGGGTCCCGTAGTATAGATATGTCAGCCGCCGCACCATCACTGGACTCCCCAAACTAAAAACAAAATTCATAACACTTAACAATAATTCTAAATTGAAAATATCATAGTCCTAGTTCCTTGGTTGAACTGACTCCTCTAATTCAACTTTGTCACAACCCGCCCACAAGGCCCATGTCATGACTACCCCAAGCCTGCATCCCCTAGGCTAGGGTTTGGTGACTAGCACCAAAAGGTGTATTCCCTAAAATGGAAAGGCATTACCATTAATCCTTTACAAACACATGGTATGAGAACATAAATTGAAAAAAAATTTGAAGGAAACTACTATAGTAAAAGATTGTTGAGTGTAAAGGGGGCCAGAATACAATCCCAACTATAAAAGTACATGTACAAATAAAATTAACAATACAAATGAAAAATGGAAAACTGTTAAAGATTCATACTCAAAGGATCCTACATAAAGGATTCATATAGATCACCTCCTCACCACTCCATGTCTACATGTCTCCTCTCCGTACCGCCTAATCTTGGGACCCTCAAACCTCAGCCAACATGTTCGTCATTTGAACAAGACAGAAAGAGCTGTGGGCGAAGCCCGTGAAGGGGTGAGTGTAACAATACCCAGTAGGCTCCCCAAGAAACAAGAAGGTCACTCAGAATTGTACAAGGAAATCCACAGAGGATGACCTCAATGAAAAAGAACAAAGAAACTAACTCTTTTTAGATTCTTAGCTCAAACCAGGTTTATAGAAAAGAATATAAGTACATATTATTTGTCGAAAATCTAGATCATCTTATTACGCCAAGAGGCACTACATCTGACCATACGAAGTCTGGCCCACATAGGATCGATAGGTAACTAACCACCGGAATGAAACACACAGTATCAGATCTGCCTAGGATTAGTATATCACTGAACCACGATGGGCAGCTCTAAGGCTAGTCCTTATCGGGTCGTGAGGTGATGAACCACACAGGACCACTAGGTGCTGATCCACAATGGAGCACTTGGTGAAGATCCACATAGGACCGCTCGGTGCTGATCCACACATGACCACTAGGTGCTGAGCCAAATTTGATTGTTAGGTGCTGACCCATGTTGAGTCACTCGGTACTAACATCCGTATGATCTATCTCCATCTTCATACTCACTACCAGCCACTGGACTCCTCACTGTCAGTGAACTCAAGTTCTGTAGAATCTACCATTGAGGTTCCAGTAATAACTCAACTTCCACTAATATCCAAATAGAAGAATCCCAGAGGACCTTCACATCATAAGGGTTCAAATTCAATACAATGCACGTCAATCAGACGGTCGTTCTGTGAGTCATAAGCGATTTAGTTCAAGGGTCTCGATTGTATTTTGGATCGATTCAACTGACCATAATCCTACTATCTCCCAAACTCATTTGGAGTATTCCAAAATGAACTTCTCGATCCAAGGGACCCATCGCAATAGACAGTTCGTCAAGAGGACACATGGTTCTCATGATATGGCCCATTATGTTATTCTGGGCCAAGGTGGGATCAGGGCCAGTCCGACCCGGTCAGTTTGACCAGGCCCGACCCAGTCTGGGCTGGGCTGTAGCGGGCTCAGACCATTGGGATGATGTCTGGACTATCCAGTAATGGGTCATCCCGACCCACATGGGAGCGGCCCGAGCTGCGAGGGGGCTGCCTGGTAGGGTGGCGGACCGGGAAGGGCGCCGACCCGAGATGCAACGGAACGACCACTTGACGTGTGACCCACAAGGTGTTCTTCCCTAACCGACACTGGGGGAGAGGCCCCCCCACCCCAGTTTTCCCAAATGGATGAAGGCTATTTTGTCTATTTCGTTGCATTAGTGCCATGTAGAACCGCCATGTGAAACATGGGACTTGCTGGAGCGGGTCCTGCCGACTCCATCACGGCCGACAAACATGCCAAATGACTTCTCCAGCGGTGCTCTACGACGTGCCACTCCTCCTTCCATGCTCGGCTGATGTCTCATCCACCTTCATTCGGTTCTCTTGATATGGCCCTTTATGTGATTATGTGCCCATTTGGATCTAGGTCCGTTCAGACCTAGTCTGACTGAGCGGGCCCAACCCAGTCTACACTTAGTCGCAGCGAGCTCGACCCACACTAAAGAAGCCAAGCTCCCATGGGTGCGACCTACAAGTGGGAGGCCTAGTATGGTGGTGGCTCGTGTAGGGTAGAGACTTGCAATGGATCATCCTGAAAACATGTTGTGCGACTTTCAAGGGGGTCCACCCTAGCCTACAATGGTGGATCAACCCTCTAGTTTTCATGAACAATCGTAGGCCATTCGACCTTCTTCACAGCATAGGGGCAATGTGGCGCTGCCAGTGGGCATGTGGTACCTACTAGAGAGGGTCGTACGACTTCTCCAGTGGTACGCGATGGTATGATGCTCCACCACCTATGGCCAGTTGGTGTGTTAGACTCTTTGCTCTGGTTGTCGTAAATGATGAGTCGTGACACCCATTGTTCATCAGAGGTGTACGACGGTGCACCGCTTCTCCTTCATGTCCAGCTGGTGTCGTCTACTCTGAAGGCCATCGTAGCTTTGTTCCACGACCTCCTCATGCGGCATGCGTCAACGTGATATCCACAATGGAGATAGTCGGTATCTTTGTGTGGTCAGTATTCTATGGAAGCATAAATATAGAAAGATATTAGGGGGTTCGAGCTGGTTTCGTTAGGCCTACGCCCTCTACATTAGTTCATAAACATGGTGGGAGTAAAGGCTTTAATAATCAATTGAATTAAACCACAATCAAAACCCTTCAATGATATACAACAACAACTTCTTGCAAAAATTAATGGATCACAGATCACCCCATTAGTCGGTTGGTCCATGTAACACCCCACGATTTTATGAGATATATTCCTTTTAATATATTTGATGTCCTCTATTGTACACTACACCAATATTAGCTTGTACTATACGCAACACTGTATTAGCTTGCAGTATACGCAACACTATTCTTGGATCGTGTTAACCACAATGTCATGTTTGTTTTGTATGAAAAATTAAGTATATATTTTGTTTAATTTATAAACGAAATAAGTTTTTATTATGTTATACAAAAAACCAAATGGAGATTCCACTGCACAAAGCCTTGACTGGGGTTACATTACATGCAATCACGACCTTCCTGGATAGCGTGGGTAGTACGTTATATGGGGTTTCGCTAAACAATGTTATATTGTTTTAATATTATTATGAACTAGCCATTATTAATAGTATTAACTAAATTTTAATTTTTATAAAATTCTTATTCATCTTACTCATTTTCTAGAACATGTTATGAGAACAAAATAAAATTTTTCAGTAAAATAAGTATTTTTCGAAAAATGCAGTTTTGTTTCCTTTTGATGGCGCACACACAATAAATTTAGTTTTTGACATGTCTATAAGTTCAATTTCACAAAATAAAATTCTTCTTTGGAATTAGGATTTAAACATTTAGTTTGGATAAAATTTTCATATTATTCTGATTACTTTCATATTTTAATGAATAATAAAAACAAGCTATATTTTAATTAAAAAACTTTTTTCATCATAATAATTTATATAATTAAATTATAATATTGAATGGTTTTAATGAATAAATAGAATATATTTTGAACATTTAATATAATTTATGTCATTATCATTGATTTTACATTGAATTCATAGGTAAAATCATTATAATCTTTTGCAATGTTTTAACTCTTAAAACTCGTTTTCTTAACAACACGATTAATTTTAATCTAATTTCTGAAACTTATATGATTTAAATATGGAAAAATGGATTACATATTTTAAATTAGTAGGTATAAATTATGTTATTAGACTGCTTTTTTTGGGCACTATGAATAGTAACTACGGTAAATTTTATTTGTCATAGTTAAAGGTAAATCGGGTAATCAAGTGTAAATATAATATTATAAAATAAACCTAACACTTGTATTAATATAATTGGATGATTATATTTCATCCTAAGTCATATTTGTAATTTTTAAGTGATATATAATTACCTTAATATCTTATTCATTAATTAAGGATAAAATGTTTATGTAGTGAAAAATCAATAATTTAGTTTTTATTAAAGTAATAATAGACATAAAAAGAACAAAACACTTGACAAAAAACTATTGGTATAGTATCTATATACCATAATCATCAAATGGTAGACTTGGGGACCATTTGTATCTGTATAAATGTTATTATGAAATTTATATTATTTTATTTTTAATAAAGTCAAAGTTGTCAACTTCATAACATAATAAATTTAACAATTTAAATGTTGTGATTTTAAGATTCTAAATTCGAGTAAATATATTACAATGAAAGTTATTATATTTATCTTTATCATAAGATTTTATATTAATTTTTTTTTCAAAAATAAGTATATTAAATAACTATACAAAAATGATATAGAATTATTTTATTATGAGAAATATTAAATAAATGTTATTAAAAATATTAAAATAAATATTATATGAACTATTTAATGTGATACGCTAATTTTATAGATGAATATTAAATGTTAGTAATCTATTAAATATTTTGTATTGAATATATATTCTCTGTGTATTTTATGTAAATTCAAATAATTGAATAGTGTCAAAATTGACACTATTGATATTTTATAAAATTAACATATTATAAAATTGTTTAAAAATAAAAAAATAATTACAAATTACAAATTTAAAATTATGTGGTCTAATATTTAATAATGTATCTAATTATGGAAAATTAATAACACATATTTAAGTATTTATAACAAATTAAAAATTAGATTTTTATTACCAAAAATAAATTTAAATAGATTAAATAATGATAAATCAAATTGATAATTTTAAAATAAATTCCAAACATGTATAAATTTTATTGGTTGATGAGATTACAACCCTAAATTATATAATATTTGAACATGAGTGATTTTGGATGTTTTTATGTGGGGTTAAAATTTATTAATATTTCTGATGTTTACAAAGGTACCCTTCTCCTCCCTTATAAAATGGCACCTCTTTCATCTCCTCTTCACACAAATTTGAGCGTTTATGTTCGGCCATCCCCTGCACATTTCACTTATCCACTTCTATAAAAACCTACTAGTGGTCCGGGTATTTTTCAAATACAATCTTTAGTGCCCTAATATGAGGGTAACCGCATCGAAGGAGAAGAGTTTCAGACACATACATAATAAAATAGACCTAAGGAAAGGGATAATTTTTCAATATAATTTTTATCTGAGATTTCTTATATGTGTGTATTTACTGGGGTTATATTTTTCATCCATGCCCATAAAAACGTTTTTCATAAAGTGTTTAATATTCTTCCAGGTATGTTTAAACTCATGTTTACCCGTCATTGACTTTTACATTTTTTTATGGAAGGAATCTCTCTTTTTTTTTCCATACGTGGTACTTTTTGACTTTTCCATTAAAGGTACGGGGAGAATGTTTTTATAACTTATACAGCATGAATGGATTTTTACGCCATATTTTACTGAAGCTTAATCTACAAAATTTCATGAATATTTTCAACAAAATCCTTTTCATTTAAAATTGCATGGAATTTTGTGAAAAGAAAATGATTTTGAAGAAAAACCAATATTTTACTCAAGAATTCATTTCAAGTGTTTTATCAAAAACATTTTCCATCTAAGATGACATTTTTTCATGTGTGTATGTTTCATGTATAATGTCTCTATGATTTACATTGTTTAACTTTTCTTATGATTAAATGATATCCATTTGTTATGTAATGATTATGTTATGGTGTGATGATATTTATGAAACCCATTTTATTAATTGTGTTATGATAAATGATTTATGTTTATGTTGTGGCACAAGTAATAATGATTTCATTATGAGATTGGTGGGACCAATATTTTCCTTCAATGAATTGGGTAAAGATTTATATCTCATGAAATAGACATGGATGGAACAGAAAGTTAATTTGATTCCGTGATACAATACTGGAATGAGGAGTGAACTCGATTCAGTAAAGGAATTTTTCCACTATGATGGATTTGGCAGCAATGATGTGGCTACTATGAAAATCATAACATGTGCTTAATGGTTTCCACAATTACATGTTTTATTATCATGTTATTTTATCATGGTTAATGTTATTTTTGATCTATTCCTTATGCACTGCTAATATTTATGTCATTACTCATGATTTGGATGTTTTATGTTCATGTTTTTACGTTCATATGTTTAGAGATTGTTTTACGTTCTCTATGTTTACCCTTAATGGGCATTTGAGCTCACCCTTTTTATGTTTTCTTTTCCCCAGGAAATAAAGAATGGTATTAGGTAAGAATACCAAAGGGGAAGATTTTTATAGGAGATGTTGAAGATCATTTACCATGATTAGAAGATTATGTTCCGAGTTTCCAAAGACACAAAACTAATATGGTCTTTGGGCGTCTGTTTTTATAATGAATTAAGTATTCCGTAAAAGTAATGTAATGTATATGTACGTCATGTATGGGTCTCTATAGTAGGTATTAGAGTGAAGGTTTAGTTAACCGTTGGAAACTAGGATGTGAAAACTTTTGTGAAATCCCTGGAGATATTTCTAAGGTATGTCTAGGGATGTCTCTAAGGATAAGTTTACATATCAATTATAGTCCTTGAATTACATTAACGATATTAGAATTAAACCTAATATGTTATATATTGAATGTACTCCCATTTTATTATGTTTTTTTCCTAGCATGATTTTTTCCTCCCAGAATATTCTTTTTGGGTTTTATAAAATGGATGGAAATAGGAAGATTCAATTTAATAGAGAATATGTTGGGCAATGTAATGATATTCTTCATGAGCTACCAAATGAAACGATATTTGGAAGGTGAAACATCGTTTTTGTGCGTAATCAGCAATCTCATAATATGATCAATAATCTCAACTTTGGTAAGATTCATGACTCAACTAATATGAGAATGATTCAGTTTCATAATGATCATTGAAGAAATAATGTTCAATTTTTACATGTAATTCATGTGGGAAGAGGCATTAAGGATAATGCTTCAAAGGGACTGGAAGATGCTTTGGGGGTGGAAAAGAAGGACCAAATGCTAGTAATTACAAAGGAAAAGTTTCAGTTAACACAATAGACAAGGATAATGGTATTTCTAAGACATAAACAATGGGTAAATGTTTTAAATGTGGAATGTATGAGAATTATGCAAACCAATTCCCTAAGGTAAAATGTCATGAAGATAATCAGCATGGTCGCATGGGTAGTATTTATGTTGATAATGATGAAGACACTACAAATGATATATGAGATGAAAGAATTGTTGAGGAATAAAATGGTGAATCTAGGTCAATGGTTTGAGAAGGTAGTGGAATGATTGCATGTTTATCAAGAATAATGTATAATACTATGGAATAAAGAAAAATCTAAGGATTCTTACAATACTGTCTTTCATTGAGTATTTGAATGTATATGATGAATGGTACCCGTAACCAAGATAAGTGATTGAAATATTTTTGGAAAGCAGATGATATGAGAATAATGAAGGGATAAGAAGAAAATAATTTGATTGATAGTATTAATGAGCTCAAGACTGATAAAAAGAAAAAGTGATATCATGGTTTGAGTATATAAAAATTTTGGGATTTTGGTATGTGGAAAGAGTTAACTTTTGACATCGTTCATGTTTTCACTAATGTTCAATGGGTATTAAATTTTCAAGAGAATACATGATTAAGGTATTCACATGTTTGGAATTTGAACAACAACAAGATATATCTTATGATATATGGTGGAAAAATGAAGTAATTCTCATGCTCGGTAAATGACATTTCTAGTAATCAGACAGAAGTATTTTCGATATGCCAAAAGGTTTGAATAGATTAATTTAGATATCAGATAGTATTTCTAACAGCTATAACATTTTAATTTTATTTCTGGAATGTTATAATAGTGTAGTTTATGAAAAAGGACAACCTTCTTGATGGGAGACAACCCGTTGTAGTTTTATTTTATTAAGTATGATGATAAATGGATTATAAGTCCATTTTTGGAATCATATACAATTAATCTCACTATAGATGGACTTATGTATATAACTTTTTCTAAACTTATTTTTGAGACAGATCCAATTACATATCATATTATCGCGTGATCTACTAACACTTCACAAAATACAAATTCAAAATCATTTCTTTCAGAGATTAAGTGGAAATTGTTCAAATCACGAGCAACGATGATATTGTACCAAAATCAAGTAAGTATTTCTTTTCATTCATAAATTCTTCAACATTTTTGAAATGATCTTGAAAACCAAAAAATGTTTTCTTAGTTACCTTATATCTAATGGATCCGATGGTACCTTAGATCATCAAAAATTTATGGCATTGTGATTGTTGGCTTTTTCATAGCCATGTCCTCTACCACTATTCATAAGAAGTTGATGGTTATATTTCTATTCCATAACCATATTTTCACCTATTTATTCCAATGTGGAAACCCAGTAATGAGTTAATTTGGGTTACCATTATGTTTCTTACTTAACTTTTTAAAATTATGTTTTAGTATTCCTTTTTATGATGTGTGTTTTATGAAAGATTCTTTAAAGTCGTAAACGATTTATAACCCTGATGAATTTCGAGGGAGAAACTCATTTTAACGTGGGTATATTGTAACACCCTGAGATTTTATGAGATATATTATTTTTAATTTACTTTATGTCTCCTATTGTACACTACACTAATATTAGCGAATACTATATGCATCACTGTATTAGCTTGCAGTATACGCAACACTATTCTTGGCTCGTGTTACAAACAATTTAATGTTCGTTTTGAATCCAACATTAATTATAGATTTTTTTTATTTATAAATGAAATATATTTTTGTTATTTTATACGCAACACCAATGGGAGCTTCCACTACACGCAGCCCTGACAAGGCTGACATTACACGCAATCAAGACAATCCTCGATAGCCTGTGTAGTACGCAATATCAGGTTTCTATAAACAAACAATATATTGTTATAATAATAATATGAACTAGATGTTATGAATAATATTAACTAAATTTTTTATTTTATAACATTATTTTTCATCTTACACATTTTCTAGAACATGGTATGAGAACAAAATAAATTTTTTGGGTAAAATAAGTATTATTAAAAAAATGCAGTTTTGCTGCCTTTTGATGGAGCACCCACATTACATATAGTTTTTGACATGTTTATAAGTAAAATTTGGAAAAATAAAATTCTTCTTTGGAATCAAGATTTAAAAATTTACATTGGATAAAATTTTCATATTATTCTGATAACATTCATATTTTAATGAATAGTAAAACATGATATATTTTAATTAAAAACAACTTTTTTCATCATAATAATTTATATAGATAAATTATAATATAAAATATTTTTAGAGTATAAATAGAATATATTTTTACCATTTAATTTAATTTATGTTATAGAAATGATTTTACATTGAATGCGTATGTAAAATCATTTTAATCTTTTGCAATGTTTTAACTTTTAAAACTCATATTCTAAACAATGAGAATAATTTTAAATTAATTTTTGCAACTTAGGTGATTTGAATTTGGAAAAAATGATTCCATATTTGGAATAATTAGGTCCATAATATTTTAATAGGCCAGTTTTTATTTTTGGGCACTATGATTAAAAAACTACGGTAAATTTTATTTACCTTAATTAAAGGTAAATCGTGTAATTTAGGGTAAATATAATATTATAAAAATACCCTAACACTTTTATTAATATAATTAGATTACTATATTTCTTCTTAAGGGATATTTTTGTCAAAATGGAATCCATTGGAACCCACTTAGATGCGATTAGGACCTTTGATTTATTCTATTTTAATGAAAGTGAAATATGTCTCACTCTAACTTTAATAATTAATGTATTTTTAATATAAGGTTATACATAATATAAATTAGATTATAAATATTCATATGAAATATAAAATGTTTTTCTCTGTTATGGTAAATTATTTGTAATTTTTAAGTGATATTTAATTACCATAATTTCTTATGAACTAATGAAGCAGAAATTATTTACTTAGAGAAAAATCAATAATATTGTTTTTAATAATGTAATAATACCAATCAAAAGGCCCTAACACTTGACCAAAACCTATTGGTCGAGTATATATATATAACATAATCATCCAAGGGTATATTATGGGACCATTTGGATCAGTATAAAATATATTATGACATTTATATTATATTATTTTTAATAATGTCAAAGTTATCACTTTCATAACATAATAAATATAACAATTTACATGTTTTGATTTTATATGATAAACCCTAGTAAATATATTATTATGAATAGTAATATATTTATCGTTATGATGAGTTTTTTTTAATTTTTATGCAATAGATAAGTATATTAAATAACTATTCAAAAATGTTGTAGTAATTATCTTATTAAGAGAAATATAAAATAAATGGTTTTAAAAATATTAAAATGAAGATTATATGAACTATTTAATGTCATACACTACTTTTATAGATTAATATGACATGTCATAAATCTATTAAATATTTTGGATCAAATATATCTTCTATGTGGATTTTATTTAAATTCAAATAATTTAGTACAGTCAAAATTGACACTATTGATATTTTATAAAAATAACATATTATTGAATTGATTAAAAATCACAAAAATATTTAAAAATTACAATTTGAAAATTATATGGTCTAAAATGTAATAATGTATCTAATTATGGAATATTCACAACACATAAGTATGAATTTATAACAATTTAATAATTATAATTTATTACCACAAATAAATTTAAATATATTAAATTAGGATAAATCAAATTGATAAGGTTTAAAATAAATTCTAAACATGTCTATATTTTATTGGTTGATAAGATTCCAACCCTATCTCATCTCATCATCGAATTTGAGTCTTCTTGGATGTTTTTATGTGGGTTTTGAATTTATAAATATTTCTTATGTTTCCAAAGGTTCCCTCTCCTCCCTTATAATAGGGAACCGCCTCCCCCTCCTCTTCCCAAAAATTTGTGCCTTCATGCTCGGCCAACCCCTGCCCATTTCACTTCACCACTTCCATAGAAACCTACTAGATGTTCTTCTCTTCTTCAAAAAAAAATCTTTAGTTTCCTAATAGGAGGTTTAGATGAGGCGCGTCGAAGAAGAGGAGATTCAGACACGTACAGAATAAATTGGACCTAAGGTAAGGGATTATTTTTCAATCTCATTTTTATCTGAGATTGCATATATGTAAGTATTTACTGGTGTAATATATTTCATCCATGTCCATAAAAATGTTTTTCATAAAGTGTTTAATATTCTTCCATATATGTTTAAAGTGAATTTTACCCCTATTTGACTTTTACTTTGTATTATAGAAGTAATTATTCTTTTGGTTACCATACATGGTAATTTTTGAATTTTTCGTTAAAAGTATGTGGAGAATATTTTTTTAACTTATACGGAAAGAATAGAATTTTACCATTGAATTTCATGAAGCATAATCTACAATATTTCATGACTATTTTCAACAAAATCCATTTCTTTTAAAATTTCATGCAATTTTGTGAAAATAAAATGATTTTGAAGATGAAAGGATATTTTCCTCAAAAATTCATTTCAAGTGTTTTATCAAAACCTTTTTCCATCTAAGATGACATTATTTCATATGTGTATGTTACAAGTATAGTGTCTCTTAGATTTACATTGTTTCACTTTTCTTATGATGAAATGATATCCATTTTTTTATATGGATTATATTATAATGTGATAATGTTTATGAAACACATTTTATTCTTTCGGTTATGATAAATGATTTATATTTATGTTGTGGAACACTTTAGAATGATTTCATTATGAGATGGGTGGGACCTATATCTCCCTCCAATTCATTGGGTAAAGATTTATATCTCATGAGATAGACATGGTTGGAATGGAAAGTTAATCTGGTTCAATGATACAGGACTGGAACGAGAAGTGAACTCAATTCAGTAAGGGACTTTGTCCACTATGATGGTTTTGGCAGCAATGCCATGGCTTCCATGGAAATTATATCATGTGCCTAATAGTTTCCAAAATTACATGATTTATTCCCATGTTATTTTATCATGTTAATGTTCATTTTTAATCTGTGACTTATGCACTGCAATGATTTATGTCATTAGTCATGATTTTGAGGTCTTATGTTCATGTTCTTACATTCAAATGTTTACAAATTTTTTAATATTTTCCATGTTTACACTTAATGTGAATTTGAGCTCACACTTTTTATGTTTTCTTTTCCCAGGATATAATGATAGATTTTAGGTAAGAAAACAAAAGGGGAAGATCTTTATGGGAGATGATAACGATCTTTCACCATGATTTGAAGATTATGTTCCGAGTTCCCAAAGACACTAAACTAATATGGTCTTTGGGCTTCTGTATTTGTAATGTATTAAGTATTACGCAAAAGTAAGGTAATGTCTATGTACATAATGTATGGGTCTCCACAGTCCACAATCTTCGTACTATTCAAGAAAGGTGATGAGGAAATCATTCAAAATGCTTACACGAATAATCAACCTACATCGAATTGTCGGTGAAATGCCCGCACATGATTGTGGTTCACTGTTCTTCATTCCTGAAACATGATCCCAATGACACATCTTGTACGTTGTCATCCATTTTGTAGTTTTATGTCATCGGTCACCTCCCGCTGGGATCGACTCCGTCCTCTAAGGGTCCGACATCACGACACTCCATCGACACTTTGCTACTTAGTGAAGTTGTGCCAATACCCTCACCAATATCCATATCTATATGAGAGGGGGAGGGTAAGTGACAACATGGGAGAATAAATGGGGGATCATAAATTAGTAACCTTCTTAATTCCCCAATGACATCGTAACTTAGAATTGAAAGGTCATCCCATTTATAGGTATGACACATCTTTGGCCCCACACTATTCTTGTCAATTAGAGGATATAAAATAAGATTTAAAAATCTATTTTATTTCATTTATTTTAAAAAGAAACAAAATGTAACTTTTTCCTCTAGTCCTACTGCGGTAATTGTAGTGACCCCCTTAAGAGAATACCAATACTGTGGATTCTATAGTTCCCTCAGATTTTTAATCGGTGTAACAATTCAAATGTTAGAAAATGATTCTTACACATTTACCGATCGATCCTTACAAAAGTTTTGAAATTTATTTTGGGAACTGATGGCCACAGAAGCATGCACCATCAGTTTTCACCAACTCGTATAATTTCCATATAATTAAAAATATTAATATGGAAAATCTGGGTCTTCACATACATCAAATCTATTAAAAAATGATAACATCACTCATGCGTATATGTGTATTACAATCTCTAAGAAGTGATGGAATTCAATTTCCATTTCTTATTTTAATGGATTTTAATATGGATATGTTTATTGAATATATTTTATGCCTAAGATATTTTCATGATTCTATAATTATCATTGATAACTTACCTTTCATTCGTTACAACCATACAAATGTTTAAACATCACCTATGTGAATATGCGATCTTCAGCCTATGCATTGTGATGTGATTAATTTATCCTTACTACTCAATATTTATAAATATGAAATTATTCATAATTAATATATAATATATTTTAAAAGTTGTTAATTTTATTTATATATTTAAAAAATAAAAAAGGTAAAAGTACTTCGGTTGTCGAACTGAAAAATTATTTGGAAATTAATTATTTAGAATCCAAATTATTCATCTTAAAAAAAACTATTAATAATTTTTTATTGAAAATAATAAATTTATGATATATTCTAATATAATATAGAATAAAATATATATATATATATATTTATCATATATCAAAAACATTTATATTGTAAGATAACAGTGTGTACATGGAATGTTAAGACTTGAGGTATGTTTTCTCATCTAACGTTTATTTATTTATGATGAATGCCAAATTCTCTACTTTTTTATACATTATGTTGTATATACTATACATAATTAAATATTATTATTATATTCATAAAAATAATCAATATTTTATAATCCATATGTCATTCTCTCTTTGATATTCTTTTAATAAAATGGAAAATATATGTGGGAGTTATGATAAAAGCAAATTTTTTTAATATTTCTTATATCAAAATAGAATTATGGAAAATTATATTATAAATCTACAAAAAAAAATTAATTTTTAATATTTTTCTTGTTTTTTTGGGTTTTCATGTTAAAATTTCACTTTCCTCAATTTGGTAAAAAAATTATCTTGGGAAATATTTTTAAGAAAAGTAAAACTTTTGTTGTTTTGGTCAAGAATATGTATATTCTATGTCAATGTTCATGATATTCTTATATTAAATATTTTTACTATAAATAAGTATCTTTTAATAGTTCTTTATTCTCAATTTTAATTAATTAAAAATTATTAAAGGGTATATTTTTAATATATATATATATATATAGAACCCCTAATAGATTATATAAATTGTTATTCTATGATTTTTTAGTCATATATTGAATGGAAAAACATTCCACTTTTAATCACATTACTCATCATAAATAATTCTGAAATAGTATGAATGGTTTTACAAATAAAATATATTTCTAATATTTGTAATTCTTTTATTTTGAAAAATTATACAAAATAAAAGTGATGATTTGCCCTGATATTCACGGTGTGTTATAAATTCAACTATAAAATTGATTTTCATCTATATCAACATTATTTATAGTATTTTGGATTAACATAGAATATTTTTATATGATTTAATTCACTAAATTTATGAGATGCATAGGGTTGACAATGTATCATGAATTTTTGTATCATTATCATTTCTTTTTATGGGTTAATTAATATATATTGAAATAATTAATTTTATATGATAATATAGAACACATAAGTCTAGTTATCATTATCTTATTAGGGGGCCAAAATTATATATCCCATTGTTAGATTATAGATTTTTTTGTACAAAAATTTATCAAGAGTATTTGTGTATTTCAAACGGTCCAAATATTTTATATTTGTATATATCACATGATTAAGGAGGTAAACTACTGGTTAAACCATTCCTATTTTATGATTAATGTCCTGGTGGGTAGTCATGATATAAATTTTTTTAGAATAATTTTTATCCCAATCAAATAATGCGATGACTGTATTTTTATGTAACCTATATATATTATTTATTTATATACATTTAAGGCACATATTAATTCCATAGACTTATGTCTTTTTATTATTCTATACTCCCAAGGATCACAGTTTATTAATGATGTTTCCATGTACTTATTTCAATTCATAATTTCATTACTTTGGATTCTTGGTCTATAAAAGTTTTACAAGGATTTTATAATTTATAATCATGTTATCATACCCATATGATTTTATGTTGGAATCATATGATCATCAATTTATATATCTTACATTTACACTTACATTTGATCAATGGTGAAAATAAATAGTGGAAACAGAGGCTATCACAACACAATTATGGCAATGGTTTGGACAAACCATTGGTATGCTATTTTTTCATCATCCTTTCCCAATGGTTTGAACAAACTATTGGTATGATATTTTCATAATCAAAATTTCCGAATGTTGTGAGTAAACAATTGGGAATGTTGAAATTTTTCTATTGTATAGCAAGAGTTTTTTTAAACCGTTGGTAATGATTATATTCGCAACAGTTTTTTAATCCATTGGAAATTTTTTCCCTGAAATACACAATAGACCAAGTTCCCCAATTCATTCAATTTAATCCCTAAACCAAAGGTATCATGAAGCTCTATCTTTACCCTAGGATGAAAAACTCTTTTTATATTATAAATCCATCTCCAATCAGACGCTTTTTATGTTCAACACTTCAAATATGTATGTTCTACCATTTTTTTAATGTTCTGCATCAATTTTATTTGTTTTCTATTTTTATTTCACCTAAATCAGAGGTCTTTGTGGTATGTGGCATGATATACCCAATAAGTTCACATTCATTTGTTTTTTTTTTGTTTTTGGTTCACACTTCCAGTGTCATGATTTTGTGAATCGCCTTTATTTTATGTCTTCTTACATACACCTTTTATATAGTGTTAGTGAACCATATTAACTAATAAAGGTGTTGGTGGGATGTATCCCCACTCAAAATTGGTAAATAGTTTTTTTAGTCATATTGTATCGAGTTGGGTAATGGATATACGAATGATCTGTATGAAGGGATCAGGGAAGGTTGGTGTAGTGGTGTAGGTGGTTTTATATTTTTTAGTGGGGTGATATGGTAGTTTATATGGACTTCAGTTTAGTGGAAAACTGGATTTGGATTTTGTATTTATATATTTTGTTTAAGGAATAATGGTATGGGTAGTAATATTGAGGATGAATTGGATATTGGTTGGGTGATTTATTGATATTTTCAGTTTTTATGGATTGGGTATAGGTAATTTTAAATTTATTATATGGTTATTGCCTCCCATAAACAACCCCAACACTTGGACACCCCAACACCATTGACAACCCCTACACACCCCCATTGCACACCCCACCACCCTAGACTCCCCACCCCCTGGACTCCACCACACCGAAGACACCATCACCACCCATGGACAACCCCACCCCCATGAACCCAAACCCCTGGACACACCCTCAAACACCACTCCACCCCTTGAACACCCCCACCCCCTGGTCAACCCCGCCACCTAGATAACCCCCACCCCATAGAAATCCCACCACTAGACACAACTCATTCCCCTTGGAAAGTCCTCCCCCACCCCATTAGACCCCCACCCCCACCCCTTGAAATCCCCCCCTGGATAGTAGCACGCCCTTTGATAGCCCCCTTAGACAACACCCCACCACATGTACACCCCCAGCACCATGGACATCCTCCCTGGATAGCCCCCCTAGGAAACCCCCTCCCCCACCCGTTGGACACCCCACCCCCCTTGACACCCACCACCCAATATACACCACTACTATAGTAAATATTATGAATATTTTTATCCTAATAATAGTGGTTATCTACCAAATAAACTACCTTAGGGATCAAAAAAAGAGATGAAATGTAGTGTATTTTCTTATCAAAACTTGAAAGACCATGGGTATATGAGATAAACTCAACGGAAAAGATACATTGTATGAAAATGATACAACATTGTCCTAGATTTCAGATGATGCAATGATCTACAAACCTAGTTTCCCATTTAAAAAAACACATCATTCTTATCTATATATATAATTGTACAAAAACATGATCATTTTCATAAGAAAGGTATATCATTCATCCTATAATGATTATATCTATTCTTCTTTTTATAAGTTTTCCTAATGTACTGTTGGGTCATTCATTCCTTCTCTGAGATTTCCACTTCAATTTCTGTTCAACATACCTCCATTACCCTACTTCATCAAAAAAATATTCATTCAGACATCGCTTAACATAAAATACATAAAAAGTTTGATGTTCTATAGTATAATAAAGATTATAATTATAAGAAAACATGACCAATGAAATATTATGATCCCATATTACCTAGTAATACATTAAAAGCATGAGGCATATATTCCATGGTCTCAATTTTTTACCCATATATTTAATAATATCTAGGTTTACATGTCATATTTGTATTTATTTTGGTAAACAATGAATTTTTAATCGTGTCATGAAATTAGAAGTGAATATATAATAACTATTAGATAATATGTAAATAGGAAATCCATGTACCATGACTATATCTTTAATTTACAGGTTAGAAAAATTGTGCAAATACATTTCATATTGAATGGGAAAGAAATTCTAATAATTATTTAATCAATAAACAATAATCAAAATTTTATTATCACCTTTACAAGTTATATAAATCTCACAAGGATATCAATGAAAATATGTAACCATTTCCACTATTCCAATCGAAGGGGATGAATAATACGTATCATTAATTATTTTTCTACGTTATCTTGTTGAAAAGTGAAAACATTTCGAAGTAAATTTATAATTATCTATATCTATTGCATCCCACTAGTGAAAATCCTAATAAACATTGTATATCATAGTTTATATAATTTTAATACAATTTATGTAACTATGAAAATCACTCAATAATTTTATCTTAAATAAGAAATGATATGGATCAGATAATCACTTTGAAAATCTCAAAACATAATATTTATCATTTATAAATTTAAGAATATTACCCTTAATAAAACCTTCATCCTTTTTCTATAACACACAATTTTCCATCTGAGGCAAAAAAACTTTATCTGAAAATTTCAATAACACTAAAACCGACAAGAATAAAAAAGAAGTTCCTACATTGAAAATATCTAAGAGATAATTAATCATACGAAAAATAAATGACCATTTTATAAATTTATCATGGTTAATGATGAAATATTTTTCCGATTCATAGCATAATATATTTTCTTTTTTTTTCTAGTGTTGTAATAAATCTTGTAATCAAGCTCCTTAATCAGTTATACCCTTCATCTCTAACTAATTTTCAAATATTTTTTAGAGAATTAATACATAAAAATTTAATGATAAGTAGTTATTTATATTTTTTTAAAATTGATATTTTCCTCCAATTTTTCATAGAGAATTACCTCAATGGAAAATTCCAATTCTTGTCTAGGATATTTCTTCTCATGGGGTTACAATAGTAATGATTTTAATGAAATTTATTGATCATTCCTCATCATAATAAAGCCAATTATCTCTAAATTAGTGTCAATAAATATTAAAAATGAAATCCATTTAATGGTCTTGGTCATTCCACAATAGTATTATATTTTTCTGTATCATTTAGTATTCAATACAGTGAAATAAATTTATATTGAAATGAAATCCATTTATAAAAATACCCATTACAAAATACTCCAATAATGTTTTTATATTTAAGATTTATCAAAATAATTACTATGTATCTTTCATGATACTTTTGAATTTTATATTACACTGTTATTACATCATTAAAAAATATCAAAATTATATGGGTACTCATGACAAATTATTTTTATTTGATCGAAAAAATATAACTGGTGCATTTCAAAACTCAAAGGGAAAAATAAAATTGCATAGTTCCCATATCTAATCTTAGGAATATCCATCTTAATTATTACCTCATAAAATTTAAATTGATGGTAACCCAGACAATGAATAATATTTCAAAATTGTATAGATCTTATTAATTGATTAACCAAACCATTCATAAGAGTAAAATGATTACTTTTTTTCAGAGTGATTATATTCAATATATATAATCATTAAGTGTCTCATTATACCATCAATAAATTTTAAAAATAATATAGGATCACAACATATTTATATGATAATATAAAAGAAAACCTTATCTAGAAAATATTATAATTATTTTTCAATTCAAAAATATATACATGGGATGAAAATAAAATTCTCTTTCCTACGAAAATATTCTCCGTTCAAATTTTGTTTTTCATGAATATTTTAATAATAAATATTATTTTATGAAATAATACTAAAAATTTATTCCATGAAATCCAATAAAAAGATAACAAGTATTCAAAAAAGATATGCATTTCTCTCTATAAATGTATCTTATACTTTCGTCTATCATATGAACAGTATCAAACCATAAAAAATCACAATATTCTTGTAAAAACCAATATAGTGTTTTGATAAATCATTATCTTTACATGGGAAATCAAAAACATATCTCTCTTAAAATAACTCATACAAATTGAAATACCATATGGTCGACATCCATAAGAAATGCATTTGAGGGATATCATGAAACCACATTGATTTTTCCCAGATTTATATTATACATTCAATATGTGATTTTCCAAATTTACATTGTAATTTATCATATATTAATGATTTCATTGATTGATAGTAAAAAATGGAATTGAAAGAATATGAAAAAATATATTAACATACATGTCACTAATTCATTTGATATCCTGATATCAATATTTACATTAAAAACAATTCTACACATTACTATTTTTTACATTCATTATTTTAATCCCATATTACTAACTATGAACACATCTTAGTATATTATCCCAAATAGATGAAATTTAATCAATATACGATAGGATTTTCATTATTTTTACATTTATTTTAATTATAATAATTTTACATCTTCCTAAACATTCCACATCAGAATAACATCCCAATTTTCATAAGACACTCCGCAGAGACCTCAGATCACTATGATCAAAATATTATAAAATTATTTTATTCTAACTAGTGTATTTTATGAATGATGTCCTATTTTCATCCAACATGGTCATTTATAATTATTTTTATCTTGAAATACATCATCATATACAAAACACATTTTATCCCTATAAGCACATCATTCTAGTCTCTCATATGTTTTAAACTGATGAGATCCCAATTCCCTTCGATACCATAAAATAAATATTTAGTAAAACAAATTAATTATCCAATAATTTTCCTTGATAACATTAGTTGTTTATATTTCTAAAAAACTTATTTTATAATCATATGAATCCATTAAGACTTCAAATTTTTTCCCCAATTACAATAATTTATTTTCCATCCTAATTAAAACTTCCATAGTAAAAAATTAAACAATATAAAATTATTAATTTCAACCCCTTCCAAGATATACATTTACTCACATTGATTAGTATTCTAAAAAATTAGGTTAACTGGAAGATCTTCTTTATTAACAAGGATCATCCAATACCACTTTCTAAACTATTTATTATGAATTATGACCTCATTATCTTTAATATGTATGAGAAAAGGCTTCCACTTATTCTTGAAACCCTATAACATATATTGTATTTATATTTGATGTTATATATTTTTTTAGATTATATATTTATGTTTATCTTCACATGTTATTATGTGTATATATATTCATAGACTATCATACATTTATATTCTTAATCAGTCACTTATCTAATATTTTTGATCATTGATGAAAAAACAAAATAATTTTTTAGATTCTATGCATTAGTGACATTCATGTACAATTATCTCTATTCATTATGTTGAAGGGTTCTTGATCATGAAAATGTAATAATAATACCACCTATTACTAACATGTAATTTTTACATACAGATAACAAGGAACTGTTTCAATTTCGTAGTGCAATTTAATTATTTCTCACATGAAACCAAAATGGTTCATGAGAAACACCGATACTAAATATGCTAAAATGAGTTATATGTAAACATTATGATATATAGGGATGTATAGAGGGTATTTATTTTTTTCTTCATATTTATAGTTCATGTTATTTATCTTTTACATATTCTTTACATGATAATATCAAGTGGTTCCTCTACAGAATTTTTTATACATGATCTATTTCCTCTAACTATATCTCTAGATTATATTTAATTATTGATATTATATAAACTCTCAGGCTATCATCAAATAAAATATGAATTTTTTTATATTTATTATCATAGTTTTAAGGGCTATGAAAGAATCAATATAAACCCAAAAAATCAATATTTCATTTAATAAATTTTAATACCAATGGTTTTATAAATTTAAAGCAAAATAAGAATGATAACTTGTTCAGGTGATCTCTTCATCATGTGATACCTCGGTGTGGTCTCAAAATTCTCTATCAATTATTAATTAAAACCTGTAATATTTAATATGATGACATAGATAATTATCATGGAGTATTATTCTATTTTTAGGATAATATTCAAACCCTTATATCAAGGGTTACCATTCATTATGACATTGAGAATCATGGTTTTACAATTATCATTTCATATCAGCTTCTACCATTGTTTTGAGGAAGACAACTTTGATCAACAATAACATGAGAAATATTATCATCAGCATATTCATTTGGTTAAGGGAAATTAACTAGATGATGGTATGCATGAAAATATATGTTTTCATTCATATTGGTTCATAGTCTCTTCATCGTGAATTTTGAAATAACTTATGATATTTCCATAACATTTATCATCGATTGTTGGTGATTTTAATCTCATGCAATGAAATATATACATCATTTGGATGATGATTATTGGTGGTTTTTTGGATATGTAAGTATTATTTTGAATAGATATTATGGTAGGTTGATGGACTATAGATATCTTTAGATTATAAGGATATGCTTATTCTAAATGTTTTTAATATGTAGGTGAAAAGTACTCGATACATAATTGTCACACAATGATTCATCAAATTAGATTCACTCGTATTTAATGATAAACCACCACTGGTACCTCGTTTAGCATCTATGGGTGATCATCACCAACACTCCACCTTCAAACATGAAAAATTGGGATTTATCACACCTGTATATCTGTTATAACAATGTGTTGACTAAAATAATATAAATTAGGATTATAAACATGCCTAAATTCAATTTTCTCAAAAATGAACATTTAGGTTTGGGGTATTTAGGTTGAATCTAGTTTCCTCATCATCAATGGTTTCAACTGAGTCCCTTGTTTTCCTTTAATATTTACCATATTTTCTATAACACATCATATATTATCAACATTGTATCAAAAATTTCCAAACCATCATTATGTATGACTCATTAACAGTTACTCAGGAAAATTTTATATTTTAATACAATTCATGATTTAATTTCATGCCATTTTATGTTTGAAATGATCTTGAAATTCTTCATTAAATAAATTATTTAATGGCCCTTAAATCATTGCTTATGAAAACATTATTCCATAAAATTAATATTTTCATGGTCTTTATCTATTAGAACATTCTCATAAAAAAATTAAATATTTCATGGAAATCCTAAAATGTATTAAAACTTTATTTAGATGTTCTCCAATGATTCCATTGAAATAATCAGATCCTAGAAAATCCCACCAATAGACACACATTTATATCATTAATTAAAAATGAATACCAAATGAAACCTTAGATCAATTCTCTCCCACATTGTTTTGTGTTGTTAATATCAAAACATTTCTTATGTTAATATGTTTTGTTTCCTCCCCACATATTTAAAATTTAATTAAATTAAATATGGAATCTCCATCTTAGAAAAAAAATTCATCTCCATTTTTAATTAATTTATTGAATTTTTTTGAGACTGTACTAAAATCGAATGGATATTCATAATAAAATAACCATTATCCAGTCTAATCAAATTCAACACCGGATAACCAAGTGTAAAAAATAATAGAGATTCAACCATGGTTGAATATGTTGTCCATTAAAAACCATTCACGTGGTATAATGAATATACCATATTTATTTATCAAATAGGGGTTTTATAAAATAAAGTAATCATGAAAAAGATTCTCTTCAAAACATCTTAAGATGTATCAGAGATTCAAAACATAAGAATATTTTACCCCATTTTTTATGATATTTCCCATCAACCAATACTCCCCTTAATGTACATATTTCATTCAAATGTTATAAAGGAATTTTGTGTAATTACATTACCTCTAATTTAATTTTCAAAATATATTACACGATCCTTCAAATATTCTATCAAAAAGTGTTGATTACATATTCTTCAATATTTCCCCCTATCAAGAGGTGAACAACCTTTTTTTACCAGGTGGAAAATTTCATCATATATTCCTCAAGAAGTTTTTATGATACAATATAGTTGTACAATACATTTTTATCATAAAATCATAAAAAAAAAATTTCATTCTATTCTTCTATTCATTTATCATCATGATAATATATTAAACCTCCAATTATCTCTAATATAACCATAAATACTATATACAAAAATAATTGAATAATATATTCCACTTATGAGGTTCATCAATATAATAATATTTAGAATTTTGTCTCATCCCAGAGGCTCATTTTCTTATTGATCTGAAGTGAATGATACCCTTCATTATTATGCCTCCGTTAGATTTAATATTTTGATATTTCTTAATTATCATGAACAATTATCATTCATTCAACTTACTATTTTTTTGAATATTTTCTTCATGTTTTCCAATAGTGTAATAGGTTCCCTTGATTCTTGTTTTTCTAATATCATAATATTATATTAAGAATGTATAATAATCATACAGTTATTTTTTTATGTCTTATATTATTTCACCATCAACAAAATTACTGTTAGATATAATAATTTTCATTTTTTGAAAACCCCTAATGAAGGATGATTTCATATTCATGTTAAATAATATGTTCTCACATTTAATTGAATTATTTAATTATTAATATTTATTATTTCTCAATTTTCTTGAAAAATTAATTTTACGAGGATATATAATAAGGCATTCGATCATATCATTTTCATCATTACAATATACAAATGCCTTTTTCAATGATTTTAATTGTATTTTATTTTGTAACCTATCAAATTATATTTTTGGAATGTTTTTTATCAATAAAATATTTTCTTTTTCATGGATTGATTCTTGTCATGATTTCATATCAGAGCTAGTAAGCTCCATTCACTAGTTGTAGTGGTCCAAGATATGACCATTAATTCCAAAATAGATGCATCATTTGTTTGAAGGCCATTCATATATTTCATATTGTCATTCTATGTTTTTGCATCTTGATTTATATATTCATTAACTAAATTTTTTGTTTATTCCCCAAGGAAATATTTTTAATTTTCTCCCTTTCTTCTATTATTTTTGTGGTCTTTTATTAAAATACATGTTTTAATTAATAATTGAATATCAAAAATATTCTACTATGTCGCCACATATGTTTATGTAATCACATATGTCTTCAAGGAATTTGTATTAGTATATTGTTTACAGTTTCATTCTCTTCTATAGATGCTTTTAAAATTTTATATGTTTCTTTAATTTTTCACCTCTACACCCCCTAAATGCAGGACTTCATTAGTCTTCATACATTATCACACTGTTAAAACCTTCAATATCCTAATACTCAGACTTCTAATATAACCAAAAGTAGGAACAATATATCAAAAAATTCATGTAGTATTAGTATGACTTGTATTGTGCTTTTCTATTTCATTATATGTAATTTTCTATTTGGAGAATCATTTGGGGAGTAATATTTCATTAAATTTCTAGTGTTAACCCTTGGGGTATTGGTTCTTGTAGTATAATTTCTATCTTCCCAAATTTTAAGAAAATAAGGATTCGAAACTCTACTAGAAAATGTTGTTTCATTATTAAAATTATAATTAAATAGGTTATAGGTTAAGATCATCCATGATCAATTAGTTGGTTAATCATAATATATTTTGGGACTTTTTATTCAGTCAACATGATTATATTTATATATATTATTTGTTTAAAACATTTAATTATATATATCCCTTCTTGCATGTAAAACCTCCTCATTTATTTAGGTGTACAATTATTATTTTCCATAGCTTGTGAAGTTCCATCAGGTTTCTCCTTAATATTTCTAAATTTTACAGCATGTTCAATACATTTCATGTTGAGGGAAAAAAATTATTTTCCATATAATTTTTCTTCTTCCCATTAACTAATCATTCATTTAATATAACCATCATGTTATTTATTTCCATCAATAACATTATTTTCATGGTCTTTGGTTCTCCTATATTTAACATCCAATTGGGATTCCTTGACACTAATATTAGAAAGATTAGATTCTATAATATAATTTATGTTTTAAATATATTCATCATAAATCATGGTTGGTCTTATAAAGAACTGGTAGCTCCTTAACATTTCAGTAAATTTCCTCAAGATTTGAATCAAGGAAATTCATGTAAACATTGAAAAATATATTAAATTCATTTATTACTTCAATAAAATCATCATCATTCATAGTTCTCTCTTTAATATTACATTGTAATTCATCATAAATAAATGAAAAAATTTCATTATAATGTGTCATATATTTTCCATTTTCGTCAGTTATGTTTTTAAAAGAATTACACAATTAAATGTATTAAAAAGTTCATCCCCCTGTATATTAATATCCTCTTCAAAATATTTTATATTATAAAAAATATCCATGTAATAATGAATTTAATATGAAGTCACATCATCTAAAACATTCATTATATAAGTTTTAGAAAATGAGTAAATGCATATAAAAATTCTCATAGATTAAACTTATTCATTATCTGCAAATCATGAGATAGTTTTTTGAAATTGATATTTTTCCACAATTTTTAAAATATTTTAATGATATTTTTCTTCCTTATTTTTATTTATTAAAATATTATCTTCAATTCTCTCATGATATTTCATATACTTCACATATAATTCCATGTATTTTTTTTACATGAGTGGAGGCTTTGTATTCTACACGTGGTATATCCTAATCATATTCAAATTTTATATACGTATAATCCTTCTAAAATGTAATCAGGGTAAAATATTTGATCTTATCAAAGTAAGACCAATCCATTAGTACCACAATTAGATCCCATATCGATCACATATAAACACTGAAGGGGGGGGGGGGGGTCAGTTAACAATTTTTTTACTAAATAATACATTCATTTAATTAAACTCTATTTCTCTAAAACCGTTAACTAGGTTAATTGGAATATTTTTTTAACATTTGTAATGAACAAAATGAAGATAATAAATGAGGTAGTATCATATAAATATTTTTACAAGGTTTGGTACAATGTCATACTCCTTATCATGATTAAACTATACTTGTTTCACAGGTTCATATAACATTGATAATTATAATTATTACAGATTAATATAACTAATGATAAGTTATATGCATGTTAAAATACACACTATAAAGGATTTATGGAATTATTTAGAGTAGATGAGTTATCATTTAAGGGTGTCATTTGTAATAGACACACTAGTTATTCATGTGTTATACAATGTAAACTATGATAATTATTAATCTCCTACACATGATGGATTTTCATCAACTGGATAGTAATTTTCTATAACTAAGATTTAATACAAAATCTATTTAAAA
Source organism: Viscum album (assembly GCA_963277665.1). Classification (NCBI taxonomy): domain Eukaryota; kingdom Viridiplantae; phylum Streptophyta; class Magnoliopsida; order Santalales; family Viscaceae; genus Viscum; species Viscum album. Next base: position 532,513,842 of record OY728137.1, read on the forward strand.
AAATTATTATGCACATTATAATTGTTATGTTGAATAAGTGGAGTAAAAACATCCTCTTCTTATAATAACCATAGTACATGTAATTTTTTATGATTTAATGTGATTTAATTTATTTTTTTTAGATTTTTTTGTTGATCCTCAAGGGTTCATGATTATGTTTAGATTACTTGTATTTAATTATTCATTATACACACAAAAGAAATTAATTATTATTTTTCATTATGGTTTCACACAGAAATACACACAATCTATCGCTTTAGATTACATACATGATTGTCATAAATGTGCATTACATTCTATGAATTCAGATGGTGGGATGTTGATCATAGAAACAGTAGAATAAAGATCATGTTATACTCTTTTAAAATCATCACATAGACAAAAATTAATCTTTACATTTACCTGGGGTGTTCTCTTCTATCTCTCATTAAACCACAATTGTTTACTAGAATCAATTTTTCATGAAGTGTTTGAGGCTTGTTATATATCAACATCACATAACACAGTGATGTAGACTGAGTCTTTTCTTCACTATCTCATGAATAGTTCATTTTGGTTTCTATTTCTATTTTATTTATATGATTATATCATGCATACCCTCTTTTTTATTATCTATAAATACATTCTATTCAAGAAACTTGATCTCACGCTAATTTTTAATGAATGAGTTATTTTAACTCTTGGGATTTTTAATATTTTATTAATAACTATTTAACAACCCATATCATTTCAATAAGGATTGAATGTACTTAATAGTCATATGAATAAAAAGGATATTATTAAAATATAATAAATTCTAACGATTTAAAAATATTCATGAGGTGATGGAATGTTCACAGGTTTGCATGATCTCTTCTCCCTATGATGCCTCATTGTGGTCTGATTATTTCCTATCAAGGTGACCTTCAATACAAAGATATTAAATTCAATTTAATGTATCATTATCACCATGTATTATTTTTCATTGAAGATTATATTCAAACTCCTTTAATGAAAAGTTCCAATTAATTTTAAAGTCTAGAATCAGTTAATAAAAAACAACCATCAATATTGTATTCTCCTCTTGTACATGTGTAGATGACGTCATGTATCAAAAATATCATGCAAAATATATTCATAAAAATTTTCATTCAGATACTATAACATACATGGATATTCATATTCATTTAAATATTTTCATTAATTCATGTTGGTGAAATGTATCTTCATCAAGAAATCATGACCTCAATATGATTTTAAGATATAGCTAAAATAATGATAATCGAGTACTAAAGATTAATAGAACATGAATATAATCCTTGTCCTCTTCATGTTATAAAGTGGATTGTTTTTTGATTATTGATTACTTTTATCGAATAGTGCTTTTCCATGGATCAATAGAGAGTTGATATCTAGAGCCCATTCATCTATGATTTTATGAAAAATTATTTTCAATCTTTGGTGAATACAATCATTGTCCAACATAGATTAATAGAAGTGTCTTCGTTACACGTTATCAGACAATAATAATCAATATCTCATAAAGAAATCATGGTGGGTTAACACCTACACTCCACCAAAAAATGACACTAATGGAGATTCATCCCACTAGAATATAATATTAAACCATGTGATGATCGGTGCACTCTCTCTGTGGATTATTCATTGGACTAAAAGAACATTGAGTTCCCTTAAACACCTTGTTTGTTGATAGATGGTATTTTTTTAGTTCCCACCTCAGTATTGGTTTCATCTGAGTAACTCAAGATTCCAGTTAGTTGGAAACATTTTTAAACCAAGACTTATATTTTCATCAATATATGATCAAATTCAAAAACATCATCACATAATTCTCTGAAACCATAATTTATGATATACATATTATTCATGGTCTACAATTTTTCCATTCATGTATTTTTATGTTTTCCATTGTCATAAAATGCCTCACGTAATAGAGTATTTCATGGTTATTAAATCATTCACATTAAAACATATATTCATGAAAATATATTTTCTCATGGCACTACTCTTTTATAATATCCATGTCTAATAATGATATATTTCATAGAATTTATTTAATGTAATCAAACATAATCCAATTGAGATCTTCTAAAACAATAAAAAATCTGAAAAAAAATAACACCTCGCAAAAAAAACCATATTAACTTCATTGAGTAAAAATGTCACAAAAATGAAACATTTGTTCAACACCTTCAAAAAATTAAATATAATGAATTACCTATTGATTCTATAAACATACAATGATATAAAATACCATTTGTAATTATTTATTCCATCCATCTAAAATCATATGATCAAATTATCCATTGAATGAGGGAGTATATAGTCTTCTAATATTCACCACAATTGAATTTTTGTGTGTGGTAGATATAGATTCTTGATCACAAGCATACCATTGACATTTATCTAATATGTAAATTGATACCTTGTAGAAACCAAACACTAAATTCAAATTCAAACCTCTTTAGTATTATTATCCAAAAAGATATTATAATCATGGGACGTCTCCCTTCAGCAACCATATTCAATTCAAAATAAACCATTTCAAACAAAATAGGTTAGAGGAAGTGGCATAATAATCATAAAATTCTCTCTCATTTGAAAATGACCAAAATGTAAAATATTTAATTTGCAATATATTAAAAATATATTAACCCCTAAATTTATATAATCATTTCTATAATTCCAATTTTAATGTCCTATCCTAAAATTTTACATAATATATGTATTTTTACATTAAATATATTTCATAAAATTTCAAATATCTCTTAGGATCACTATTTTTCCATTTTTGGTCATAAATATCACATAAAAACCATATAATGGAAATCAGATACTTCAAATCAACATCAATTTTTCAAATAATATAACACATTGAAAACAATGCACGGTTTACTTAAATGAAAATTCGTAAAAGCATTCAAATTGACTTCATTTTGTCCCTGACCCATCCTTACACACTTAGATTTTTTTAAAAATGGGATGAGAATAAAAAACCCAGTATAGGACCGTAAAATAAATAATTACAATATTATTCAATAAATACATATAGAAAATTAATTTCATAAAAATAATCACTGTTCCCAAAATAATAATTTCTTTACCAATGAAACGTACTTATCTTTAATAAAATTTTCATAAATAAATCCATAAGAAACAATAATAAAATAGTAAAATTATTAAGGCTTCATGGAACCCATGAATATATGATAATATTTTTCTCACAATTTTATACACTTGATTCGTAAAAAATATCATATAATTTTATATATATAAAGAATCATTCTCATACATTAAGGAATAATAATATCCCAATAAGAAATCCATAGAAATAATATATTAAATATGTAGGTTAAAAGTGATTTCATTTTCATATCAACCATAAATTAACCATTAGAAACAGAATAATCATATCATTACATTCAATAACCAATGAATTGGAGGGATAACACGGACACACCCATACTTATATTATCGTGGAGACACCCATCATTGGGTAACAATGAAAAAATCCTTACCTAGGTAATAATTGAACCACCCATTATTATAAATATTCCCAATAACATAATAATTGTCTTAAAATATTAAATAATTCATTTCCATCATTATACACATAAAATAATTTTGTGAAAAATATGTTTTCAATTTTTAAATTTTGTCTTTTAATAAATAAATGAAAAACATAAATGTAAAACATCTTATTTGAAAGGGAAAATTAAATAAGTAAAGGAATATTTAATAAATAATTTATCAAGAGTGTGGTAAAAACCACTCATGCTATCTGTGTTAAAAACATTCCTTTAATACATTTTTCAAAAATGTCACATATTGTCATATATAAAAAATAAAGAAAAATTACATTTCAATCCATTTTATAAAAACTAAAATATTGAAAAAAAATAATTTTAAAATATAATATTTGAATATAATAAACCTTATTTAATTTTTATCTAATATATGGATGTGTAAGGGATATGTATTTTTAAGGGAAACATTAAAACATGAATTTTAATGTAATATATTTTACCTTATATGTTACTCATCTTGTGTATTTTTCTCTTCCTGAAAAAAACTGATGTTAATTATATTTTTTCATATGAATCATATTTTCGTTACACGGTCAATTGTTTTATTTTATAACATGTTATATACAATAAATTAATAATTCACATTCCAGTTGGCTGATTTGATGATATTCGGATCATCAATTAGAAATGTATTTTTTTCTTCATTACTGAAATGAATTAATTCATCCATTATAACTAGAATGATAATAATAATATAATATTAATTTTTATACAATAATTAGACATTTATATCCCCCCATAACATATTATTATTTGAAATTAACTTTGATATAATCATAGATATGATATATTATATATACAAATGTGAAATGATTCCATTTTTCAAAGATCTTTTTGGAAAGAGTATAAGAAATACTTTTTTCCAATATGATAATAATGATATCTAAAATATCATATTATCCATTTAAAAATATCTATTTATACCAGCCATTTTAAGTTATGATGATAACAGAGTCACATCACTTCATTAAGGTGGTAGTCCACATGAACGCACGAACGATGTTAAAATATTCTAATATGAGGATGTTAATAAAAATATGTGTTATATTAACATTAGTCATTGATAAAAATTCAATTAATAAAATATACAATCATTATTAAATCATTATATTCATTCATTATATATTATGATGGAAAAAAATTAAAATCAGTTCGTAAGATGGTAGTCCTCATGTAAAATGAATGATGAAGTCCCCACACATTTGATGGAGATTGGGGATCCATATTGGTTATTCAAACATCATAATAATATGAAATTATATGAAGGATACATTTTTTATTATCATATAAACATTTATTAATATTTTAATGATGTTAGGGTATAAATAAATTTAAACATATGGTGAATAACAATACCTCCTCTTATGAAAGTCTCATCCACTGACACCTTAAAAAATCAAAAGTTCTTTTTTGTACCCTATATTAAAACATTACAATGATGGTATCCAATTTAAATGTGTAATTTTTTTGTTTTGGTTAAATTAAATGGGTTTTCAAGAGTGAATAATTTTGAATAAGATGTTACCATTTTTAATATAGAAGAGGGAATTCTTATGATTACTCAAAATGTTAATTTATTATAATTTAATATTAAAATAAATTTATATGATATGTTATTTGTTTTTTATTTTTGATGAGTATGGGTGAAAATAATCTCATATAATAAAAATTAGGAATTTCTTCCTATATATGAACCCAAATCATTTGGGTTTAAATCGTAGTTAACCCCATTCACACATAATATGACATCCTGGATTCTTAATCATTAAGGGACAATATAGTTTTTGGAAATAAAAAAATGGAATAGAAATAGAATATTATTGATTTTATAATGAATTAAATATTCACCTGGATGAGAATCCAATTTTCTTAATTTTTATATCATTTAATGAAATATTTTTTATTATAAAATATAAATAATTCCAATTTGTAAAACTATACATTACATGGATTTTAATAAAATCAAGAAAATAATAAAAAAATTTACTAAAAATTTTATTATATAAATAATATTTCATGATCATCCTATTTTATACCTAATTATTTATTTAAATTTTAATTTCTTATGATATTTTTAATATAATTTATTTATTTCACACATTAGCTGGATAATAAATGTCTCAGCATTGTTTAAAAATTTAGCTTTATAATTTTATCACTATAAATTAATAAAAAATTATTATTATGATTTTAGATAAACTAGATATAAAATTAATATTCATAAAATAATATATCCTATGTTGGTCTTCATAATGAAAATATTTTATTTAGAATTAAACAAGAGTGTAACATTTTTTTCATGTAATAAATTATTAAAAAGATTCAATTCACATGATAAAGGTTAAATATATATATATATTACCTTTGGATAATTATAGAATAAATATTATCATAAAAAATTAGTCATTTTTTAGGGAAATATTATTATCATTATCATTTCATTTTTATCATTATTTACGCTTTTTAACCATTACCATAGTAGAAAAAATTCTTAATGTTTCTAATTCTATTGACCAAAAATAAAATTATTATATTAACTAATGATAAAGAAACGAATAAAATATTTGGATTTATTTTTTTAAAATTTAGAACACGTAATTTTTAGAATTTAATTTAAAATAAAAACTAATATATGCAACAAAAATAATTTCCTATAATGTTTCTATTATATTTATATATATATAATGTAATTTTTATAAAAGGAACTATAAAATTAATTTTTAATTCTATTTTTGGATTATTTTAAATAAAAAATATATTATTATAGTTAAAAATAACCCTAGATATAATTCAAAATTATAGATAAATAAAATAATAATTCAATTCTAAAAAAATGAAATTTTTTCGGTATTCATTCAAAAATAAATATTTTCCAAAAAACATCAATAAATAATAATAAGATAATTTTTTAACAATAAATTAAAAATGTAAATTAGTGTTTTCAAATTAATAAACTATAATGAAATATTTTTAATTTTATATAATACTTTATGAAAATACAGTTTAGTTCGATAATTTTATGTTGATTTTACAATTACATGATATATTTATAATTTGTGTGCCTATTAAATTTTTGAATATTAATATATATGAAAATAATGTTTATATCATGATTTAGGATAATACATTTATAGATATTTGTATTAGTATTCTTTATAATCTGATAAAATTTCATTTCATTTACCGTTAAAATGGATAGTTTTCTTTAACAACCAATACATATTTTGGTACGTATTTCGTGTTTTTTAAAAAAATCTCATTTTAATTTATTATAATTATTCATTTGGATATTTTAATATTTAAAGTTATATATTTAGTTTCTAATAATTTATTGAATATTTTTTATAGGTTTTTTAGTTGATAAATGTTTTATTTTGTTTACGTAGTGGAAGTATTTGTTCAATTTTTTACTTGGTGTTTTTATTAGACATTTCCACAAATTGATGAAACTAATGAATCCATTATAATTTTACAATATAAATTTCCTTTAATTTTTAAAATATTATTCATCACTCTAATATATTGTAAACATATAGATACGGACTACCGAGAAATTTTAATATAGTTTTTGTAATATCACACCTGAAGTATCCATCTGATTTATTCAAATCATAATAACCATGATGTTTTAGAATAAAATAAAATGGAAATATCAATATTGGAAGATAAAATTTATATTTATTGTGTGACATTATAAATGAGATGTTATTTTAGGTAAAATTCTTAGAAAATATTTTAAAATTATTTATTAAAAATTTATTTATAAAAAACATTGCAAAAAAATAAAAAAAACCATCTGATTGTGAATGTTTAAATAAAAGTTGAAATTATTTTTTAGTATTGAACTATAATTTTTAATTTTAATGTTCTATGTTCTTTTAGAAACATTCAATGATTAGTATCATATAGGATGTTAGTGAAATTATTTTCAATATTTACCATTTATGGGGATGAATTTTAAATAAGTAATTGATTCATACTATTTGTATGTTCTGTATAAACGACTAATTGGATTTGGTGTATGATAAAACTAATCAAATATTAACTGCAAAAAATATATCATATTCACATAAAAATTCATTAATGTAGAATACCGAGTTATATAATTGTAAACAAATAAGGGAACATGATGATATTTCATCACCCTATGAAAATTTGTAGGTTATCCATTATAAATGGGAGCATGTATTTTTTCCTCCATGGTAATAACCATGTTATTAATTAATGATATAGAATAATCATTAAGGAAATATTTAAAAATAAACACATATAATGAGGTCTTGGAGAAATATAAAACAATAATTAGTATAATAGTTGGATGTGAATATTATAGCATGTGTTAATGCAAGTGACATCCCTTGAATGGTGAAAAAGGTTTTGATATTATAGTGTTTACAAATGAGAATTCAACAATTTTATTGAGGTAAATTCATTAAATTGATTTTTTCATGTTTATTAACGTATCTTATTTTAGTACCTGAAAATATAATTTTATGAAAATATTTTATTCATCAATAATATATAATTTAATATATCAAAATTTATTTCAGATATGTAATATGTTCATCTAATGATGCTTCATGATCACTATGTTTTTTGGATATATTATATTATAAAACACAAATTTTGTAACTAATCATAAAGAATCAATACTTAGGTGTTTTTTGGGATTGAATCCCTATAATGAGATTACAAATATTTGTTCCCTTTGTTAAATGATGTGAATTTAAGTTTGTTATATTTTTTATAGATAATTTTATTGGTACATCAAATATATGTAAGAAAAAATTTATTTACTCATCAAGATATCAAAATGAAAAAAATTTATTTCTTATATTTTACACAAAACAATGGAAATTAAATTTCACATATAATTCCTAAAAAATTGTATCAAACATTTTTTGAATTAGATAAATCAATGATCTATATTTTTTAGTAAATAATTTTCTACGTATTACAAAAAAACATGATATAAACAATGTGACAATGTGTAGGCACCTTTAGGGGTATAATATGACAATGATAAATCATAGGATTTATATTATATTTTTTTATATAAGTTGGTTCATTTCTTTATAAGCTAATTTTTAGCAGTACATTTTCAGATAAATTATGTAGTTTAATTTTTAATATACTTTTTGAAAAATAATTTCATCATAGGATGAGTCTATAATATTTATTCAATAATTTTTAACAATTATTTGAGAAAAAATATTATAAACCAAATTGAAAATATTAGATATGGAAAAATTCCCCGAAAATATTTCTTCCATTATATTATATTGATGTGTCTCATAGCTAATAGGTATACACTGAATGTATTTTACTTATTCAAACCTGAATAAAATTCCATTTTTAGTTTTTTATATTATTAATTAATGGTTCTACAATATAATTTAATTATTTCGTTATAATGGTAAAATATAATGATCATTTATATGTTTCATATTATAGTTATAATGAAATCATTTGATGATCATGAATTTTTTTTAATTGTAATGATTATATAGTTCTTCATGATTTAATTATTTTTTATCAAAAAAAAGATATATAATTTGATAAATAATATATTTTATGGAGGGAAACATGAAAAAAATAATTTTTTGGTTTTATTGAGTATATACACGTATATATGGTAAAAAAATAGTTTTTCTAGAACATCAAATTTAATATTCATGAATGAGAATGAAATTTGTATCTTTCATTTTTGTGACATAAGAGGGAAATGATATTTCCTTTTATAATTATAATAATATTTTAAATGAAATAAATTATTTAATTCCTAATTTTATAATATTATTAGTGTTTAATCCTTACAAATAGTTCTATGATAGGATACCTTAATATAATGAAATGTAAATGTGGTGACAGATTTGAATGATTTTGAGAACCCTTAAGACCAAATATGAAAAAATTTTATAAAATGAAACAAATACACCACTATTATATCAATATAAATTTAATTTATGAAAAATATCATTTATAATGCCTCATATAATAAATTAATCTTCACTATGATATAATTATCCATTATTATTGAGTGTTACACATCATAAATGAACTGATTGGGCTATTATAGTAGATGAAATACGTCAAAATAAAAATTTTTCTTGGCATAAACCACTTTTATTTGTACAATAATAAATTTTGTTTTTTCAATGTCTTAGGAAGACAAATAAACTAATTTATAATATAAATTTTAGCGAACAACATATATAGTATCATATATATAATGACCCATACATTACATACATTGTTATTACTTCATAATTGAAGCATACTTATTACAACATATAAAAAAACCTTTAAAAAACCGTATAGGTATAATGTCTTTAGAAATTGGGAAACATAATCAACTGATTCATAAATCATCTATGTTGTCCTCCATTTATTTCATCATATCTAGAGTCTCTTTTGGCATATTCTACTTAATACCCTTCTTCCTGATCTGGGGAAAGATAACATACAAAATTGATGAGCTCAAATGCTCAGTATAGGTAAACAAAAGAAATATCAATCACATCATATTCCTAAGAACATAACATTTTGGAAAAAATAACCTGCAGAAGAGATCATAATATCATAACATGGGATTAATAATAGTGGTTAAGTGTAATCCCAAATAATCATAACATAAAAACATGAAACATTGTGGCATACACACATAATCATAGAGAATAATTTATTAGTAGTCAAGACTCATTGCTAAGACTATCTTAGCGGACAAAGTCCATTTCTGAACTAAGTTCACTCCTCATTTTAGTCCTGTTTCACTGAACCAGATTAACCTTCAGTTCCAGCCATGTCTATCTCAAGAGATCTAAATCATTACCCAATGCATTGGAGGGAGATATATGTCCCACCCATCTCATAATGAAACCATTCTTCTGTGTGACACAAAATCATAAATCACACATCATAACATAACCCATGTAATACAAATGGGATTTTTAATCATCATGCCATCATAACACAATCCATTTATGAGAAAATGTCATCATAAAAATAATTCCATTATAACATAATGAAAAAAATGTAAAAATAGGGATAGAAACAGATCCCTACATTATCTTAGATGGAAAATAATTTTGATAAAACACTTGAACTCTATTCTTGAGGAAAATATACTTTCTACTTCAAAAACATTTTCCTTTCCTGAAATTTCATATAATATTAAACTAATATAATTTGATTAAAAATAAACTTGAAAAAATGTAAAGGATGATTCATTTAAATAATTTTCTAAAAATCTATTCATGCCGTATAAGTTAAAAAAAACATTCTTCTCATACATTGGCCGGAAAAGTCAAAAAGTAATTTGTACGAAAAACGACAACAGATTCCTTTCATATCTATTACTAAATACTCACCCAAGGGTAAAATTGATTTCAAACTATTGTAGGAGGATATAAATAATATTACATATTGAGGAAACATATATTTGTATGATAAATATTCCCCAGTAAATTCGGAACTACAAACAATCTCAGATAAAAATGAGATTGTGATATTTTCCCTTATCTTAAGCCCAATTTGCTTTGTAAGTGTCTGAAACTATTTTATAATGATTTAAATAATGTCATTGAATTATTCCAGAATCATACATATTTTTATGATATCATATATGGTCATATTCTTAGCTTCTTATTAGTAATATTTCATTGCTACTTGTTTTCGGGTGTTTATTACTTTTTGTTCTTATGCGTGTTTTGTCGAATAAATTCTTATTCATATTTTTGTGTTATAGAAACCTAATTTCCAGAATTATATTAGTGTAATATATATCATATAAATTCATTCAATTAATTCATATAATCATCATGCAATGAAGATCATGTATAATGAGTCACATCATATCATGGAGACGATATTCCGTAAGTACGCACAAGCGATGATATCGTTCCCATTATCATGGAATTGTATTGGAGTTTACGTATAATATTTCAGAATAAATATAACTTGACAATAATCATATATAGTTATTCTTTACACCATTATACCCATCCAAGTAAGGTGGTGGTGGAAAATAGATTACACCACGGCATGTAGACAGTATTCTGTACGTACACACGCGCTTTGATTTTGTTTTCCGTAGGATGGATAGATGGTGAAATAGGGTTGTTTCATACTTATAATAACATATAATCATATGAGTGATACTGATGTTATTAATTCATAATGAAACAACTAAAGAAGAAGTAGTAGAATAAGAAATAATGTTGAAAGAATCGGTAACGGACATTACCTTTTCTTTGAAGCACCTCTTCTTAACCTCCACTTAGGGCACTAAAGATGGTCTTTGAAGAAGACCAGGACCTCTATGATGTTTCTAGGGAAGGGGAGAAGAGAAATTTTAAGGATTTGTATGAGATTTAAGGCTCAAATTGGTGTGAGGAAGAGAGGGAGGAGGTGGCCTTTTATAAGGGAGGAGAGGGGCACCATAGGAAAACATAAAATACTATTTTATTATAAAGTCATATTCGGTTATTAATAGCTCCAAATTGATTTATTTAGAAGCTAAGGTGGTTATGGGTCGAAATCCTCTAATCCAATAGAATTTAGACAAGTTTAGGTTTCTATTTTAACCCTATCATTTAGATTTAACTTTAAGTTAGATAATTTAACTTTTACCATGTTTTCTTGTTTTCTTACACAATAAGGTTAATAAACATACTATAACAAGACAAAAGAACCTCATGATTTTTATTATTAATATATATAACCTTATCTAAGACATTTGGCCGAACCGTAGTTTTTTAGGAATAAAATAACAAATAATAATATAATATTATAAGAAAACTATTTTTTGTCAATTTTGACACTATTTGGTAATTGATTTTTGTGAAAATCATATCAGAACGATTAGTTTGAAAAAAGTTAATTAAATAAATAATAACATGTCATATTAACTTATAAAATTATTTTCATTCATAAAAATTCTCAAATTACATTTATTTTGTATTTATAACATCAATTATGTCAATATTTCATTAATAAGATAATTACTGTATCATCATTGTGTCATAAATAAATTAAGTTATTTATTGTCTAAAAATTATAAATAATGTACCATTATGTAGGAAATATTTTAATCTTTCTAATTAATATTTATAGTCAAATGTATCTTATGTATAACCCTATATTAAAAATTATTTAGTTATTAAACATTGATTTTTACCATTTTAACCCTTCTTTCAATAAATAAATAATAAATGCCCTAATCTAATCCATGTGGGCCTAAATGGTCATATTTTATTCCTAATGTTATTTTTGTTCGAATTACACTTATCCAATAGAATTATGACATGTGTTAGGGTAATAATAATATAATTTTTACCCTTAATTACCCTATTTACTTTTAACTGTGGTAAAAAAAGTAAAAAGTTACTATTCAACAAAAATTATTTTCATCTCATTGAACCAAATTTTAGTCCTTGATATTAACCTTGTCTCTTGGAGTTTGGAAATTCCACTCACATAAACGGTAAATTTATGATTTATGTGAATTTGAAAATTTTCCTAGGAGGTGGGTAAAAGACGGTGAAAAGTTCAATAAAATTTTTATATATCTAAAATTATTATAAAATGACTCAAATGAATTACTTTGAACATATATTGGTATTATTTATCAATTTTGATCTAAAATAAATTGAAACAAAATAAATAATTATTTAAATAAAAAGTCGGTTTTTAAATAGTAACCCAGTGTTTTCACTATTCATAAAAAATTGAAAGTTTTTAGAAAAATACAAAAAATTTACCCTAGGATAATTTCGATATTCCGAATCAAGTAAGAAGTCCATTTTGAAAGTTAAAATTTTCAAAATTTAAAAAATTGGGTATTACTATTCATAATGGATAGTTTTAATAATATTTTAATAGCATATCCTTATTTAGTGAAACTCGGTGTTGCGTAAAATGAAAGCTATCGAGGAAGGATGTAGTTGCGTGTAAATAAAGACAAGATAGTTTTGTGTTTAGTGAATGATTCTTTTGACGATTTATATAAGAAAAAAAATATTTCTCATAAAAATTTCGGGTGATACATTCCGCCCCCCTTAAAATGACTTTTTCCCTCAAAATTCGTCACTTTGTAATAAACAGATGAGGATACCACTCCCTCATAATATCGTCAAGCTCCCTGTAGCTTCTTCTAATTGGTGGTTCCTCCATAAAACATTCACCAAGCGAGTGGCCTTGTTTCGTAGGACTTTTTCACTTTGATCCAGAATCTCTATCATCTGTTCTTCATAAGAAAGATCTTGATTCAGCGGTACAACTTCTAAGCTGAGTACATGTGAAGGATAGGGTATGTACTTTCTCAGGAGCGATACATGGAACACATCATGAACTTGAGAGAGATTCGGTGGAACAAACAAATGGTAAACTACCTTCCCAACACGATCCAGTATTTCGAAAGGATTGATATAACTAGGGCTCAACATTCCCTTCATTCCAAATCTCATTACTGTCTTCCAATGAGATATTCATACGAACACTTTATCACCCACTTCAAACTCTAGGTCTTTTCTTCGGTTATCGGCATAATGTTTTTGTCTAATTTGAGCTGCTCTAATGTGTTGTTGAATAGATATGACCTTTTCTGCTATCTCATCAACAATATAATGTCCAAATAGCTTTCTTTCCCCAACATCACCCTAGAAAGTTGGAGTTCAATATTTCATTCCATAAAGAGCATCATAAGGAGCCATCTAAATACAGGAGCGACATCTATTATTATGAGAAAATTCCACCAAATGTAGGCGTTGATCCCAACCACCGTTGAAATCCATAGAGCATGATCTTAACATATCTCTTAGAGTTTGAATTGTTCTCTCAAACGGAATGTATGTCTTAGGATGATAAGCTGTGCTGAAACTCAACACTGTATCCAGAGTTTGCTGTAGACTTCGCTAGAACATCAAGGTAATCCTCAGATCCCGATCAGATATATTGGAAAGTGGTACTCCATTCAATCTGACCACTTCCTTTACATATATCCTGGAAAGCTGATATAGAGAGAAATCTTCTCTAATAGCAATGAAGTGTGAAAACTTTTTAAGACGATCAACTATGACCTAGATAGCAATATTTCCTTTGGATGTTTTATGAAGTCCGGTGACAAATTCCATAGTGATGTTTTCCCATTTCCATTCAGGCGTGGGTAATGGTTGTAACATCCCCTTAGACTTCTATCTCTCAGCTTTAACTTGTTGACAAACCAAGCATCAGGAGACATATTTAGCAACATCTCTTTTCATACCATCCAACCCAAAGTACTCTTTTAGGTCCATATACATATTCGTGCTTTGAGGATGAATAGGGAATGAAGAAATATGAGCCTCATCCAGCAGTTCTGTCTTTAATTCTGGGATGGGGGAAACACAAACCCTATTCCTGAACCTTATTATCCCATCATAATCAAGGTTGATTTCAGGAACATTTCTCACCTTCTTTTGTAACTATACATCTTCTTTTTGTTCCTCTTTAATCATTACTTGTATAGATGGTTGAACATTTATATGAGAAATATAAGAATTTTCCCCTTCCATTATAATTCCAAGATCCATTCTTTATAAATCCATAAATATTTGATCCTTTGTGATCCTCATCATGGATAAGTTAGCATGGTCTTCTCGACTTAATGCGTCTGCCACCTTGTTTTCTTTCCCTGGGTGGTAATGAATTGACCAGTCATAATTCTTAATCAACTCCAACCATTTTTTGGTTCATATTCATCTCCTTTTGTGTGAAAAATATACTTTAAACATTTATGATCAGTATAAATACCATACCATTCACCATAAAGGTAATGCCTCCAAATATTTAATTCAAATATTACAGCAGCTAACTCCAAATCATGATTTTGGTAATTTTTCCCATGGATTTTCAACTTTCTTGAGGCATAAGCTATCACCATATCATCTTACATAAGAACACACCCTAACCACTTCTTGGATCCATCACTATAGATCACAAACCTTTCTCCACTACAAGGATGTGTGAGTACAGGTGCAATGGATAACCTTATTTTGAACTCCTTGAAATTCTCTTCACATTCCTCCGTCCACACGAACATAACTCTTTATCGAGTCAACCTGAAGATTGGGTTAGATAATCGTGAAAAATATTTCACAAAACATCGATAATATCCAGCCAAACCAAGAAAATGTCGGATCTCAGCTACTGTTGTTGGTCTTGTCCCTCTTTTGATAACCTCTGTCATTGTGGGATCAACAAATATCCCCTCTTTTGTGATTATGTGACCCAAAAATGAATCTTTTTGAAGCCTAAATTCACACTTTGTAAATTTTTCATAAATCCACTCCTTTCTCAGGGTCTTCAATAAAATTCTCAAGTGATCTTCATGTTCTTACTTGCTCTTTGAATTGATAAGAATATCGTCTATAAAGACAAACAAAAACTTATCAATATAGTCTTTAAATACAATATTCATTTGATCCATGAGGATATCAGGGTCATTAGTAAGACCAAATGGCATCACTATAAATTCATAGTGTCTATACCTTGTATAGAAAGTCACCTTTGGTATATTCTCCCTTTTGACCCTTAATTGATGATACCCTGAACGAAGATCAATCATGTAAAATTTTTGAGCCCCGCATAGTTGGTCAAATAAGTCATCAATGCGCATGAGAGGATTTTTTTTCTTGATAGTGATCTTGTTAAGTTCATGATAATAAATGCAGAGTCTCATTGATCAATATTTCTTCATAACAAACAAAAGAGGTGCTCCCCAAGGTGACACACTAGGGTATATGAATCCCTTAACAAGATTCTCTTTGAGTAGCTTCTTCAATTCCTGCAACTCAATTGGGGTCATTCTATAAGATGTATTTGAAATAGGTAAAGCACCCGGTACGAGTTCTATTGAAAACTCAACTTCACGATTTGGTGGAAGACCCGGTAATTTCTCTGGAAAGACATCATCAAACTCTCTTATAATGGGTGTATTCTTAATCGTGAGTTTCTCTCCAACCATTTGAGTTAGATAACCTTCATTTAGTATAATCAAGACCCATAAGATGGAAGAAATTCCCACTGGAATGTTATGTTCATCCTTGAATCGATAGACGATCATAGATTGATCTGGAATATGAAATTTGACTTCCCTTCTTTGGCAGATGATATGAGCGCCATATAATGAAATCCAATCCATGCCAAGAATCACATCAAATTACACTATAGGAAGGATCACAAGATTTACAGGAAGCACTTTCCCACAAACTTTAATCGGGGAAGAATTATAAACTTTTGATGTGATTGTTGTTCCATTGGGGGTTGTCACAACTAATTCATCATCTAATTGTTGAGGTAATATGGCGATACCCTTAGAAAATTCGTCAGAAATAAAAGAGTTGGTGGATCCAGAATCAAATAAAACATTTTCTACTTTAGAGTGGATGGTATGTGTACCTTTCACCACTTTGTTATCATACTCCACAAAGCTGATTTAAATTGCATGTGAAATTCCATTGTCTTTAGCCTTAAGAGTTTTTTGAAATCGATCATCATCAACAACCCTTGGATTAGGGAATTTATTGGCATAATGCCCCATTTCCTTTCACTTGTAACATTGAAGTGTAGGAGGTTCACTCTGTGTAGCCTTTTCATTGTTCGCATCACTAGAAATCTTCTTCCCATCATTCCGGCATTCAAATGCCCGATGATCTTCCTTTCCACATTGGAAACATTTACTTGTTCCTTTAAGACAACTCCCTCTATGTTTCTTTCCACACTTTGAGCGTAAGGAAAAACTCATCTTTTTTTCAGTGTGCTCTTTAGATTTTCATTGAATTCTATTTTCATCTTCTTATTCAAACCCATATGACTGATGGTTTGCTCTAATCTCTTTCTCAACCTTGAGAGCACATCTAACAATTTCCTCATAGCTGTTGAAGTCCCTTATGGATAATGCCCTTTGAAGACTTGGTTTTATGCCACTAAAGAATTGATCGATATTACTCTCAGGTTGGATAATAATCCCAGAAGAGTACCTTACAAGTCTTGTGAAATTTTCTTCATAGGTACCAATAGATTCATCGTCCTTTTTCTTCAGTTCTAGAAACTCTTTCTCCATCTTTGTTCGAAGAATAAAAGGGAATAACTTATTGAAAAACAATTTCTTGAAATCGTCCCATTCCATGGACTCAATTTCATCTCTTTGCCTCGTATTATTGATTAGATTCCACCATTGATCAGCATCACCTTCCAAACGATACACTACTAAGATGACGTTGTCATGTTCAGAACATTGATGTACTGAAAATATCTTTTCATTAGTACTGTTCCATTCTTCGGCAACTAATGGATCAGTTGACCCGCTGAATGAAGGTTGACACTTCCTCATGAAGGATTCAACAGAATATTGCTCCTTCTTTTGATCGTTTGGATGTCCTGCATGATTCATAGCTTGAGAATGTTGTGTGAGCATGAATACAAGATTTTTCATTCCATCTCTTATAACGTTTGGTTGCTCAGGGGGACAATCATTTCATTTCCCGTAATATTCTGCGTTAACACGGTTCCTTCAAGTTCCAGCCATTGACTAAATCCAAGAAGAATAGTGTGAGAAACACTAATTATAATAGGAATACCACATAATCAAGAATAAAATTTTACACTGAAGGTCCTATATTATGTTATTCATGGACATTTCTAAAACACTAAGATTGTGTTCTATGTTTAGACTTATCCTTAGGGTTCTTACTAAGGCGTTCACATCCTAGTTTCCAATGGTTGACTATACCTTTCCTCTGATACCAACTATAATTACCCATAATTTACACACATTGTTATTACTTCAGAATTGAAGAATACTTATTACAACATATAGAAAAACCATGAAAGGACCGTATAGGTATAGTTTCTTTAGAAACTTGTAATCATAAACAATTGGTTCATAAATCATCTACGTTGTCTTCCATTTAATTAATCATATCTAGAGTCCCTTTCGGCATATTCTACTTATTACCCATCATCCTGACCTGGGGAAAGAAAACATTCAAAAGGGTGAGCTAAAATGCTCAGTAAGGTTAAACAAAAGAAATATCAATCACATCATATTCATAAGAACATAACATTTTGGAAAACATAACCTCCAAAAGAGATCCTAATATCATAACATTGGATAAATAATAGTGGTGAAATGTAATCCCAAATAATAATAACATATAAACATGAAACTTTGTGTCATACATACATAATCATAGTGAATCATTTCTTATTAGTCAAGACTCACTGCCAAGACTGTCTTAGCAGACAATGTCCATTTTTGAATCGAGTTCACTCCTCGTTTCAGTCCTGTTTCACTGAACCAGATTAACTTTCCATTACAGCCATGTCTATATCATGAGATATAAAGCATTACCCAATGCATTGGATGGAGATATAGGTCCCACCCATCTCATAATGAATCCATTCTTATTTGTGCCACAAAATCATAAATCACACATCAAAGCATATCCCACGTAATAAAAATGGGATTCTTAATCATCATGCCATCATAACACAATCCATATAAGAAAAAATGACATCATAAAAATAATTCCATCATAACATAATCAAAACAATGTAATAATAGGGGTATAAATAGAACCCTATATTATCTTAGATGGAAAATAATTTTGATAAAACACTTGAACTCCATTCTTGAGGAAAATATCCTTTCTAATTCAAAATTTTTTTCCATTCTTTACATGTAATATAATTTTAAACTAGAAGAAATTGATTAAAAATAAACATGAAAACTTGTAAAAGATTATTCATGGAAATAATGTTCTAAAAATCCATTCATGCCGTATAAGTTAAAAAAACATTCTTCTCGTACATTGGTCGTAAAAGTCAAAAAGTACATTGTACGAAAAACGACAAAAGATTCCTTTCATCTCTTTTAATAAAAACTCAGCCAAGGGTAAAAATGGATTTAAAAAATTATAGGATGATATAAATAATATTAAATATTGAGGAAACATGGATGTGGATGATAAATATTACCCAGTAAATTTTGAAGTATAAACAATCTCAGATAAAAATGAGATTCTGATATTTTCCCTTACTTTAGGTCTGATTTTCTACATAAGTGTCTGAACCTCCTGTATTATGATTTGAATAATTTCATTGACTTATTCCAGAATCATATTTATTTTTATGATATAATATATGGTCATATTCTTAGCTTCTTATTTGTAATATTTCATTGCTACTTGTTATTCGAGTGTTTATTACATTTTGTTCTTATGCGTGTTTTGTCAAATAAATTCTTATTCTTATTTTTAGGTTATAGATAACTAATTTAAATAATGTTATTAGTGTAATTTATATCATATTAATTCATTCAATTCATTTATATAATCATTATGCAATGAAGATCATGTAGAACGAGTCGCATCACATCGTGGAGACGATATTCCGTACGTACACATGACTGATGATATCATTCCCAAGATCGTGGAATTGTATTGGACTGTATGTATACTATTTCAGAATTAATATAAATTTACAATAATCATATATAGTTATTCTTTACACCATTACACACATCCAAGTAAGGTGGTGTTGAAAAATAAATTACACCATGGCATGGAGACGGTATTCCGTACGTACGCACGCGCGATGATTTCATTTTCTGTAGGATGGATAGATAGTGAAATAGGGTTGTTTCATACATATAATAACATATTAGTATATGAGTGATACTGATGTTATTACTTCATAATTAAAAAACTAAATAATAACATGTAGATGAAGAAATAATGATGAAAGAATCGGTAATGGACATTACCTCTTCTTTGAAGCGCCTCTTTGTAACCTTCTCTTAGGGCACTAAAGATGGTATTTGAAGATGATCAGGACCACCATGGTGTTTCTTGGGAAGTGGAGAAGAGAAATTGGTTGGGTTTGTCCGATCTTGAAGGCTCAAAGTGGTGTGAGGAAGAGAGGGAGGAGGTGACCTTTTATAAGGGAGGAGAGGGGCACCTTAGGAAAACATAAAATATTATATTATTATAAAGTCATATTCGGTTTTTAATAGCTCCAAATTTATTTATTTCTATGATAAGGTGGGGATGGGTATAAATACTCGCATCCAGTATAATTTAGGCATGTTTAGGTTTCTATTTTAACCTTATCATTTAGATTTAACTTTAAGTTAGATAATTTATCTTTTAATGGGTCTTCTTGTTTTCTTACACTATTAGGTTAATAAACCTACTATAAAAAGCCAAACGAAGCCCAATTTGTTTATTATTAATATATATAACCTTATCTAAGTCATTTTTCTGAGCTTTAGATTTTATGGAATAAACTAACAAATAATAATATAATATTGTTTTTAAATACTATTTTATGTCATTCCTAACACTATTTGGTAATTGATTTTTGTAAAAACCATAACCGAATGATTATTTCAAACAATGTTAATTAAATCAATACTAACTTGTCTTATTAATCGAGTAAATTAGTTTAATTAATAAAAATTCACAAATAACATTTATTTGGGTATTTATAACATCAATTATGTCAATATTTCATTAATAAGATAATTCATTCATCATCATTGTATCATAAATAAATTAAATTATTTAATGTCTAAAAAGTACAAATAAAGTACCATTATTTAGGAAAACTTTTTATATTTATAATTAATATTTATAGTCGAATTTATCTTATGTATATCCCTATATTAAAAATTATTTAGTTATTAAACATTTATTTAATCTATTTTAACCCTTCTTTAAATAAATTAATAATAAATGTCCTAATCTAATCCAAGTGGAACTAAATGGTCATATTTCATTCCTAAGGTGGTTTTTGGAAGAATTAAACTTATCCAATTGAATTAGGATAGGTGTTAGTGTAATAATAATATCATTTTACAAATAATTACCCTATTTACTTTTAACCGTGGTAAAATAAGAAAAATGTTACTATTCACCAAAAATATTTTCAGCTCATTGAACCACATTTTAGTATTTGATATTAATCGTGTCTCTCTGATTTTTGAAATTATACTCATAGAAGAGGTAAAATTAAGTTTTATTTGAATTTTCAAATTCTCCTAGGATGTGGGTAAAAGACGGTAAAATTTCAATACAATTTTTATATATAAAAAATTATTATAAAATGACTCTAATGAATTACTTTGAACATATATTGTTATTATATATCAATTTTCACCTAAAATAAATTTAAATAAAATAAATAATTATTTAACTAAAAAGTCTGTTTTTAAATAGTAACCTAGTGTTTTCACTATTCATCAAAAATTGAATGTTTTCAGAAAAATACCAAAATTTCACCCTAGGATAATTTCGATATTCCAAATCCAAAAATGAAGTCCATTTTGAATGATAAAATTTAAAAAAAATTTAAAAGTGGGTATTACTATTCATAACGGCTAGTTTTATTAATATTTTAATAGCATATCGTTGTTTAGTGAACTTGGTATTTCGTACAACACAAACTATCAAGGAAGGCCGTAGTTGCGTGTAAAGAAATCCAATCTAGTGTTTTGTGTAGTGAAATATTCCATTGATTATTTATATTACATAAAAACAAAATATTTCTCATAAAAATCTCGGGTGTTACAATATATAATGAATTGTCACCGACATTAAATTGTACATGATTTTTTTCATTGTAATTATTCTAGTGAAAATTTTATGTTTTTTCTTGAATTTTTTTTTCTAAAACAAAATTTAACTAAATTGTAGAAATATAGTTCATTAAATAACTATTTAAATAATTTTTTAAATAATTGAACAACCATTTAATGGATATTTAGTTACTATTATCTTAACAATCATTAAAATGATTTTTTACTATAATACATCAATAACTATTTTAATAATAGGTAACTTGTATTTCATCAACCAAATTTATTTTAAATTATATATTTTTGAATCTTTTTCATCATTTATATATGTTTATCTTGTTTTACTAATATTAATGATGTATAATGATAAAATATATGTTATCATATGTGAAAATCATGATTTTATGATATCATACCATGCACTTAACATTTATATCATTAATAATGAATACATAACATAATATTATAGAACCTAATTATTGATTTTTCATAATAAACAACAATAATGAAAATAGAATAAATATTATATATTAATTCAATGAAATTTTATTTTATTCATGATAAAAAATAGCACAACATATTGAAAAAATTATGTGTTATTGGTTTTAATAAAAATAATAATAAATAAATACTGAACACTTCTCATGTTTTCATTGCATGTGGGAAATAAAAAATAACATAAAATAAAATGTATAAAATACATTTTAGTTCATAGGGATAAAATCATGTTTTAGTCAAGATAATAAACATATAATGTGACATATATTATGATATTTTTTTAATAATATTTATAAAAAAGGACTCATACACACATGAAAAATTAATATTATATTCTAAATGAGCCTCACTGTATGGTTGAATGAAGTTAAAAAATTACTCGAAATATTGAAAAAAATATTGATAAATCAATCACTAATTTTTATTTTAATGAAAGATGAAATTGCAAAAAATCAATATAGTGCATCCTATAAAAAATCATACTTCATAACTCATAACTCAATCATTATTCAATACCCAAAAATTTTGGTATCACCCATGACCACTAGTTAATCATTTGTTCTAAACATATTGAATCCATTAACATTAGGGTAAATATCGTTTACCATTAATGGCGCAAATATTATAGATTAAGAAAATTATATATATATTGAATGAGATACCAATGAATATATAAATAAAATACTAAATTGACCATATAATGTTATTATTTAGATATCTTATTATATACATGATATGAATAGAGACATAATTTAGTAGAAAGATAATACACAATAGTATTGGGATTTATCAACCTATAAATTCATTTATATACATGTTCATAATCTAATTCTGGTCATAGGTTATGTCATTGTTTATTATAATTTCACCTAATATCATGATAATCTATTAGAATACATTCAAATTAAAAACAAAAGTATACCAAAATTTCAAAAAATATAATAGAAAATGTTAAAAGAATAAGAATTAACAAATCCTAATATATCAATAAGGATTATAAAAAATTGATTTACTTTATACGGTTCAAAATGATAATTATAAAAACAATGAAAATCATTTTGAAGGATTAATTATCAATTTTTTCTATTATTAAATGATCTTTAATCAAATTATTCTATTTCACATCCAAACAGCACAAGGTTTTTGTGGTAAAATTGATCCCCAAAGTAAATATGAGACACAAATGTATTTACTATAATTCTATAGTAATTTTTGATAATAATATTACAATATTTAAATTTTTAATGGATCTATTATACACATAATCTTGTATATTGACTTCAACTTGAAATCCTCAACCCTAAAAATGAATTCCCAAGGTAAATAACTATATTATTACTGATATCTCATAAAATAGAAGAAAAAATGTCCATTCCATGCCCCATTGAAAAAAATATATGTCAAAAAAAAGAATATATAAATATATCTACTATTAGAAATTGACAAAGAAAATTAAACAAAAATTATTATGAAGGAATAATACATTCAATAACACACGTCTCTAATTTTAATGAAACATTCATAATAAAATTTAAAAAATTTGGTACATGGATTAATATACAAAAATATTGAAATAAATATTTAAAAACAATTAAATGATTTCACATAGCATTATAAAATTTTGTTTTTTATCTCTATATAAAACTATATTATCAACATGAGAATTAACCAATGTCGCCATTTTTATGACTATTTATATATGTTTCTACATTGGTTTCATTTTTAGTCCAAAACGTGATGGAATAAAATGTTATGTATCAAGTGAAAATAATTTGTTTTAACATGTTAATGTTTTAGAAAATAAATCATAAAATTGTAAAAATATAAACCATACAAAAAAAATTCAATCAAGGGTAATGTTATAACAAAAAAATGATGGGGAGGTAACTTAGAACCATGAAATCTGGTTTTGAGGATTTTTCAATATTACTATTCGTAATAGTGTTTGTTATTTAATGCCATACCATTAATTATTTAAAAATGGATCAATAAAATTAAAATGAAATTTCACCAACAAAAATGTTTCATTGACCACATAATAAAATACATAGATATATAATTGAAAATGTTTTCTAAAAATGGATCACATTATAATAATTCATTATTAATATATACATTCTTTATCTGATAAATTATTTTTCTATAATTAAATAAAAAACAAATATATTAACAGAATGTACCAATTGATATATATATATATATATTAGTGAATCTACCTATATAATTAATTGTAGTGACTAATCGATATACGCATACTATAGCTTTTATTTAAAATTAAATAATTAATATGAGTAATTAGTGAGGAGAAGAAAACCAACAATCATGATATGGAAAGATCAAAATCATATTTGATAAATTCAAGGATTATATTAAAATAATTCTCCATAGATTATTTTAGAAATATAAAAAAATTATAAGGATTTGATTCAACCTATCATCATCTACCTATTTGACGTGTGTGTACTAAGACACCCTTCCAACTATAACTTCTAAAAAATCAAGTAACTTCTATTCAGAAGAAGAAATTTCATTATAAAAACCCCTCCACTATATTTTCGGTACACACTAATTCTATTCCCACTAACCTAATATCAAATATAATAACATGATAATGGCATATGGCTATTTTGATCATAGATATATGATAAAAAAATTATTACAGTAATTTCATGGGAGACCTGTATGTAGTTAATGGAGTTTTCTAAACCATATTATGGTAGACTAAAAAAATATGCATTCATCTAGTTGATTACAATTATAAAGTGTCCCAAGGAGATTATTTCAATAGTAAATTATGGTTTTAAGAACCATCATCCATGAATAAATAGTTTTGTATTCATTGATGTAACTGCATTATTATGGTTGTAGTACCATTCAATAAAATTATTTACCTTAGATTATAATGTTTTATTTGTTATATTACCCTCTTAATTGTATGATTACTATAATAAGGGTAAGGATGGTATTCATAATGGTTAGGTTATTCTTAAAACTGAAATTTATACTATTCCAGTTGTCATATTGGTATTATACTTTCTCCATATACCATACATTTTATTTATGATGATTTCATATTAATTCCAATAATGAACCAAATTTATTTTTTTAAATATGTTGTTTACTTTATTAATATTTTGTTTCTTTTTTACAATTCCTTTAATGGGTGTGATAATTCTAGGAGACCAAAAAAATTAATTTTTTTTCCAATTCTAGTATTTGATCGGTTTTTTCTCTAAATTAAATATTTTCATTTTAATAGATCATATTTTTAACTAAAATATAGCATTCCATATTGATGAAATATATTTTTATGGACATTATTACAATGTTTATGTGGCTTCATGGTAGTATTTAGTTATACTCTAATTTTAAAATGAAATTTTTCAGTTATTCATATCATAAAAAAATGTGTTTAAAATATAATTTCCTTACATTATGTATCATAACATTATAATATTAAATTAAATTTTACATATATATATTAAAGGAGGAAATATTTAAAATATATATGTTTAAGATATAGGATTCCAAAACAATCCACCAATAATGAAATTATTCCCATGACGTTATTCTCATTCATAATGATGTATCAATGTTAACACTATATCTTATAAAAAATGGTTAATCTACAAAATTTATATATCTATGTCTTATAACCAAAATAGATTTACTAAATTATTTATCATTTTGTTATATTACTCAAAATTAATGGTGTGGAAATTATTAACCAATTTTCTCATAAAATTTACAAATAAACCAGTTCTATAGAAAAATAAATGTTATCTTCAAGTGTCATTTTACAAAAAATCCATAATATCATAATCCCAAAAAATAACTAAACTATTCAGTATGATGATATTAGACACCCCCATTCCCATATATCTAGATATGATGCAATTATTATATATTAATCAATTAAATAATATTTTAATTATAAAAACATTTATTATAATAATATATTTAGTGTCTTTTGAAAAATGTTTCATATAACTATATTATTTTATATGATTCCACCAAAATATTAATCTTTAATTCACCATTGATATAATATATGTTTATTGAATCCATCCTAATAAATTCATCCATTGGGGGACATATATCAAATATGTGGTGAGTTAAAACACAATCTAGAGGAATAAAATAAAAACACATATATCAAAATCACTTTGATATATTAATATGTCAATGAGTAATAGTGAAATTATTACATTAAATAATCATAAGACATTATATTCTATATAAATGAAGAATACCCTAACTATGTAAAGGGAATCATATTCGCATAAGAGAAAAATTATATCTACAAATACAAAATTAAAAAATGGTATTTCAATAAAAAAATGTAGAATATTTTTAATAATGAAATATCATAACATAAATAGAGAAATACCACACATTGAATGTGAATAAATATATAATAATGTCCACAAATAAAATATGATTATAGATAATACTACATAGAATTGTGGGAAATGAACCCATTTGTTCTTATATAACATAATTAATCTCTTTTGATATGTCACCTTACCCAATAATGTGGATTATGAATAATTTTTTCCAACCAGTCACATTATAAATAGATTATAATCATTCATTCAACATAGAAAATAAATTACCTTTCATAATCATAAACATGATATAAACCCATTAGAAAAGAATGAGTTTATTAATGATATCATGAGGCATATATTGAGGATTAAAACACCTGTTATTCCATAAATAAAATTCAAAGACAAAATTTATTATGTCTCGATCTATCACTAGTATAAAGCATCATATTTCATAGAGACAATTGTATTATTCATTATAAAAATTAAAGGGTGCTTCTGAGAAATAAATATTTATTAAAACAAATATGGTGTCATAGGATTAATCTCAATAATATATGATCATGTGTAACTAACATTGGGTGAAATTAGATGTAATGAAAACATATTGATGAATGAAATTGGATGAAACAATTTGAAAAAATATAAAATATTTGATAAGTAAAAATTGATTGATTGTGGATTGAAATTACACATATATAAGGTATCTCTAATTTCAACATTATTATTCATTTAGAATAAAAACAAATAATTTTAAATGAAAAACTTCCATCATGTAATTAATATATTTCTTTAACTATAGATCATGTATATACATTAGAATTTATTTGTAAATATTATTATTAATGAAGAATTGTTTTTGTAAACTAGTTTCATTAATTTTTCTCATTTTGTTTTTACTTCATAATTTTACTTCAATTATATTTATAAATTAGTTTTATTACTAATAATAATATATAAGTAAAACAATTAAAAGTTGAATAATTTTAAATAATTTAATGTAGTCATGTGACAATATATGAATATGTAAATAAGTTTCAATATCTTTATAAATGGATCAAACTAACCATTAATGGGTTGTTTCAAAAATAGTGGGGACAGATTATATATGTATAAATGGTATAAAATCAAAATACAGTATCATAACCAAAATATTTTGTTATATACTTATGTATTAATATGTTAATACTAGTTGAAAGAAAAATACTATGAGAGTTTAATGAAGAAAAAGAAAAAAAATAATGATTTGTTGGGAAACCACATCACTAGATATTCCTCATATTGATATTTTACAAAAACAAGGAAATTTGGGGTTGGATGACACAAAAACCACCATTCAGATATTAAAATAATTAAGTGAGCATAATTTTGAATATATTATTATTTGAGAAGTATATGATATGGGGTTCTCCAAGAGAATGGAAATGTGGTATTTATACTTATGGGATGGGTAATTTTGAATTAACATTTTTCTAAAATTTTAAAATGAAAAAATGAAATTTTTTCCATCATTGAAATTTTGATTTATATTTTCTTAAAATTATTATTGTTTATGACATTATATTATCTATAATGAGAAATTTATTTGTTTATAAAAAGGAATGTTTAAATTTCATTAAATATTCATTATTCTATTTGAATTTGGAAATTAAATTTTATGTCATAAATTTTATTTCATTATTTTAAAATGTATATTTTATATTATTAAATATTTTCTATTATAAGAAAATTAATTTTTGGATAACATACAATATTTTTACATCAATAATACAATGTAAAAAATATTTATTATAAAAAAGATTTTATTTTATAAATGGATTAAAAATAAATAGAAAATACATAAATAATACACATGTATAATTATTATTTTCAGATTGAAAAATAAAATCCATTTCAAAATTAATAATAATTATTATAGTTAATTTTATAAATTTATATAAAATATCTAATATTAAAAAATAATTAAAATTCAATATAAAAATTTACAATATAAATTATTCTTTGGTTTCTTATATGAGTATATATTTTATATAATTATTATATTTTTATTTAATAAATTTATTCCATTTTTATTTTAATACTTTTATTTTTAACATTTTATTGCACATGTTATAATTATAAAGATTATTTCTAGGTTGTGAATGGAAAGGTTTCTATTTTTAAGAGACAACTTATTATCCCTAGGATTATATTTTATATTCCAATCATATTTTTAAAATTTAATTTCTAATAAATACCACTTATTTTCTTTATTTATCAATAACATCTACTCCAATAAATTTTTTATATCATCCATTTTGAAACTTAAATTTCATTACTAATTTTTTAATTCTATTTTCTAGTTTTTTCAAGGCCAATATAATTCTAGGAGATGAAAATGGTCCATGTTTTTTAATTCATGTGATATTTTTTACATATTTTTATACAATTAATGAATTTTTCTATTTTAGGGCATATATTTTTTCACTAAATATAGTATTTAGTATGGTTGAAATGAAATATATATGGTCTTTATTGCATTGTATATGTTAATCAATCAATGCATATACTTATACTCTATTTTTTAGTGACTTTATATATTTAATCAATTACATAAATAAATACTAGGTGAACATATATTTTAATTATATATTAGATTGTATCCTAAATATGTTATATTAAATTTAATAAAAAAATTAATTAAAATTAGAAATACATAAATATTATATATTGATAGTATATGATTTTATATGACCTTTGGGATTATGTAGCTTTTATATTTCATCAATGTGGAATTATTTACAACCTATAATCATAAGATTGTTGGTTGAATATTTTATTTTTGTTAAAGTAATATATTATATGAATTTTGAATTGAGTCTGGTTGGTCATCAAAAATAGGTAAACGAGTTGGGGAATATGATTGATGAGAAGATCTAGGATAGACCACTATAAGATATATAGGAAATTTAAAATGTATATTGGGGAATTGAGTCATTAATGTAATTCTTTTCCAAGGTGTTTTAGTCATTGTGTCCCACCATTATTTAGGGAGAGGTAAAACATGAGAAAATTAATTACTATTTAAGGTATTTTCACATATTTTTTATCGAATAAATATTATACAACATATATGGACATAATTGTAATTATATATTATTTCATAACTATTGAAACACAAATGGGATGTCTTAGAAATAGATGATAATTATTATTGGATGACTTGTATTGCCATTGAGGAAAGTTTCTTCAGTTAATTATTCTAAGATACATGAATGGAATATCGAGGCCATGAGTTTATGCACATGGTTATTGGGGGAGTAATCATTTAGGTAATATGTTGTGAAATTTATATATATGATATAATAGGAATTTATACAAAAATTAGATTAATTAAATAATTTTATTCAATTCATGGTTGGCCTTTATCATATAATTAATATACATTTAGGTATTTTTAGATTCACCTTGTTTTATATGGTGGTCTACTAAGAGTCTATTGTTGGGTGGAACATAAATAATATTTTTATAAATATATGGATATTTGTATCATTTAAATATGGTATTATGGTAACAAATATTAAAAAATGTTAAAATGAGTAAAAATTGAAATAAAGTCAAAGACATGGATTGATATTTTTAACAACGTCTAGGTCATTAGTTAGGTGTTACATGTATTGGTGTATATGGTCCATTTATTCAATGTGAGACAAGTCCTCTATGAATTTTCATTAATGTATCTATATGGGAAATTTAATGTGGTATTTAGATGTTATCATAGTCAGATAGAGGTTTGGATTATATTATACTGCTCCATATTATGTAATATGGGGATCAATGTCAAGAAGTGGTATCTAGAATTAATAAAAACATATATTTAATGATATAGGACAAGATTCCACATGTTTAAATGAAGTGTATGATATGAGTAAGACTCTATGGGATGCTTATTGATCTAGATTTTAGGGATTGGGAAATTTTTAAATGTTTAAGGTGACATTAAATGAGTATTCTAGAAAGATATTTATTTTTAAGGGTAGTCATTGAACATATTTGTATTGATTATCACATAATGAATTTAAATTATTATTATCAATAATTTTCTTATTATTATTATTATTATTGTATTATTTTTATTATTATTTCTATGATAATATATTGTTTTTTGGGTTTCATTCTAATTTTTTCCATCCTGTCCCTTTCCCCTTCTCCCCCACATTACCCTCTCCTTCCCTTACACTATTCGGCTCACCCTTCCCCTATGCATGCCCTCCTCTAGTGAACAACCCTGTTTGGGTGACCTCCTCTGGTGTACTGCCATACCAACACGACCCCTTACCGCCACGACCCCCAGTGGTATATCTTTATAAGGGCTTGACCTCCATACCAATGCATGTGGCCCCCCATCCACCTCCCTTCAGGCATGCATAGTACCTATATTTCCCTCAAATTTGGTGGTACATCCCACTACTATAGTCCCCTCTCCAATCTCCTCTCATTTCATCTGGGTTTAATATTCTAACATTCTCATATGTACCTAGTTTTTTATTTATCTTCCATTAAATTTTTCTTTTTAACTCATTAAGTGTTAATCATCATAGATAAATTTTTTTTGAACCCTCGTGGAGTGGTTCCAGTTGTGCGTTTTTGTTGTCAAACAGATTTGAGGAAGGTTTTCCTATGAATATTTCTTATAATTTTATGGAACATTGATTTTATATTTATTAAACCACATATACATGATAAATATTATTTTTGAAAACATTTGATATGTTTTTGGTGGGATGATGGTACATTAACTCTTGAATTAAGTTAATTAGAATTCATTACTAAATTAGTGCACACTGTGTGATTGATGAAATACCTGAATAGGTTTTGAGAGTATATTGTGGTATTAAATGTGTGTTTTGGATATCATTAATAAGTACATCGCATGTGGCATTATTATTAGTGGTTTCAAGGATTTGTATAAAATGGGTTTGATGTTAAAATAATTGTATATTTGGATTTTTAAATTATTTTATCATGTGATGATGAATTGTGGAATGGTTTTCATTTAGAGAAGAAGTTTTCTAGGATTTAACTTTAGATGGATATTTTTTGAATGAGTTTTATAAATGTTTCGATATAGTTGGTGTTTTTTGGTAACCTTTTAAAAAGAAGTGGTCGCATGTTTGATAAATGTAATTTTTTGGGAGTAATGTTTAAGGGACAATTTAGATAATGTTTGAAAATGACAAAAAATGTATATTATAAAAAATGTAATGGATGTTTCTCATACATATCCTTGATTAATGTAATGGATTTACTTGTTATGGAATCTTAAAGATCCATTATCATTGTACCTCAAATGAAACTCTTTGTTTTATTTTATTGTATGGGACTAGTCCATGGGGATACTTGATATTAGGAATTTTATGTTCTATTATTATTATATATTTTTGATTGGATTTAGGGTTGGAATCAGATGGATAACCACCATTATATACATGAGACATGGGAACCTGTAATATTGTGGAATTTACCCAACCTGTTTTTCTACACTTGTAGTTCATATTCTTACCAGAATCCAATATTTTGTGGTATTTGGGTTTAATTCTATGGTATTGGGACACTCGGAGTTTCCTATGTTAGGGTGGGTAGGTATTTGGGTTTTTTGATTTAATATTTTGTGGAATTCTGCTGGGGATTGGGTCTGAGTTATAGATATGTTCTATATTTTTCATAATATTCTGGGTTCACCTATATCTATTAGTGCATTATTTCTATTAGTAATAAATTTAATACCTATATGTATATTTTAATTACCCATTTTTTATGAATATTATTGTTCTTTATTGTGTAGTGTTTACATGGTTATGATTCCATTGATTCTAAAACGTTGTGAAAATGGGTATATATTCAATGTGTTTATACTCATTCATGTCCTAAAAAATGAAAGCATCACATACCATAAAAAAATGTTAACAACACACTAATATGGTGTACATCGTTTTGGAACTGAAAAAGGGAAATGAGTTCTATTTTTTTAGTACAATTAATTTAATATAATACTTTGATATATTAATTTTCAAACATGAAATTTTTTGCTTATTTTATTTTAAAGGAATTGAATTGGGATGTACATTATCAATCTATCCTACAAAATATAATACTCATTCCAATAGTTTCATTTTTTTTTGTTTTATGTTATAGACACTAGAATGGTATCAATCACCATGGGTGATGTTTAGTGTGGAGTGGAAAGTAACCCTCGAGGTCACATAAAGGTGTCTTTGGTGTCTTCTTCTATTTAGTTATTCTGTTACTATTATTTGTTGATATAAAATTTCAAATATTAATAATGTGAAGTTTAGAGATCACATATTGTTCTATTTTCCTATATATTAGTTTTTTCATTTATATTTTTCATTATGAGAAATCATTACCTTAATTTATTAAGAAACACATGGTGATTTTCGCCATCCTGAGAGGATAAGGAACACCTCTCAGACCATTCCACGGATTGACATAGGTTACTGGTTTAGCATGGACCCAAGTTGGTTCTTGAAAAAACGATATCATAGGAGGTCAGGTCTTTAGGGTACCTTCTTTCTAGATAATCCATTATTACTTCAGGGTGTCAAAGTAGAAGAATTATGATTTATATGACTCGAGATGTTGGAACTAGAAGGAATTCAAAACCCTTTCTCATTCTGAACATCATGTTACTAGAAAATTCCTGGGTTTTTTGGTGTCCTTTATATTTTGTGGACAGTTTCTTGTTTTGAAATGAAATTGGAGATGGAAAAGTGACCTCTGTGATCTCGTACGGTATTGAAAGACAAGTGGATCAGGGTACGTGGTACTGAATAATTACTCATGACGGTGGTGTGATTATAATATGACCACCTACTATATGGCCAAGTTTCCCATCAATCCTACATCCCCCTTGTGATATGTTTGGGATCTTTGCTTATTTTTTTATTTTCTTTTGAAATATTTGTTTTGAAGTGTGAAAATTTGAATATAATTGGTAATGACTTTGTTTTATAATTTTAATGATGGATCCTTTTAACTTATTTTAATAAAATCATGGAAATTTGTTTTCAATTTAATGCTCATTGTTTTTTTGAAAAAAATAACTGACCTTTAGGGTTTTCCATCGGTGACAGCATGTATAGGTACGAATGTGAATGTAGAAGGGAACCTAGTGAGGACTTATTATATGCATGGGTGAGGCACATGGGATACCATTTGTGGGAATGAAATATATTAATCTTGTTTCATTTCTTAAAAAATTCTTATATATTAAAATTTCATGTTTTCATAGCTTGTAATGGTGTGGTATTTATCATCATTTGGATTTTTTTTTATTGTGTTTGAGATAAAGTGTCCATGTTGAAATATTAGTGTTTACTTGTTTATTTTTATACATTTTTATTTATTACCAACAGAATGACTCTATGGATATCTATAGAAAATCACTTGGTGGTGCATCTTTAGAAAATACTATAGTTGATCAACCCATAAACTGTGTTCTTGACTTTGAAAAGTTGATCAATCCTCTCTTATATGGTCTAGAGGATCCTATTTAGGTTAAGGAGTTGAAGTGGATGATTGAGAATGACTTTAGATTCCTAGTTATTTCCGTGACATAAAAGTTAAGGTTAGCACCTTTATGCTCAATGGCTCATCCGAGACATGGTGGATGTGTGGGTACCTAAAAAGAACTAGTATTATTTTACATGGTATTTCTTCAAGAAATCATTCATCTAGATTTATTTTTCTAAGATGGATAATTTGAAAAATAAAATGAAGTTTTTCAGTCTTTATAAAGGTTATGAATCTATTTTGGATACTTATCCTCTCTTCATAGACATAGTTTCATATGATCCAGTGTATGTTGAAAATGATCCAGCAATGTCTCAACATTTTGAGTTTGGGCACAGTTCTAAAATGCAGTCAATGGTGGCATAGATTAATCATTCCACTTTTTTATGTGGTGAGGAAATCCTTTTGGTGTGATGATTTTCTACCAATAGGTAATCAGATGACAAATCTTCCTATGGTCTCTATAACTGGTGAAGTGGATGACAGTAAGAATAAAGACATTTTTCATGATGCTGGTGGTGCTGGTAAGAGAATTATGAGACCATTAGGCATCCAGTAAACTTCTGTATTGCGGAATGACATAATATTTCATCAGTTTGGAAAGCTTGGTCATAAGAAGAATTCATTCCCGAGTTTCCCAGTACCCTGCCACATCTATGGACGCTTGGGACAATTGAAGAAGGTTTTTCAGGGTGTTTCCAAGACTCCTTGTAAATCCATACCCATCTGTTATAAGAACCCCAGTCATTTTGATTAGAGTAAGGTAATTTTTGGGAATTAGTTCAAGGTCATTCTTGTTCAAATGTTCATGGGTGTAATAGGCATGTTTGGTGGCTGTTTTTAGTGTTTCATCACTTTTAAATTGTTAATATTTTAGATTTCGAAACCTTGAGCACTTCTATTTTAATGAAATTGGGTTTTGTAATATTTTGATCTATTTGTTTGGTTTGGGGTTTTCTAATGCATTACTATGAGTTTATAGATTCATCAAACATCAGTTCTATATCCATAGGTCCGGGAGTGAAGTGAAAACGTAATTTGTAGAACCACATCAGTGTAAAATGGTTTTTGTTTAATATTTTTCCCTTGTGTGGATAATAGAGGCTACTCAATATTATGGTGTAAATATTCTTCTCCTTTCGGTTCTATATGGTTGAAAGAGGAGTGGAAACCACATTTAAATGTTATGATACATTTGGGTGTATGTTTTTTTCCTTGGTTATGAGCATGTGTAGTTTTTTTTCTTCCAAAAATCCGGGTGGATGTATCTCACTAGGTGCATGTCTTTATTACAGGAACCATATATATCTTGTTAGACTAAATTGGGTGTTGAGTGGTTTTTGTTATTTTGGTGGTGTTAGGTTGTTGGGATGTGTCATTGTCGGTTTGATGCTCTGTTAGTTGGGCTCATCTATCCCGTTCTTTTGTGGTCGTTATTTTTTGACAGTGCCACAAATTTTTATAGTTCATTTAACTTCATTAGTTCTTTTTATGGGAGACACATAATGTGTCTCACTGAATTTAGTGTTAGCATTTTTTTGGGTTTGGTGTCTATTCAGGGAACCCTGTTTTGGTAGTCATGGTTCATCTAATGGGTATTGTTGTTTCTAAACTCGTGGTTTGCATTCGGGCCTCCCCGTATCATTATCAATGTTTTATTCCTAGATTCTGTTTGGTGGCGGGTGGTCTCTTGAAAAAAAACCAAATTCTAAGTTCCTATTTGAGTAAATGTTAGAACGAGTGTGTTCCCATTGGGTTTTTTTAGTATGGTTACAATTTTATTTCTATATTTTGTTTGAATTAGTTTAGTTGTTTTCAGTTAATGGTTGATTTTTTTTATGATTACTAAAGTGTTTTGATTTCAAAGATGGATTTAGCTCCGTGACTGTTCTCTTCCATTCTCAATTGATCAAATAGATTTTTCTAAGTATGTGGGATTTCAATTAGCAGAAAGTCTATTCTAGTCTTCTGATTTCATCTTGTTATCCATTCTCTCGTTGGTAGTGTTTTTTTGATCTTTTCATTTATCATTGTTTGGGAATCTCCTTTATATGTAAAGGATTATTGGGTGTTTTTTGGAGGTTGAACATTGTTTTGGATTTATGAGGGTGGAATGTGTTATGTTTTGGAGAATTGTCACACCCAAAAATTTGTAATTACCTTTTTAATTATTTTCTTTTCTTTGTATAATTATTTCCAGGGTTCGGGTTGAGCCCTGGATTGAATTTTTTTCATTTAAGGTTGATTTTTTCTGGCTTGAAGGCATATATCGTAGGGGAAAAGTAAGGTTTTAATACTATAAAGATACACCCTGCTCACTGTATGGCCAACATAGTAATAAAAATATACTTTATATTTAGAATAATATTGATATGAATTTATGTTAAAGGTTATA
This sequence comes from Viscum album, assembly GCA_963277665.1. Taxonomy (NCBI): domain Eukaryota; kingdom Viridiplantae; phylum Streptophyta; class Magnoliopsida; order Santalales; family Viscaceae; genus Viscum; species Viscum album. Next base: position 532,550,838 of record OY728137.1, read on the forward strand.
AAAAAAATAAAAAAATAAAATTAAAAGTATTGTTTTAATAATAATAATGATGATATTATTATTATTGGGATTATTATGATTATTATGATGATTATTATTAATATTATTATAATTATTACTCTTTTTGGGAATAATATTAATTATCCTTGTTTTTTTTTGTTTTTTTTTTGTTTTTATGGTAGGTTTTAGGATGGTGTGCGGGCACCTCATAGATAGATGAAACTGTGAGGTCAACCTAATTATGCATGTGACCGCTTTAGGACTGGGAAGAGGCTAAAAAATGTTTTTTCATAGACACATGATTGCTATTGGGTAATCGTGCAGTTTCCCAGTATTGAAAAATAATAATAATTAAGGTGATAAAAAGACAAAAAGAAATTTTAATAATAATAATATATTCATATTATAATTATTTTGAGTAATTTAGTTTATAATGATTACGAGTCATTATTATAATTATTATGAATCTTAATTATTATTAATATGAATTTTTTTTATTATTATTAATTATTCATAATTATTGATAATATAACATTTAAGTTAATAATATTTTTTGGGTTTATTCTTATATTATTTTCACTTTCTTTTCACTTTCCCTATCTCCTCCATAGTACCCTCTCCATCACGATAACTTGTTTGTCACTCCCTTCCCCTGTTCACCCCTCCTCTGGTGACATTCCCTACAAGTATGACCTCCACTAGAAACCTGGCTTACCGGTGAATCTTTCCATCTCGTGTAGGAGGCTCCTCTGGCCACTCCCATTCTTGCATGTTATTCCCCTCCGGTGTCGTCCAATCTGGCAGTGTGTCCAACTATGGTAGTCTCCCTATCCAATATCCTCTAATTCCATCACGTTTTTCTCTTCTTCAATGGGAATTTTTACCATGGGTTTTGATTTATCTTCTATTATGTTGGGGGTTTTCACACATTAAGGGTTTATACTCATAGATTAAGGGGTTTAGAACCCTCTTGGAGTGGTTAAACTGATGCGTTGTCATTGCGCCACAGATACGAAGTAGGGTTTCCCACACACATACCTTCTAAATTTATGGAACATTGATTTCATGTTTTACAAACCTTATATACATGCTAAATTTCATTTACCACTTTTTGGTTAGTTTTTTTAGGGTGAAAATGATGCTTTATGACTTGTTTTTTGATAATTAGACAGGTTTTACTAAATTATAAAACACCAAGTTATCGATGAAATTTTCGGTTGGACTTTGAGAGTAGATTATTGTATTTAAATTCTGTTTTGGCTTTTTTAATAAATATGATGCATGTCTAATAATTATTTCGTTTTCTTAAAATATACTCATATTGATTTTAATTTAATGTAAGTTTGTATTTGGTTTTTGGAATCATTTTTACATGTGATGGTGAATTGTGGCCATGATTTAATTTTCCTAGGAAAAGGGCATGGTTAAAATGTAAGATAGAAATGTATTGAAAGAGTTTGTATAAAATTTTTGACATATCTATGTTGTTTTTTACACTTATATTGAATGGTGGAATTCATGATTGATAAAAAGAATTTGTGATAGTTTTTTATGTGCGTAATAGTTAACTTTTTCAATATGCAGAAAAAATTATATTATAATAACCTCAATTGGATGTCTCTCATGAATTGTCTCAAATAATGGATTGTATTTCCTTGATGTAAATCCACAAGATCCATTATCAGGGTTCCTCGGTTGGACGTCTCTGTGTTCTCTTTATTTTTAGGCATTGGATTAGTCCCTATGAAGACATAGTATGGAGCTTGTGGTGAACTATTGTTATTATATATTCATGATTGGATTCTCATTTAGAAATGGTCGTCTCATCCCCATTATATACATTAAACATGGTACATGTGATATTGAAAAAATTTTATGTGAATGTTTTCTACACTGGTAGTTCATGTACAGACTAGTGGCGAACAGTAGGTGGTATTTGGGATTAATGATATTGGATTGGGCCCCTTGGTATTTCCTCTATTAGGGTTGCCAACCATTTGGGAATTCTGATTCCATCATGTGTAGCATTATACTGGGGATGGGTCTCATGTATATGTAATTTATAAATTGTTATTGATCTCTTGTATTAAACTATGTTTATTTGTTCTTGGTTTCTTATTAAAATAAAATTAATAATTTTAGATATATTTTCATTTCCCTTTTTATATGAATATTTTGGTTTTTTTTCATGTGTAGTGTTTACATGGAAGTTGGTTTCTAAAATTGAGCGAAAAAGGTTTTAAATCAAAATTGTTTAATAATATTTTATTCCATAAAAATGAATTCATCACTTCCTTTTCTAAATTTTTATTTGAACACTCATATGAGGAAATTGTTTTTGGAAAAGAATAATGGGAATTAGCTGTTTTTTGTTTTTTGAATACAATAAGTGGAAAATCATTCATTTATATATTATAGATGATACAATAAATTTTTGATTCATTTATTTAAAAGGAAGGGAATTATGATTTTGATTATCAAGCGATCATGTTGATTTTTGATAGTCAATCTTATCAATTCCATTGTTTTTAGTATCTAAAACATGATCCATCTATAGTTCAATTTCATCACTTGATGTTTGGTGTTGATTGGATAGTGAACCTTTGGGTTAGATGGAGGTTTTTTGGGTGTCCGATTCAGTTTTATTATTCTAGAATTGTTTTTTGTTTCATTGATAATAAATTTAAATAATTTATTGTTATGAAATAACATAATGTTTCTTTTGACAATTTATTTATTTTATTAGACATTACTATTTAATTGGAAGAAATTCTCCCCTTTCTCTCTTTGAATTCCCTTGGTATAATTCACCAGCTAGGGAGGATCAGGAGCGCCTATTGGTGCATTCCCCAGATCAGTTTGAGTTTCCATTTTAGGTTCAACCAAGGTTTGTTCGTGATAGTTGTAGTGAATTATATTGGATAGATGTGTTTAATATTAATTCATTATTTTATTCAATGAGCCCACAAAAACATGTTTTGATAGAAATTTTTGTATTAATTTTTTTAGGGATATTTGAGGTAAATCAATGGCTAAGGGAATTAATTCATAGTGGCTATTTTTGAAAGATAAATGCTTCTAGGGTAAATTAAAATTCTTATTGTGGGTGCGGGATGTGTTGAAACATAAGTAATTGAACTAGAAATGTTTATCAAGAGAAGGTGGTTGTTTCATAATGGACTTGGTATCATAGTAAAGTGACCCTATGTAGGGGAATTCAGTTTACGAGTTTTCATTATGATAGAATGTTTTTATTTTAATCATAATGGACACAACATTATTAGAATCTAGGTGAAGCATTATTCTTTATGGCCCTTAGGATTTTATAGTAAATATTTTCTATCCAAATATAAAATAATAAAAAATAATTTGTTAAACTAATAAAATAATGAGGGATTAAGATCATTTATTATATTAAAAAATATGGATATTTATATATATATTCTCACATCACATATTATCTTACTATGTATGACCATCTTGGATTGATGTTAAATATTACCATGTGATTAAATCTGTAGTCTTTTGGTGGTCTCATAATGATGGTGGTTAAATTTGCCTTATTTTTTTATAATTGATTATATATAATGTTATATTAATTCATAGTTAGTTTTTTGTGATTAATTAACTAGATAAACATTATTCGTGTTTTTCATCATGATATATGCCTTGTGGTTATCTTATATGGGTATTTATTGGGATCTCCATGTATAGATTTTTCTTCATAGACATGTGCATTGTTCAGGTCAATGTGAAAGATGTTTTATCTTGTGTTTGGTGATCCATGGGATTTGATTCTCAGTCTATTTCCTTGGGTATTTGGTGTTGATATCCCATTCATTGATGGGGGAGTAGTTTATGCATTTTTTTGATATATTATTTTTTATTGTTGAACCCCAGGAGAAAGAAGATGTTAGGGTCTTCCAATTATATAAAATTTCATATGTCGTGTTACAAGAAATTTTTTATTCAGTAGTATTCATCAGTGATTGGAGACTTAGGGTGTTGGAGTAAATTATCTTTTCAAATGATGGATATGTCATTGGGTACCAAGAGAGCATCGGGTGATTAAAATCATCACAAGGGCAGAAGGACTCATTATTATTCTGATTCATTTTGTTTTTAGGTATTGTTTTGATTATTGAATTTTTTATTAGGGTTCTTATTGAATATTATTTAGATATGAATTTGGTTTATTTTTACTAATCTATTTTTATAGTTGTATATTCTATACTATTGATTGTGATTATTTATGAATTGTAATTTGTTGTAAATATTATATATCATTTCTTGTGATATATAATGGATTCATCATCCAAATATCATATTTGAAAAATTGGGTTTTGTGGTCTACATGGGTTGGTGATAATTTTGGGACCGGGTAATTATTAGTATAATATTTTCTATTTTAATTTGTTTTCATACACTCATATACATATTGATATTATCCAAGGATGACATTTTTTGGGGCCTACATAGCAAATAATCACACCATTCATAAATTCTTTGATGTTTTTGGACATTATGGTTTATTTTATGTGAAACATAAATGGATTGAAATAATTATATTAATGACTAGTTGTGCAGTGGTTGTTAGAACATGATTTCTTTATACATTGGTGGTAGACTAAGTGTTTATTTTCTACTTCTATGAGGATGCATTTTGTTTTTCAATTATATCTATAAATGTAAACTTATGGGCATGAAAAACCATTTTAATTAAAGTTATTACAATATATATATATACAAATATATATATATATTATACCATGTGTTTTTTGGAAATGAATCATTTTATAATCAGGCAATTCATATTTATTTTTCTTCTTTAATTACATATTTTTTTGGATTTTTTTTGTTGTTATAAATTATAATTGGTATGGAATCCTAACAGTCACCCCTTAGTCCCATTCTACTATCAAATATCCTTTAATATTCACTAAGTATCCCATTTGAATAGAATATACCTAGATCACATGGAATTAATAAAATCTGGGCCACAAATTTTATACGAATCAAATAATTATTATGTGTAAATAGATAATTATAATTTATAGCCACTCGATAACATTTAGATTTCAAATTTATCTATAAACATAAAAATTGTAAGTACATTTTCCCCTATAAATATATAATCTTTTTTCATACCATACTTATTTCTTGATATTTTTAGCATTGATATCAGTATACATTACCTCAATAAATTTTTAATTCAGACCAACAAATGAAATATGTGACACTGGAATAAAAAATTATATCAATAAAAAATGAATAATTGAAAAGATAATTACATATTATAGATCATTGAATATTACATTTAATAACTCTATATTCTTCTTGTAAGAGACACATTCCTGATAAAATATAAAAATTGTTGAATTTTTATTGTATATTAAAATCTTCACTCAATACCATTTAAATAGTCTCATCTACATTGGTCAAATATATCTTGTAACCTCTATCACAATCTTTAATATCATTAGGACCATTAGTAGTGGTATCATTTTGTATTACATTTAAAAAAATTAAATATGGGTTTATATGTCAAACCTAAACCATTATAATGACATAATATTCATTAATACATAATTAGAGGTTTTATAATATTGATTTATTAACTAATAAATCATGAATTTGTCAAATTAATGAATAAATTTAGATAAATTTGTATATCAATGATACTGTGAACATATATACTTATAAGGATAGGATTTATAGTGCCTTGGGTTTTGTTTAAATTGGGTTTTCAGACATTATTTTGCTAATGAGATAATATACGTTGATTTCATACCAATCCATCTTATAAAATATGATAAAAAATAAAATTTAAAATATTTAAAACAAAAAAAACAATTTTCTTAGGAAGAAAAACATGGATATAAAATTAGAAGTTAGAAAATAATTTCCCATCCGTAATTATGAATTAATAATTCACTTCATCATTACATGGTGAATCTCATGACCAATCCACTAGGGCCTATTCCCTAACTACCCCCATCCCACCATTAATAGGCCAGGGGCTGGTGCCTAGCACCGGGAAGGCATATCTCAAAAAGGGAAGGTTATGCCTCTAAAATTGTGCACACATGGACATGTCATACTACACAAAGAAAAAAAATGAATGAAAAAAGAGTACAACCACTAGAAGGAACCACCAATAAGAGTAAAGTGTGTAAGCTGAACTTAAAGGGTCCAAAATACCACCCTACTGAATGGAATGTACATCCAAAGATGTATAACATTCAGAGGTTGTTCACAAAGAATACTACATTAAAGTTAGTAATAACTCTCTGTTAGATGTCACACCTACATACCACGTTTATCAATCCACCTCTAATAAAAATTTAGCCCTAGTTACCTAAAGCCCCATTCAAAGCCGTCTGTAATCTGCACAAGACACAACAATTGCGGGTGATGCCCGTGCGGGAGTGATTATAACAATATTTCGTGGGGACCCCATGACCTATGATGAAATCCCAATAATACATGAATAAAAACACCACAAATTAAATACCATAGTTTTAATACCACCATGAATTATCTCAAATACATATCACCATGTAAAAGACAACTCACATCAGGTATAACATAGGTACATAAGTAAAGATGAATATCTATAATGCTAGATAATATTATTTTATTTGGAGGATCTGATGTGGATCCACATTGGGTCGCTAGGTGTTGATCCACACATGGTCACCATGAGATGACCCATGCGGGGTTTCTTGGTGATAACCCACACAAGATCTCTAGGTGCTGACCCAACCGAGGTCGCCAGGTGTTGATCCACATAGCGACGTTTAGGGCTAATCCACATTTTGTCGCTAGCTGCTGATCCACACAAGTTTTTGAGAGGTCGATCCATAGAGGTTCTCTATAGTCTGATATAAATAAGGTTTCTACATTTTCATCCACATAGTTTATCTAGAATCCAATCCAAACAAGTTTTCTAGATGATGATTCATAGGGAGTCTTTATTATGCTTCATGTCACAGCCAGCCGCTTGATTCATTGCTTAGAAAAATTGATTTCTATAGGATCTTCTAATAAATCCACCGGTCATTACTATATATCCAATAATACCCAAAAATATTAGATGAATGTAACATCCCATCAAATGGGTCCCAACGCAACAGAAAAAGTGTCGAACTGAAGCCCAGTCTCTAAGATATAGGCATTTTTGTAATAAGGGTCTGGTTGGATTTGGGTTTGATACAAAGTTTCCATATGACAATCTCTTCCAAAACTCATGTAGATAATATCTGAATTACCTCATCATAGTAAGGAATGAAATTCCACTGATTTTGTGTCAATCAGATGCCCGGTTTGAGAGATACATGTATTTTAGGGAAATGGGGGTCGGGCGAGTCTCGGTCTAGTCCGGCCAGATCAGACCAACCCGTCCTAACCCAGATCTACTCTAGGCTGGGCCCAGCCAATTGGTCCATACATCTGGCCAAGATTGGTGGGGTGGGTCAAGATTGCGGGGTAGCCTTCACCCAGCACCGTCAGCCAAGGACGGACCGGTTTGTCAACCATGTCGGGATGCTGTCATATGACGCTTTCAACCCCCTCCCGCCTTGAAGTTCGCCACGAGGCCTCACCTCTTCCAATGTCAATAGATCGTGGGAATCTGTGTGCCATTCTATATGAATCCACCAACAAGGATCCGCGGACATGTCCTTCCACCTCACCCATAGACTGAGTCCGCGGGATGATTCGGTTAACACAGAGTTAGTGAGGAATTGTGGGTCTCCCATGTCATAACCGCGGTGGCCATGGCCTCCGCTGTTAACTCAGGAGGACCACACACCAGACTCCACCTCCACGTGGTTCTATCCTATGCCATACCTCTATCCCCTCGTGACCAATATTACTTTTTCAATTTCCACCATCGTGGGCTGCCACCGGCACCGGCACAAAGATAGATTCATCTGCAGGCCACTAGAGATGCTCTGGTGGTCTGTTTCTCGATCTGTCTGCTCCTATTGGATTATAATGATTCCACCTTCACCACGACAACCTCTAACTCACCATACCATCATTTCTAGAATTCATCCATCAAGAACGCACATGTATAGGGCTTCATCCATCCTTCGTGTCGGCCCTTTCCCTACATGTTAAAATTTGAAAAAACATTGGGAGGATCGGAGATTGTAGATAAATCAATATAGATGATAATTTACTCCTAGATAAAGAAATCCCAATATACGTAACCCAAAAAAAACAACACATGATCTGCGGATTAACCTATTAGTGGGTTAATCATTGTTAATCGTTCAGTAAAATAACAAGGAATCATTAAATAATTCATACCCCTAACTTTGTTTGATATTCGTTGTCGAAGCATTCCATCCTCGAGGGTTCAATAGTTCAACAGAATTCTTCGCATCCTGGCATCATTCTTTGCGGCACGTCGATGGTGATGATGTTTCCCCGGTGTTTTATGTTCTTCGCTGTAGAAGAAACACGTCGTTGATTCATCCTAAAATTTACCATGAATTAATTCCCAAACTTCCAATGCATTAGATTAATAAAAAGAAATCGGTCACAATGTTTTTATTACACTTTGACATTACGTCCTTACGTAGTTTCATATATGAAACAACAAAGCTATTGCACAATGACATAACAAGCTATTAATGGGATTCATTTAATGCACATTATTGCCTCCTCATCACTATACGACAACACCACTGTTTGATTCTTAGCTATTGGGAAAATAAATAAAATAACATTTTAATGTTATTTTATTATTTTCTGGAAATTCAATAAAATAGATTTTCCGTATGACCATTTTCGGTCAGTATGAAGTCCTTTCAAGGAGAATCGATGTGTTCCGAATTTAATGGTGCCCTCGGATTTTTTATCCGAGCAGTAGTTCAAATGTTAGATAATACAGCTTTCACATTTACAACATGTACTTTGAAAAAAGATAATAATTAAATTCTACACACTCCAAGCCTCGGAATCATGTGAAATCAATACATACAGTCTCAAAATAATTCATATAATTCAAAAAGTATTAAACTAAAATTTTGTGACATTACATTCTTTCTTCCACAGAGATTCATTTAATTTATATCCAAAAAATGGATTATTATACAAATGGGGGTACAAATCATTAATATGAGAAGCCCGATCCTATGTGGTCTACCAGAGGTACTCGTACATCCACCGAACGCGCACTAGTGTAAGCATCCATCCATGATGGACACACTCCTATCAATCGTCGATATCCATAGGGAAATATGCAAAGGTCACCTCATCATCAATGACATTCTCTCCCTAGTCAATGATGCCCAATGGATCATGCACATTCCCCCTCATCTGTGACACGATAAAAACATTCTTTACCTACTGCATCGATGGGGGAATATATATGTGGTACGCCACCCTGCAATCTCTAATGAGGATCTAGGAATGTCCAATTAACCACTTAGATAACTTGCCTCCCAGGGAAAATCTCTGCAATTCACGTTGGGGAGATACCCAATGGAATACATGGTCTCCCTCCTCGAACTCTATGGGTCTCCATCCCATGTCGGAAAAAGACTTATATCATCTCTATGCAGTCCTCATACACTCTTGGATTATCTACACCTTTTTAGTGGTACCTCATACCAACTCTATACCCATGAGTGCTGACTCCCATATGTCTACCTTGAATATATTTGATCTGTATGGCCACGTGTAGAAGAATACAAATGGTTCCATTAAAATTGTGGAGTGATAGAATTTGTTTTATTCAAACTACACCATTTGTAGGATTTCTCCCAACTGCAACCAAAATTAAGCACACAATCGTGAATACTTTCCTTCAGGGTCTATATGGTCCACTCCGACTGACAATCCGTATGGGGATGAAAAGTCATGATTAAGTGGAGGTAAGTCTCGAATACCACCTTTAATCCCTTCTACAATTACGATGTAAAGCATCTGTCACGGTACGAAATGATCATAGAAGGAACCCCGAGAATCCACATTTTCTCCATGGCATAGATGCGTCCCAAGCCCTCTACCGAGGCCTACTCCTAGACAGGTAAGATGTGTGCCAACTTGGTAAGTTGGTCAATGATCACCCAGATAGAGTTTTTTCCCTGGATGGATGTGGAATACCCATCACAAATTATATGGAGATACCACCCCACATCCAATATAGTACCTTAAGGGGCTACGTCAGGCCTGTTATGACATGATGCTCATCCTTCACTTTCTAACAATTGAGTAATCTTGAAACAAACTATTACATAGATTTCTTCATCCTTGGCCACCAGTACTAACTTCATTGTTCCAGGAACATCTTCGCAACACCAGTATGTACCACCAAAGGGGAATTATGTAAATACCTAAACAAATCCTCCATTAACATCCAATGTACTACGATTTATACTCCAAAATGGTTGACAAGATCCTAACCTATTTAAAATCCTTCTAGAGCCTATCTTGAGGATATTTGAGTACATCTGGCATCACAGTAAACATACACAATCTATGCCTCCCTAACTCGCTAACGTAGTGGGGGAGTGATAGTAATTTACTAGAGGTAAACTCCTCCACCATCATCCATAATGGATATCTACAACATATATAGGTACTATTTCCCCTCCCTCACCAGCTGTAACACCGACCTCCGGCTTAGTATATCTTCCTCCATGCTCCACATCCCATGAGTATAGACAATCTCAAGGTTATAATCTATAAGGTAATACATCCAATGTCGTTGTCTCATGTTCAAGTCCTTATGTAAAAAGATAAACCTGAGACTCTTGTAGTTAGTGTGGAGAGTAAACCACTCACCCATATAGTAGTTGCACCACAACTTCAATAAAAGACCCCCGCTGCTAACTTCATTTCATGGGCTGTATATGTCTTCTCATACTTCCTTAATAGTCATGAGTTGTAGTCGATCACTAATCACTCCTATATTATGAAAAAACCTAGTCTGGTCTCTCATGCATCTCATTATACCATGTAATATATGTCCTCATCTGGAGACCTCAAGATGGGATCACTGGTCTAGATCTACCTCAGATGCTAGAAGCTATACTAGAATTTCTATGTTGACATGAAGAGTTTTACATTCTTCATCAAAACTATCATTGAAAATGCTACCCAATAAAAGTCAGGAATGAACCTCTGGTAGTACCCAGAAAAACTCTAGGAAACTCTACACCTTAGTCACACTCCTGGGTGGATCCCAATACAACACTACCTCTATAATCACCAGATCCAGATCCACATCAAATCCTACTTATGATATGAATTTTCCTTGAATGTGGACCTCCTGAATGATGAACTGGAACATTAAGAGCTTAATTAAAAGTAGGATCTCTCAGTGTGTATCAATGAATATCTTCATGTGCATAGATTACTCCTCCTTTATGGCTGACTTCAAAAAGTAGTCATCAATGAAGACTAACATGAAATGGCCGATGTATGGATGGAAGATATTTTTCATGATTACCATGAACACTTCTAGGGAATTTTTCATGCTGAAAGAAATCACCAAAAAATCATAGTGGTCTTACCGAAATCAAATGGTTGTCATCAGTATATATACATACCATACCCAAATATTATGATGTCAATATTTAAGGTTGATCTTGGGGAACCACCTCATTCCTTTTAGCTGATCGAAGAGCTTATAAATCCTTAATAGTGAATACATTGTTCTTCATAGTCTCCTGGTTAAGGAACCAAATGTCGATGCATAACCTCAAGCTCATGTTTTCCTTCTTGGAAAACAATACTGGGGCTTCCCATAGTGAAACACTATGTCTCACAAACCATTTCCTCTACAAAAACTCTAGTTGTACCCTTATCTCACAAAGCTCTACAAGATCTATCTGATATGCCAGTGTAGATATCTATGATGTACCTAGGTAAAATTTAGTGAAATAGTTTTCCTATCTTTGTGGAGGTAGTCCTGGGACATATTTAAGAAATATATCCTCTTATTCATCCACCACTACAGGAAAACTAAGACTACTCTCTTCAAGCCCCCTGAAGGTGAGGCTAACCAACTAGTGGGTGATCAGCTATACCCTCCTCTAGGAATGTCCATCCTCTTCTAAAAAGGTTCCCTTTATCGCCAGTGAATGAAAAAACTTAGTCCTATCTTCGTGCACACACATCAATTTTCATGTAAGAAAGTCGATTTGAGTGCGGAATATAGATAACTAGTCCATACCCTGGATAACGTCATAAGGCCTCGATGTTAGTACTTGGAGATCTCAGTAAAATCTTTTTCCCCTAGAGTAATCTCACACTGTCTACAAAGGTGTGTAATTTTCTAATTTTCTCCCTTAGTAGTCTATAATCACAAGGATAGAGCCAATGGATCAACTAGAATCATGGATCCTTGACCATGGACCATATCATGGAGAGAGTGACTCTCACATGTATCTATTAGAGCTGAATATAAGTTGTAGTAGACAATTACCTTACCTATAATCATATATAGAGTTCCATGGTCATTGAATTCCATCACATAAAGATATCCCAATCCTAGTCTAACTACTCCTATAGCTCGTGGTGGACCTCCTCGGGGTGGAGGTGGTAGTACCTCGAACTGTCGTCGATGGCCTTCTCCCATGCAACGTTTGCTGCCCTGTGAACCTCCTCTCTTGAACCTATGTCGTTATCTTTGTCGACCCTAGACTACCTACTGATCATCCAATAGGGGAGTTGGACAGTCGCAATACATGTACCCCTCTCTGCCATATGATTAACAAACTCTAGCCCTCAGCTAATATCATCCTCCACATGAGCTCCACACATCCAAACCTGCATCCCTGGGTTGTATCCAATGTTATGGCTCATTTTTTCCTCTATGTTTTCCACCTACAACCTGCTGTATATGACTCAACCACCATTAATTTAGTGGTGGATATCATTGTCAGTGCATACTCATCTATGAATATTTTCACCAGTAGAGGTTACTCTAGCACTATAGCCTACTTCGAGATGTTGAAAAAAACCATCGATGCCTGAATCTTTCATTAAAGTTCTTCATCAAAAGTTTGTGCCCAGATGAAAGGGTCTCGTACCATTTAATTGGATTAGCGGGAGAGGATGATAAACCTCGTCGATTAATGTGCCACTATCAGTCTTCCCTATTGTTGATTCAACAGTTTTTGAATATGCACTGATAATAGTGTCACTATATTAAACTCAGCCCTGAATAGGACCATGATGTCCAACCAAGAATGGGTCACCTCCTCGTGTGTCTCAAGTGTCAAACTCCACTATATTCCAATCATTCCATGAAAAAGGATAGTAGATAAGACCACCATCTGGTCTGTAGGTGGCTATTCTAGGAAAAAACTGATTAAATACATCCATCCAATCCTCATGTTCTTGAGGATCTATCTGGCCTCAAAACCTCAGAGGCCTCTATCTCTGGAACATTTGTAGCATGCTCACTATGTCTTCCCTATCCATTGGTGGGGATGAAAGAATCTAATAAACTATGAGTGGTGGTGTAGCTGGTACACCAACCAATGATGTTATCTCTTTAAGTGGTCCTTTCACTGGCACCTCACAACTTGATGGGCCATCCTTATGATATCTCACTAGAATCATGGATAACTATAGTCATAAAGGCATCCTGTATGTAAACAAATGTGTCATGATAATTATTTTATACCTGGTGATCTGACTCAAAAGAGGTATTGAAAAAAACATTTCCAAATACATGCAACTACTGTTTTCATGTACAATGTAGAATAACCATATTCGGGTTCCTTGGGTAAGGATACTTTGGTAGCCATAGCATCACTGGACACTCTGCAATGTAATCCAAACAAAAGTAACATAACAATATTTCCCTCATTTGAAAATAATGATTCATAGTCCTTCATGTGGAACTGGAATACCTTTGATACCACTTAGTCACGACCCGCCACAAGGGTAGGTGTGTGACAAACCCAACCCATCTACCATTGGCCAGTGGATGGTGACTAACACATGAATGGCCTATCTCATAAAATAATGGAATTTCATTTAAACCAATACACAAAAGACAAGGAATAGTACACAAAAAAAATCCCAAATAAAAGAAATCATAGTACAAGAAACACTAATGGTATAGTGTGAAAAAAATGAAAAGGGACCAGAATACAAGTCCATCTAAAAGTAAATTACATAAAAGGATGTACATGCTCTGGAGGTTCCCTAACAAGGATCCTACCAAAAGTCTAGGTACAGATCTTTGATGGATGTCACTATATCACACCACTTCTATCAATCCAATCATAAGAACCATCTACCACTAGATATTCAATTTCATATTCAATGTCTTCCTCATCTTCATAGGACAGAATAGGTGCGGGTGAAGCTCGAGCAATGGTGAGGATAATAATACTTATTGGGGGCCCCAAGACCCTCGATGGACTCCCGGTAATCCATAATGAAAACACCACATAAGAAATACCACTGTGGTAATACCACCATGAATGATCTAAAATACATATCACAAAGTAATAGATAGCACACAGTAGATATAAATGAAGTATATAAGTACAAATTATTAGTTGTAAAGATAGATCATCTTGTTCTACTGAGAGGATCTGCTTCGGATCCACATTGGTTCGGTAAATGATGATCCACATAGGGTTTCTAGGAGTTGACCCCCATAGGGTCCCTAGGTGTTGTCCCACACAGGGATGGTAGGTGCTGACCCCCATAGGGCCATTAGGTGCTGAGCCACATTGGGTTTCTAGGTGCTGATCCACACTAGGTCGCTAGCTACTGATCCACACAGGGTAACATGCGGCTGATCCACACAAGGTAACTAGTTTATAATCCATACAAGGTCTCTAGATGTTGTTCCACCTAGGTTCTATAGATGATGATCCGAATAAGGTCTCTAGTTTTAGATCCACACATGGACTTTAGATATTGATCCACATAGGGTCGTTATTATGCCTAACATCACATCCACCCGTGGAATTTATGTGCTTATCATGATTGATTTATAGAGGATCTTTTTGTCAGGCCATCATCCATACATAAATAGCCATAGAGCCTCCCATAAGTTAAACCAATAGAACCTTTCATCATAAGGGTCTCAATGTAGAAAACGACCCATCTATTGGATGCCTGGTATGTAGGATATATAAATTTTGTTAATAAGGAGTTGGTGGGATTTGAGTCTGATCCAACATGGCCATATTCCAACCACCACCAATACTGTAGTAGAGTACCTCATAAAAATTGTCTCATCACAAGGGTCCCAACAAAATTGACGGTGACTAAGTCGGACCCCCCCCCCCCCCCGATTTGGGTGATACAGGTGTTTTAGTGAAACGAGGGTTGGTCGGGTCCGGGTACAGTCCGACCTGGTTGGACTGACCTGACCTAGATCTAGTCTTGCCTGGGCCCTTCCCTTTGGGACATGGGACCAACTTGTCCCTGTAGGGTGGTTCTGACATAAGGTGGAGGCTCACACCCTGCCATTTTTTCCAAGGGTGGTCCAGTTTGTCCAACATTAAGGAATGTGTCCAGATTCCCTTTCTGGATGCCTACTACCATGTGGTTCACCCCATTGCCTCCCCTCCCTGACGGTAAAGTGACCGTAGCATGCCGCGTGATTCGATGCATGAGGCCACTAACACTACTGTGCATCTACATCTTTCAACATCATCATAAGACTGATTCTACATGTTTACTTGGTCAGAATAGCGCCAACAAGGCATCCTGGGTCTCCCATGGCACGACCTCCTCTATTCTTCTTTGGGGTCATGAGGATTCCACCTTCACATCAACATCCTCTAACTAGAATTCAATTTTGAGAATTAATTCAAGAAAAACTCACCAGTGACGGGGCTCATGCCTTATTCGATTCGGCATTCTACCTACGCATTATAAGCTTAAAAAATAGGGAGGTTCAGGTATTGTAGTAAAATCAATACAAGTTATAATTTAATCCTAGATAATGAAATCCGAAAAAATACAACCTCCAACAAGAACGCATGATCACCTTATTAATATGTTTTTTTTTGTAAATCTACATTAATCATTTGGAATAAGAACATAGAATCATTAATTATATGAAATCCCTAAATTGTTGGGATTTGGTTGTTGTAGTGGTCCATCCTTGAGGGTTCTAGAGGTTTATGGTGTTCATCGCTTCCCGACATTGTTCTTCGAGACATGTTGTAGTAGATGATGTTCCTCTAACATTATTCATTATTTGTTTTAGACAAGACTCATTGTATGATCATCACAGAATTTTCCATGAATTAATTACCAACCATCTAAAACATTACTTTAATAAAAAGAAACATGTCTCATCATTTCTTTTAGGCTGTGATGTTGTGTCCTTATGCTATGTCATTTATGAAACTGCATATCTATTTAGCTGAGACATAACAAGTCATTAATGGGAATTTTATAATGTGCCTTGTCATTGCCTCTCCACCGCAACACAACACCACCATCTACTACTCAATAGTAGAGAAAGGAAATAAAAAATAATTAATTTCATTTTATTTTTTTACAAAATCCTTGAATGGTATCTTTTCCATCCGACCCTTGTCGGTCGAAGTTAATTCCTTTCTAAGTGAATCCCGATGTTCTAAGTATAACAATACCATCATATATTTGATCTGAGCTATAGTTAAAATGTTAAAAAAATATCTCTCCTACGTTTACAAAATATAGATTTATATGTTCAAAATTACATTTCTAGCACTCCAGTCCTCAGAATGACAGTCTTCCAAATCATGCATTATCAAAATAATTCCATATAATTTTTTTTTAAAATCACTGACATTTTGGGACATTACCTGATATAAATTTATTTCCATTTATACATCAAACATAATTGTATTACAAAAATGTTAAATATATAAAATGATTCATAGATCAACATGGAAAAATAAATAGAACGTAATTGAAAAACTGACAACTATATCATTGATTTCTATTAATGGTAATAACATGATGAAGATTTTTTGTTGAAATAAAGTAATCCATATAAGAGGATAAAGGAGGAAAGTGATTTATATGTGCAAATTACATGTATTATTTACAAAAAATTTACATAATGACGAGAATAGATTTATATATTTCGTTTTTTATTTATTTTTGTAATATAATAAAATCAATTAATAAATATAGGCCTCCTAATTTCCACATTTTATTGGTAAAATAAAAAGAAATACTATTACAAGCTTATATACACATATCCCACATGTTATATATCAAATAACTCATCTTCATAACCATTAATTTCATTCTTTTAATTTCCAAAACAATGTTCCTATACAATATAACATATGTCCATACATCCAAAATATTAAAAAAATCGTATAAAAAATACATAGATGAATAAATAATTACCATATGATCTATATCTATTAGAGTAGTGCCATATAGAAACTTTATGTGATGTGAGGTAGGATATATATATATTTTAGTTGGACATTGTAATAATTCCCAGACCTTTACATGATTACATGTATAACAATGGACTATGGGTTTACATTGGTGTGAAATCATCATTTTCATTCACATGTTCTTAAAAAATTGTTTAATGAATAATAGAACAGTTAAATTACATTTTAAAATTTTTATTTTACTATTTTTTAATTACTCTCCCCAAAATTTACATAACTAAAACATTCAATAATTGTTATAACATCTCGTTACATTCTTTTTTTGTATTCTATGACCCATGTTTGAATCCCCTTTTTGGATTTTCATTTCTTGGGGTTTTCATATTAAAAGTTATTGAATTTAAAATGCCCAAGGGGTTGTTCATGGTTTGTGATTGTCTTGGGAAATCCATATTGTATGGACCTGAAAACCATTTACCATGGTGTGATTTACTTTATGGGGGTAATTTTTTTTTCTAAATTTTCTAACATCCGCTCATAATCCTAAAGCCTCAGAAAATGTGTTTTTTTTAAATTAGATAAGTGTTGAAAAAAACTTCTCCCTTATTGGAATAATTTGGAACCTTACCAGTTTGGATGCATGGTTTGGGCACATGATTTTTCTAACAATGAGGATCTACCAATAAAAGCATGTTTTTAGTTTTAAATTACCAAAAAAATGTAAATAATAAAACCATCTAGTATAAAACCTAATCACCATATTTTCTTCCTAATATAAATCCATCAATATTAAAGGCTCTCAGGGGGGGGCAATTTTGACTCGTCGAAACCCTTTTCATGTGGGATCAGATCTCTAATGATTTCTTTTGATCTTCTTTGTGTATGTTTATTTCTTATAATGAATTTTATTGTGATATATCATTATATAATAGTTATAGATTAATGGATCAAATTATTATTAATGAATATAATATATTTTTTATTTAATCGATATTTTATTTTTCTGTTTCATAATATCCATCACCGAGTTCTTCATTGGAACTCTAGTTAAGAGTGTTGTATTAGACTGTGTGAATATGGGTATGTGGTTCCATGTTTTTTAACTAATGGATGAAACATTAAAATTCATGAAATAGTATAAATGATTTTTCAATTTGAATAAAATGACTAATTTGATTTGATTTTTTATGTGTTTTGAGATGGAATGTAAAGAGTAAAAACAACTCTATTTAATAGAATTAAAATATGGTCTTGATTTTTGAAAAATCATATCTTGATTTTTTAATTGTTGTTAAAAATTATTAAATATTGATCCATGATGAAAATACATTAAATAGAGATATTATTTTATAATTCATAAATTCAATAATTTTTTTTAATGGGAAATGAAATTAGAAAATCGATAACAAGGAAATTTTAATTTTAATTGATTTGGAATGCTTTATTTGGTTATGATTGATTAAAAGATTTTTTAAAAACAATTTATCGTAGGTACACATTGGTTAATGGGAAAAGCATGTGAGGACCTTAACTTCCTAGAAATAGATTAATAATGTATATAGAAACTGAAAAATTTACTCCTAAATGCTCGAGGGGGTTCCACACTGTTGGTGTACATGACCCATTATGGTTCCCCATTTATGTTGTATATTGATTTCTGTGTGCACTACTAGCTTGAATCGAGAATATTAAATATATGTGTGAGGATCCTTTTACATAATATAACATAGCATGGGGATTCTATATATGTATCTATGTATTGATAACATAATTAAACATGAAAATGAATATTGAAGTAATTTTTTCAGGCCGTCCACTTTATAAAATTATTTTACATTAAATTTTAATCTATGATAGTGTAGATATTTCGTCCATATATTCCATTTTGAAATTGTGTTTTAGTTTAAACTATGTGAATGATATTCTATGAATTTCTTAATTAAATGAATAAAATTAGGTTTATTTATTATTTAGTTGATTATGGAACAATTTATTAGACCCTAATATTATTTATATATCACATCCATTATTTTATTATCAGAAATTATTGATTTGCATATGTCATCTATGAGAAATGGAAAAGCACCACATTGTGGTGGATTATGTTCATGATCATTGGGACTGTGGAGTGATGATGGAGAAAGGTGAATATATTTTTTACTTTTTACAAAGTATATTTTATGACTTTAATCAGTTTTTAAAATTAATTTTATTTGGATTGTTTATCTTTTATCTGTTATTGTTTTTCCTCTTTGGTTCTGGTATTTTCTTTCTTTGGAATGTCGAGCAAACTAATATGTATCATTAATCATTCTCTATTTTTTGAAGAAAAATCATCTTGTTTAATCCCTCGTATTACACTCTAACCCATGGGAATTAGGAATTCCATTTATACTATATCAGAGCTGGAATGGTTATTAGTGTACTTGGGTGTCCAATATGTTTTATCAATTCTACCTCCATCTGAATATTTTGTAATATATTCATTTTGAATTTTTTAATATTTATTTTCTATGTATAATTTATAATAATAATTTCTAAATATCTACACATTTTCTATTAGTGTAATTCTATGAGGTATGTAATATATTTTATATATAATATTTTAATGTTAATTTTCATCTTGTTTCAAAATAGCTCATAGGATAAGGGAATAAAATATAATTTCTGGTGAATTTTGGAATCCTTATAATGTATTGAATTTTAAAATCCTCATATTATTTTACACAACATAAATATAATATTCATTTTCTAATGTTTTCCAGTTTAATCTCAATATTTTCATTTCAATAGTGTTCATTATATATGGAATCATGTCTAGTTTAATCTACAATTGATTGCAATGAATATGGTATTTATAATATTATAGATTCTAATGAACATATTTTAATTTAGATCTTTGTGAATATAGTGGTTTTATTTTAGTTTCAAATATTTTTATTAAACTTAATTATAATTTGATTAAATGTCACTAAATTGATCATTACATGTAGCTGATATCTGTAAATTATTAATGGAAAATTAAAATGGTATTTCTAGAATTATAATTGATATTATTATTTAAAATATATATAATTATGTTGTACATGTTTTTAATATATGGACATTGAATTTTCATCCTATATTGAATTGAATTTTTACTCAATTTCAGCAGATAATTAACGTTACAATTTTTAATTTTTAGTATATATATATAGTTGAATTTTTATAATATAGATCACATTATATGATTCCAAATAATACTCCCACTACATATTCCATAATAAATGACCATTTAGAGGACCCAATAATTTTCCACTAAAAGTTCCCCTGTAATCGAGTAGAAATTTACACTTAAATATTAATGAGATGTTTTAAAAGAAGTCTCAAAAAATTTAGCATGAAATTTCGATATGATGATTTTATATGGCCAGTCATTTTTTTCATTTTATAAAAGCTGGTTCAAGTATCTGATGTTTTCATATGAATTTCCCTTAATATGTTTTATCCATATATTCAATATAAATTTATATAGTGGAATATAAAAGATGATGTTATAGTGGAACTCTACATTACAGTTGATCTTTCATGTAATATAATAATATAAATTTTTAGTTCAATATATATAAAATAATTTAATCATAAAAATACAATGGAAACTCATTTTATATGAATAGCTAATATATTTTAGGCTGAATTTATATTTTGAATTTCTGTTTGGTATAGTAGTGTAATACACTATTTGAATGTTGAATATTTTTTCTGAATGATTCTTAGATTAATGTCATAGAATATGTTAATATTGTATTATCATATATTAAAAAATTGTTGGGTATGAATTTTAAATATTTATTTTGATGATAGTATTTATGTTCTGTGTGTAGGAATAAGTGCCTTCACTATATACTGATTGTAATAAAATAACTAAAGAAAATATATTAAAATTTTCAAATAATTTTTTACCAAAGTATCTAATAATGTAAAGACTCGGAAATTTCAAGGTAAATTTTTTCTTATTTTGCTTTTGAATTTTATGAGTCTATGGTTTCTGACGGAACCTGATTTCGAGGCCCGGTGTTCCCGGAATCAATTTCCAAAGATTAGCTCGGGTATGCTTAGTGAACGAACGAGAAGGTTTTTCTTACTTTGAAACGGGTGCTCGGAATTGAAATCTAAGGGCACCATTGATCTCGCAGCTCCGGTTTCCTCTTAAGAGGACTTTCACATCGATGGTAGATGATCGGGTTTGAGAGTTGGTTTTTGGGTTTCACGTTGATTAATAAAATAAAATAAGTGACAACTTATTTTATCATTGTTGAACCCACGCCATGTGGATAGTGTTAGTTAAAAGCTCAACATTGGAGTTGGTGGGGGGACCGCCACACCCTAATCTCCCATGGGAGGATAATTATGGTGGGGACCACCAGAGCAGCATAACCTCCCAAAAGAGGTTATGACATGGGGTCCACACAGGGCATAACACAACAATTAATGGGTGGGGAGGAAATCTCTCAACACACACCCATTAATGTGGGAGAGCCTCTTGGACTCTAACACCCCACTTAATGGAGGAGAATAAAATGTCCTCAACCCCCACCCCCATTTAATGGAAGGAACCTCCTTGACCCTATCCTTGTTAATTAAGTGGGGACAACCCGGGCCCCTAAACCCCCCCCCCCCCCCCCCGAAACTCCCCAAATTAATTATGTCATCCACTCGGGAAATTAATTTTTAGGAGCCTCTCCTCTATTGGAATTTTGAATTGTGCCGACCATCGTGAACTTAATTAAGTGGGGCCTGCTTAATTAATATCTAACACCAAGAATAATAGATTATATTGTATTATTTTGGAACTTTCTTACGCCTTTTGGTGGAGAGCTTGAGTGAACTTCTTTCTCCAGTGAAGAACGTTAAGAACGCCAGCGACACTACATCCCTGACCTTCTTCAGCCTTCTTCCTCGGAGCCCCCTTTCGGACGTGGTGCTTCTCTGATGACCCTCAATTCTCGTCATCAACGCACCGACACACGAAATCGGATGTGGAAGTGTGCGGTGAGGGACGTCATCATCTTCCCCCACGACGAATGCGTGCCCCGATGAATCAAAGGTAGGGGGTTTGGTTTAATTTATTTTATGTGGATTATATTCGCGGCCTTTGATTAAATTTTTGATCGTTGTTTGAGTCGCATGTTATCGTAATAATGGGAGGAGGTCGGACCGCACAAACTCGGACGTCCATCCTCCCCCATTGTTGGTTTTACTTGTTGC
Organism: Viscum album; assembly: GCA_963277665.1. Lineage (NCBI taxonomy): Eukaryota > Viridiplantae > Streptophyta > Magnoliopsida > Santalales > Viscaceae > Viscum > Viscum album. The sequence goes on from OY728137.1 coordinate 532,573,430, forward strand.
GGCACGAGAAAAGGCAACACGGTGTAACGACACCACGTAGATACAATGAAGGACGAGAAAAAAAGTGTTGCACCGTCGCGTCACGCCGTTACTGCGATTCGACGGCTCCGTAGATTGATTAATTGACGGCAGATCGACGGGCGTTGAAAGAACGAGCCAAAAAGACATCTTTATGATTCCGTAGTAATATACAAGACCCGAGATGAATGTCGGCGCAGACAGATTTGAAAACGGACCTCCGGAGCAACTCCGGTGGCCCATGGATTACAACGATGGCCGGAGGCGGCGGCGCCCCAGCACGCCGCCAGGAGAGACCGTCCCGACATCATC